>CM017464.2:48678546-49088348 GCA_007827005.2 Populus simonii | reverse complement strand
CTCTCTTTTTCTAATCCTGACTTCTTTTCCAGTTCGATTTCTAGCATCCTCCATTTCAGACCGGTAGCAATTTTTTCCAAAAACATTTCCAAGTTGGAGATTCTGAGCAGTTTTGATAGTTCGGGGATGATCTTGTCAGATCTTAAAGGAAAAAATCCTATACAGATTGGAAACTCAGTCAACATCCCATATTCCTCCATAGTGGGACATAGGTCTACGCTTCCAAAAGAAAAACACTGGTAGTCTGGATCCCAAAAATGAACTAAGGCTCGCACAGCTGGGCTTAAAACTTCTACCCTTGCAATTTCCACCAAACGTCTGTATTTCTTAAAAAATGCATCCTTATCCACATTCTGAAAGTGAGTCGTTAACTTGTTCACCTCATTCATAATGCAATTCAGGTTCTTGATTGGTGACAGCTTCTTAGCATCGCTTCTAAGGCAATCTCCTTCAGTCAATTGTGAGAGTTCAGAATTTTTTCCATAGTCTATGATGGAAGATTTAGTGATGGTGGCCATTTTGTTCACAAGTCCTGCAATTCAAGATGCTTGGGGTTAGACTTGTTTTGATGCAAAAGATATTATGGAGCATACAACCTAAGGATAGGTTCTAGTTCCTTTACGTGAGACATAGGGTAGGTTTACTACTTTGTCTCTAAAAGAGGGTCTCTTGCTGTCCTAGTGATCGCCCTCGTAAAGGCAATATAATGGTTCAGTAGATAGTGGGATGGCACATGTACTAATCACTATCAGTCTTAACACTCAGCAAAGAGTTGGGGTTTACACAAACTTAAACCTTGACTCAAGTCATAAGGCAAGCTGCTAGTTCCCCACTTAACTTAAAGTTAAATGTGTGTGCCCTCAAAAAGATAATAATAATAAAGTGATGCATGATTATACCATGTATGACAGAATGTAAAGATGCATGCTAAAGCTTTTAAACAAAGTATCATTCATATAAGAAAACAAAAACCAATAACACATAGCATAAACAAACAAATTATCAAGCCTTTTCCTAAATCCCCAGTGGAGTCGCCATCCTGTCGCACCCTCGCGGCGGAGCGCGGCGTCACGGCGACCCTCGATTGATTTCAGGTTTTTTTTTTGTGTAAAGAAGTCGCCACCTAGTATTTTGGTCACTAGGAACCCTAACTGGTCTTTCAGAGATTCTAAGGTAAGGGACTGGTTGCGTAAAGGGAAGGTATTAGCACCCCTAGTACACCCTACCTAAGGTAAGCTGCTTGGTGTTTGGTTTGTTTTATAATTGCTATAGTGTTGGTGTTTTCTAATCCCATCAGTTTTTCTAGGTTGATTCAACTAAATTTATTAAGATAGAAATCTAAGGAAGTTCATGTGCTTTAAAAGCTCATTTTCCCTAGTTTTCAAGAGTTTGCGACTCGTAAATCACAAGGAGGAGGGACAAAAATTTAGAAATCTAGGGTGCTCGTAAACCGTGGAGTAAAAAAAAATTAAAATGTCCTCAATTATAATCAAGGCTTCTTTCAAGGATGTGTGCAGATTTATTATTCCCAATAATATTTTGGATATTCGTCCTTTAAGGATTTCTTTATCCAAACATTAGCGGTGAATAGATGAATTCCTCCCAAAATAAGATTTTTATATTTTTTTGAATATTGGCCAATACCCTTTGGAGTTTTACAAACATGTTGTAAAATCCACAAATGCAAGAAAATAATTTTTTGTTGTGTTTAAGAAATCCATGCGAAAACACTTTTTCAAAACTTCCAATATTTTTTGTATATATAAAAACAAATGTTCAAAACATGTGAGGGTAATGGCCGTATGTAACACACAAAAAAACTTTTAAATTTTTTTTATCGAAACACAAGCATCACAATTAAACACAAAAGAAAAATCGCAATAAAAGCTAAACAACCATCATATATATTCTAAGATTTATAATAAGCTTAAAGGAATTAAAAAAAATCAAAGCCAACTCAATGCGCAGACAGCAAGAACAAAATAAAACTGGGAGCAATCACTAAAAAAACAAATGTCGGCTGATTTCTTCTCCAGCGGGTGTAAGGAAAACAAAAGGAAAGTCCCTAAATGTAAAAGTTCCTAAACATGAAAGACAAACCCTTTTTATATGGACAACAGCTGAACTCAAAAATCATGAAGGAAATAATAGGCAAGCGTTGGTTTTTCTAAACAGAAACCAATTATTCAGAGGGAAGAAACAACTTTACAACCGAATGCATAGTATAAACATGACAAAGGAGGAGAGATTGGGGCTTATAACTGCAGCTCCTGTTTGTAGAAAATAAAAACCAAAGACCGAAAGACAGCTCACGTATGCCTCCTTAGCTACTGAAAAATGACGGACGAAAATAGAGATGCTAAAACGGATGAAATATTTCAGCTATATGCTGGTAAATAAATGGTTTCCCCGTCGCCTGCCTCTCTTGCATTTTCCTTCAAAACTGCTGTGTTTTTATCTTTTTTTTCTCTCTCCGTTTTTCTCTTGTTTCTTCTCTTTTTTTTTTGCTCTTCCCCCCCCCCCCCCCCCCCCCCCGTTAGGTTATTAGAAGGGCTTATAATAGTCTAAATATGTCTCTATTTAGGAAGGATTCAATGCATTAATCCTAGGACGCAAATCCCTACTGATTTGCAGTAAAAAAATGCAAAAAGAAAACTGCAATATTCTGATTTTGTGTTGGTGCTTTACGTCTGATTTCTTTCCAGTTTTAGAGGATGGTGTGGCTCTTTTCTTTCCTTCCATAGGGCCAGCTGCTCCCTTTGAAATGAGGCAACAAAAACGTGGTCTTCAACTCCAAAAATCAGGCATGATGAGAAAGGAAAATAGCAGAGAAAAAAAGAAAGAAATCAGATGGAGGGTTCAGCTGCAAAGTTTTATTTTCCTTATTCGGTGTGGTAAAAATCATGTCATTTATGATGATCCAACCCCCCTCTCCAGCTTTCAATATCCTTCTTCAATTCAATCCCTCATTTTAACACTTTTTGATTCAGTCCTTGGTCCAAAACAAATCCTTCGAATCAGCCCCGCGAACTTGGGCTATATCCTTCCCGCGACAAAATTTTCTGCCATCACGTTAGATATTCAAATGGGAATATCTTGAGCTTCTGATATCAAAATCAAGTGATTCAAAAGTCCAAATTCATCTACGCGTCTAGGACTAAAACTTTGATGAAGGAGTCGAAGTGAGATAAAATCGTTTTACAGAACAGAAACTGGTAGTAATCTAGTTGGTCAAAAAGGTTCTTGATCTGACAATCCAAATCTGACCGAGAATATGCTCTAAGAATAATGATCTCTAGGACCTAATAAAGGTGTACGTCAATTTTTCAACATGTAATGAGTGACAGAATATACCTAGGATGGTCAGATATCTTACGAAACTGAGTCAGAATCAGAGCCTAAGTTAGAACAAAAAATTGCGACAGCAGCAGAACCATTTTTTAGTGCAAATTCTGAGAGATTTATTCAACCTTAAAGACCAGATAAAAAAATTAATTTAGCATTATGAAGACTCCTGATCAACCTAAGAAAACTTGATGATTTTGGTAGTAAAGGGGAAGGATAAAAAGAGCAGAAAACAGCTCAAACAAGGTTTCGAAAAAACAAAATATTTCTTTCTGTGCTTTTGTCAATCTTCTAGCGAATATGAGCTAAACTCCTACACTCTGTTCAAAAGAGGTATACACCGTCTCCAGCACGTGGGGTCCAAAATTGAGTAACAACATTCATTTAGCCTTTTTAATTTTCTTTTTTTTTAGTATTTTGTAAGTATTTAATTTTTAAAGAGATTTTTCTAACTCATCTATAATTTTTTTATGTTTTAAATAATTTATCTTTATTTTTAAGAATAAAAAATATTTATTTTTTGATCATATTTTTAATAAGTGCAACCTTGCAAGATATATTTTTTTCTTTAATTTGATACAATCAATTTTATGTGTGTCTATTTCTACAATCATTTGATTAAATAAAAAATTAATTTTAATAATCAAAGGCATTAAATATAATTAAGTAAATAAACCATGTTGCGAGATTAAATATTTTAATCTACATCCGCCCCTGACTTTTCCAGATATGTATTTTGTTATCGTTGATGACTTTTTTTTCATTTATTGATATAAATGGTTTTTAATTTATTTAATTAGATGCATGTATAAATTTTTTAATTTATATTTGATATTTTTTTATGTAAAAAAATATGTCAAAAAAGTTTATATGTTTAATTTTTTTGTTGAAAAAAAAATACCCGGTCCTTAGCAAAGAGTGAGTAAAATAGCTATTAATTATAACCACCACTAATAGAACTCTCTTTTCTATCACTTAATTAAAAAGACCTAAAACCTATCTTTTTTTGTAAGCAAATGCTATGCATTTTAATGAATATGAAATATATTACTATTTTTGTTTAAACCCAAAAGAAACAATGTAAACAGAAATAATTATAATTAACATAATTATCATGATATATAAATAGTTAAACGATCAAATTATTTCACTTCCATAATACAGGGGCAGACATCTGATTAATTTGTGTGCTTTTAATTTTCTTATTTCCTCTGTATTTTATACCATATCATGATTTCTCAAATACACCTCCCGAGCTGCATGCAAAATTGCAGGCCGTAGATTCGTTTGCATATAAAAAATATTTTATATGGTTTATACTAAAATTTTAAACCTGATATTCTAGGAAAGAAACCATTTAATGGGTTCACGAGTCACTTTGTTGACCAGCCAAGCTGAGTTATTTTCTGAGCTTATTTAGAAATGTGATTAATGTTGTTTTTTAAAATATTTTTTATTTAAAAATATATTAAAATAATATCTTTTTATTTTTTAAAATTTATTTTTGATATAAACACATTAAAACAATTTAAATAAATTAATTTGAAGAAAAAAATTCAATTTTTTATTAAAAACAGGTTGAATCGCAGGCCCAGACCAGCTTATAATACTTTTTATTATAAAAACAAAAAAATGTTTTTATTGTTATTAATTTCCTATGATAGAAGTATCTAAAACTGTATACGGTAATATAGAAAATTGAAGGCTTTATGGCATCTTAACATGCCTTAAATTGGTTTTGTACATGCAGCTGTAATGTTTTCGCTTACCCATGAAGTTATTGGCCTGCAAAAGTTGATGTCTTTAGCTTACTTCAAAAGGAAACCAAATTTAAAGCAAGGAATGCCTTTTTTTTTTTTTTTCTATGGGCAAATCATATTCCTTGAGTGGGATATAGGGACAATCATATAGCTCGAGTTTCATCCTTGGAAGTGGCAGAGAGCATTCTTCATTTAATTAATTGTTGTCTTCTTTTCAGGTCCTTTCGTTCTTAATTTTCCCCTAATCATCATTTTCAAAAAAAAAAAAAAAAAAAAACCTTGAGAGATCATAATTATAGTAACACTACATACATTAAGGATTATATTTGTGGTTGCAATCGATTGATAGAGAGGTTGTGGGTGTCTAAGTGATCGTGAATCTTCCATTCGTTCCTGTCTCTACTACAAACAAGGTGTGTATTTCTACTAATTCTTGTGTTATTTGTTATTGTCTTTATATTATATTATTATGTGTAAATACATGTTTGCAAGTATGATCCATGAAGAAAGAAAGTGAAATATTTGTTCAATTTAATCTCCATTTTCTCCTACCAGACTCACTCAATTTCTATATGCAAGTTTTTATCGAAGTCTATCTAGTTGAAGGGTTAAATAATTGTAAATAAAAATCAAATACACATTATTAAAAATATTGTGGTGTTTTAATTTATTAGTCAATTAGAAAAATAATTAGTTTTAAAATCTTCTTAATAATACATATATAAAATTAAATTAAGACTTTAATCTTGATAACTAACATTTTGAACTTTTACCTTAAATTTGATAAGGATGTAAAAGCTACAAATTCACAAGAATAAAATTTCTTTGTGTTTGGTGGATTAAAGTAGGGTAATGGTCTAAATAACAGTACTATTGTAAAAGTTGGATTTATCAGTGCATGGCTAGCTTTCACCACCGTAATTTGATCTTGACACCATCGTTTCTTCTTCTTCTTCTTTTTCTTTTTTATTATATCACTTATGGTTTTTTTATTTATTAGAAAGCTCAAAAATCCACGAACTTCATAGTAATAACAGCCCTTCCGATTACTTAATAACTGATGAAATTAGAGTCATTTTAATCAAATCATCTTCAATAGATAAAGCTATAATGTAATTATTTGCTAGGCTAAGCGTATTTGTATATTCATAGTTCCACTTAAATTCTAAATACTATAAATCTACAAGGATTTGTATGATGTTAAGAGAAATATTCCCATTTAGCCAACACTAAGATAATTTTTTGCGCGATGCTGTGAGTCGAATCAACTTTTTTTAAAGCAAAAAAAAAATATCTAGGTGTACTTAACATGTTTTCTAGCGGAAAAAAAACTGTGGGGGTTAGAGTGATTTAGTCGACTTTATAGATCCAAAGACAATACAAACGAGTGGTAAAATAATAGTTTGACTAAAAAAATAATGAAGATATTTTTTTAAAAAAAATATTAAGATGACAATATATTGGATTGACTTGAATTTACTTGAATCAACTCATGTTAACCTGTCAAGTCCTCAACCTAAATTATAAGACCCTAATAACCCTATAGAAGACAAATAAAAAAAAATATTAACCCAAATTTCTAGTCAACTCAATATTATAGGATGAAATTAAAAAAAATTAAAAAAAAAAACACAAAAAACCCATGACTTGAGTCAACCCGATTTAACCGATCAAAATCGTGACCCGAGTCATGAGGTCGAGATAACCTCAAATAAAGCAAAATAAAATAAATTATCAAGCCTCATTCTCGATCAACCCAATATTGAATGTTGAAATTTAAAAAAAAAACATTCAATTGAAAAAGGATAAAAAAACCCTAAGGCAACTGGGCTAACCCGCAACCAGAATCATAAGACCGCGATAAACCCATAGAAAGCAAATAAAAAAAATTATGAAGCTCAATTTTCAATCAACTCAATGTTGAAGTATAAAGATTTACAAATTAAGAACTAAAATGAATACTTAAACTAAGTTTTCACTTTACTTCCTTCTTGGACTTTTTGATTGATTTTTCATGAAATCATTCATGCTTATTGATGTGTTCTTCATATGAAACATGTTTAAAGCTTATTTTCAACCAAGCATATTATTAGTCCATTTTTTTTGTTATCATCAACATATATAAAAATATGAATGTGAAACTCTAAAGGTCAATAACATCACCATCATTTAGAGTAAAAATATATCTAGACTAGGATTTGCTATCATCAATATCTAATTTAAATCTAGCATTCAAATATCCATAAACTACCGGTTCATCTCCTTTATAGACCATAAAGAAATTCTTAGTTCTTTTTAACTACTTGATAATATTTTTAACTATTTTTAGTGATCCTCACTTGGATTAGATTGATATTTACTCGTTATGATCAAAATATAAGATAAATTTGATCTTGTACATAACATTTCATATATGATGGATCTTATAGTTGAAGCATAGAGAATCCTTTCCATCCTCTCTCTTAATTTATGTTTTAGGGTATATATCTTTGGAGAGACCAATCCTATGTGAAATAGGTAAGAATCCTCATTTAAATTCTTTCATGCTAAATCATTTCAACATTTTGAGTGTGTGTATGTGTGTGTGAATTGGGATAACCAAACAACCTTTTATATCTCTATAGATCTTTATTTATAATATATAGATTGTTTCACTCATATCCTTCATAAAAAAAATTCTTGGTAAACCAAATCTTTTCTTGTTGGAGTAAAGATATATCATTTCCTATTAAAAATATGTCATCTACATATAACACTAGAAAAATTATTCAACTTCAACTAAACTTTTTATAAACATAAAGGACATCAATATTTTTAACAAAACCATTTTTTAATTATCTTATCAAAATGGATATTTCAACTCCTTGAATCTTGTTTAAGTTATAATTAATCCATTTAGAATTTTATATCCTTGAGTCATTTCATGAAATCAATATTAGATATTGCTTTTATGTAATTGGTAGGCTCTTTAAGTATGAGCAAATTATCATTTTAAGCTTCTATGAAAAATTCATATCTCATTGGTGTATGACATCTCTTATTAGATCTATGGAATTATTGTGTTTCTTGATCTTTAAGTTGAGCATCTAGTGCTATATATTCGAGCTTGGGTTCTAATTGGATGTCAGTTTATGGTTCTTGAACTTTTTCCAATTCTATTTTCCTCTCACTACTCCTTTCAAGAATAAATTCTCTCTACATTTCTTTTACAAGTCAATTTAATGTGTTTTTTTTTAAATAAACACCTACATATTAATTTTAGGTATCATTTACACCTCAACCTTGTAGAACAATTGCTTCATTTTATAAAGAAAAAAATAAAATATGTATCCATCTCAATAACTTTGATTAATTTCTAGTATTAATGAAGTATTAACCAGGAGCACTATGAACAATGTTTTGCTATAATAAGAAACCTCCTAATTATCACAACTTTATAATTTTCTTTTCTAAGCATCTTTTTTCCTAAGAATCTTATCTCAACTTTAAATTCATTAATCAAACTCAAATGAATATTAAATATATTGATTGCATGAATAAAGTTAGTGGCATATATAACCACTTGATTGGAAAAGAAATAAAGTTATAATTGTTGGTCATACACACTAATATAAACTTCATGTTCCTTTCTAAGTACTACAAGCATATATTCATGACCGAATATTTGAGCTCTATTAAGAACATTAGGCTTCACTTATAACTATTGGATTTCTCGAAACACATACACGCAGTAGAAACTATAAATTTAAAATTTTTTGGGGGTCATAAGGATCCTGTTAGACAAATATAGAATTGTTTAGGGTTTATACAAAGATTAATTGAAGAGCATATGTTCTTTTTTTGCTTTGAAAAATTACTTCAATGCTACGTTGTCGCAAACCACAAGCCATCCAAATATCTGGCTTCTAATAGTAATTCACATGAATGACCAATGAAAAATCTTCTAAACCCTTTTAAGAGAGAGGGATTGATATACCTTAGAATGCGAACTCTTTTATTTTGTGTTTAGGTGTTTACGTATAATACTTTTCTCACATTCTCTTAAGAAATAATAGGCATAATATTCTATTTATAGGAAAACCTAAAAACCCTATAAATGGAAAAACATCAATTTGCTCCTTAAATAATATCGCATATATTATTTTAGGATAAATTTATAAATTTATTCAATAAAGTCCTTACTTAATTTTTCTTGGTCTAGAATTGCAATCCTCTATATTACTTACATTCTAGTCCTTAATCTCTAAAATTTATATAGAATCAAGTCATACCTGATTAATAATTCTATCTTAATTTCTAACTAATGGTTCTTATGTGTGTGATCCATTAGGTTCCCTAAGAAGTTGGCCCAAATATAAATTATAATTCTAAAAAAAAATAAGATTACATAAATTTATTTTTTTTTATCAATTTAATTATTGATTCATTTATATTTAAGATCAAGTACAATAGGTTTAGGAGATTTGCTCGAGTTTGCTTAGTTTTTCCCCCCTTTTTAAGCTTATGGTTTTTTATTTCATCTTTCAACATTTATTTAATTGAATATTGGGCTCTAGTTTTTTTATTTTCTTTCTATTGGATTTCTCATTGATTATGAAAATGATACGGGTTATCTTACTATTCAACATTAAGTTGTTTGATAATTAAGTTTCATAGTTTTATTCAATTGCTTTTGATGAGGTTGCCCAATATCACAACTAGGTCACAGATTTTGTATGCTAATCCGGTGGAATCGAGACAGGTTTTTTTCAAAACTTTTTTGAGATTATATTTTATCTTCAATTCGTCCTTCAATATTTTATTTACTAGAAATTGAGCTTTGACTGCTTTCACGTTCTTATTTAAATTTTTCTTCATTATTAGATAAGATCCCTCAACATTTGATTTTTTTTATTTTGTATTTCAACATTTAATTGATACTTCAATCTTATACCTATAATTATGGGGTTAATAGGTTAACCTGGTTTAACTCGAGTTGTTTTTTTATTATTTTTTTAGCTTCGCCCTTTGATAAAGGGACCTAATTTACAAATTTTACTCTTAAGGTGTATAGTGGAAATAGACTCTCCCTAGTTAATTTCTATATTTCCATCAAACCTATTTTAGGGTTTGAACATGAACCATCTGAAGAGGTTTTTTTTTCTTGTATATTATTGCTTTAATAAAGATAACAAAAAAGAAAAGAAAAGGATAAAAGTAAAACCAGAGAAAGATTAAGAATGCCAAGAGAGTGTGGGATTGATATTGTAATATAAGATGTTTTTTTTTAATTATTTTTTTGTTTAAAAATATTTTAAAATAATATTTTAAATTTTTTTATCAACATATTAAAATCATAAAAAACACTAATTTTTAAAAATATATATTCGAACAAAACTCATCCAAACTCAATTAAAAAATCAAAACGGTGCCAAGTGGAATTAACTGGGGAGAGTCTATTAAATCAAGAGCAAAACAATCAGTTTAAACTATTATGCTTTAAACTCATATGTGTAAACTATCAATGTATTCGTTAGATCGGTGGTATGCTATCTTTCACTAATAAAATTCTTTCTATTGGTTTTGAGAGGAAAAAAAAAAAGTATTTCTATCTTTGTTTTATGGAAAAAGCACATAGATCTATGAACTAGATATATAAAAAAAGAAGGATAGATTAGATATTCCCATTACTTAATAATCGAGGAAAATAGTGTTTAAAATTAAGATAATAAAATTGAAACCAAATCAGCTTCATTAGATAAAGCTGTTGCGTAAATAAGTGTGACTTTTACTCGTGGCATAGATAGAGATAGTCATTACAGATTTTAGTTGCCTAAGATTGATCCTTTGTTGAGTTCGTTCCATTAATTATGTCATCAAATTGCATTTTTTTTTATGGGAATTGCTGCTCTAACTATTTTGTTTTAATACTTCTCCTCTTTTTAACATAAAGTCGTTCTTTTATAAATATATTAATTAGATTGATGATATTCTGTCTTTCACTAATGAAATTCTTTTTATTGGTTTTGAGAAGAAAAAAAGTATTTCTATCTTTTTTAAGGAAAAACACAGAGATCTATGAACTATTGTGTAAATAATTGTTATGTTAGGACAAGGGATTAATTGTTTATCGTTCTACTTATACCTTGCCTTGTTGCTTTTGAAGCTGGCTTCCATACAGAGCTAAAGGCCTTCTCCTTTTGTTCCTCTCGCTGAATTTTATTATTGAACAGTCAGTACCAGTGCTCTCCGTATATATTTTCCAAAATTAAGGTAATAAAATTACTATTCTCATTCTCTCAATGCCTATTTTACTTTTAATGACTCACTATCACAGTCAGCATCCTCATTTCTCTAATTTTTCAGACTGGTGAAAAATGGCTATCGAAGATGTTTGTCGATCCATTGTATCTAAAATAACAGTACTCTTGGTGGAACCAGCGAAAAGGCAGTTCCGTTACATGTTCTGTTTCAACAATTTTGCTCAAGAATTCGATGAACAAATGATGAACCTGGCCTTGGCATTTTATCGTCTGCAAGATGCTGTCGACGTTGCTCAAAGGAATGCTGAAGAAATTGAGATTGATGTCAACACATGGCTGGAAAATGCAAAAAACGAAATTGAAGGTGTGAATCGTTTGCAAAATGAAAAAGGAAAAATTGGCAAATGCTTTACTTGGTGTCCAAATTCGATGCGACAATTCAAGTTAAGCAAGGCACTGGCAAAGAAGACGGAGACTTTGAGAAAACTTGAAGAAAATAGCAGAAAGTTTCCAAAAGTGTCCCACAAAGCACCTCTTCAAGAGATAAAATTTCTTCCATCAAAGGAATTCAAACTCTCAGGATCGTCAAAAGAAGCTTTCAAACAGATTATGAAAGCTCTCAAAGATGACAAGGTCAATATGATCGGACTGTACGGCATGGGAGGGGTGGGTAAAACCACCCTGGTGAAAGAAGTAGGCAGGAGAGCCAAAGAGTTGCACCTTTTTGATGAAGTTTTGATAGCTACGGTGTCCCAGAATCCAAATGCCACAGGCATCCAGGATCAAATGGCAGATAGTTTAGATCTGAAATTTGACAAGAAGAGTAAAGAAGGGAGAGCAAAAGAACTATGGCAGAGACTGCAGGGAAAGAAGATGCTTATAGTCCTGGATGATGTTTGGAAAGTTATTGACTTCCAAGAGATAGGGATCCCATTTGGTGATGATCACAGGGGTTGTAAAATTCTTCTAACAACACGTCTTGAAGACATGTGTTCTTATATGAAGTGCAAGGAAAAAGTTTTTTTAGGTCTCTTTTCTGAAGAGGAAGCATGGGCTTTATTCAGAATCAATGCAAATTTACGTGACGAGGACTTTACCTTGAACACGGTGGCAAAGAAGATTGCGAGAGAATGTAATGGATTGCCTGTAGCACTTGTGACAGTGGGAAGGGCTCTAAGAGATAAATCTGTTGTTGAGTGGGAAGTAGCGTCTGAAGAGCTCAAAAACTCTCAATTTCGGCATTTGGAACAAATTGACGGACAAAAAAATGCATATGCATGTCTTAAGTTGAGCTATGATTATTTGACGTCCGATGAAACCAAGTCATGTTTCTTGCTATGCTGTTTATTTCCAGAAGATTACGACATTCCAATCGAGGAGTTGACGAGATATGCAGTTGGCTATGGGTTACATCAAGATGTGGAGTCCATTGAAGATGCAAGGAAACGAGTTTGTGTGGCAATCAAAAACCTCAAAGCTTGTTGTATGCTGTTAGGAACTAAAAGTGAAGAATATGTGAAAATGCATGACTTGGTTCGTGATGTTGCTATTCAGATAGCATCATCAGAAAAATACGGATTCATGGTGAAGGCTGGCTTTGGGTTGGAGGAGAGGCCAGGGAGCAATAAAAGCTTTGAAGGTTGTACAGTAGTTTCGTTAATGGGCAATAAACTCACAGAACTTCCTGAAGGATTGGTGTGTCCACAGCTCAAAGTTCTATTATTAGAACTGAATCGTGGTATGAATGTTCCAGAGAGGTTTTTTGAAGGGATGAAAGAAATTGAAGTTTTGTCTCTAAAAGGAGGGTGTTTGTCATTGCAATCACTTCAATTCTCAACGAACCTTCAATCGTTGCTGTTGATCGAGTGTGAATGCAAGGACCTCAATTGGTTGAGAAAGCTGCAAAGACTTAAGATTCTTGGTTTCATTTGGTGCGGCTCCGTTGAAGAATTACCTGATGAAATTGGGGAGCTCAAGGAGTTAAGGTTGTTGGATTTGACAGGTTGTGAAAATCTAAGAAGGATTCCTGTGAATTTGATAGGAAGGTTGAAGAAGTTAGAAGAACTGTTGATCGGGGATGCGAGCTTCAAGGGATGGGATGTTGTTGGATGTAACAGCACAGAAGGAATGAATGCAAGCCTAACAGAGCTAAGTTCGCTGTCTCATTTAGCTGTATTATCATTGTGGATACCGAAGGTTGAATGCATTCCCAGAGATTTTGTTTTTCCCAGGTTGCTCAAATATGATATAATGTTAGGGCATTGGTATCCAGAACTTGATAATGAATACCCAACCTCGACAAGATTATATTTGCGTGATATAAACGCCGCATCCTTAAATGCAAAGACATTTGAGCAATTGTTTCCTACTGTGTCTCAAATTGATTTTAAAAACATTGAGGGTTTAGAAAATATAGTATTGTCCTCTGATCAGATGACCTCCCATGGCCATGGGTCGCAAAAGGACTTCTTACAAAGATTAGAAAATGTCAAAGTGAATCGATGTGGGGATATTCGCACTCTGTTTCCAGCAAAATGGCGGCAAGCTTTGAAAAATCTAAGGAGTGTGGAAACTTATGACTGCAAATCATTGGAAGAGGTATTTGAATTGGGTGAGGCTGATGAAGGAATTAACGAGGAGAAGGAACTGTCGTTGTCATCTTTAACAGAGTTAGATCTGTCACGTTTACCTGAGCTCAAATGTATATGGAAGGAGCCCACCGGACATGTCAGCCTCCGAAGTCTTATTCATCTGGAGTTATTTGCTCTTGACAAACTGACATTTATCTTCACACCGTCCCTCACTCAAAGTCTTATTCATCTGGAAACACTACAGATAAATTATTGCGATGGATTGAAGCGTCTTATCAGAGAAGAGGATGGTGAAAGGGAAATAATTCCAGAGTCTCTTGGCTTCTCAAAATTAAAAACTCTCTCTATAAGTAGCTGTGAAAAACTGGAATATGTCTTCCCTGTCTCCGTGTCTCCAAGTCTTCAGAACCTTGAAGAGATGGTGATTAAATTTTCTGACAATTTAAAGCAAATATTTTACAGTGGAGAAGGAGATGGCATCATCGACTTCCCTCAGCTAAGAAAATTGTCACTTTCAAAGTGCAGTTTTTTTGGTCCAAAGGATTTTGCTGCCCAATTGCCTTCTTTGCAAGAGTTAACCATGTATGGCCACGAAGAAGGTGGTAATTTGTTGGCACAGCTTCGAGTACGTCCTTTATATTTCTCTCTCTCTCTCTTTTTTCTAATTTAAATCGTCAACTTCAATACATTGTGATAATTTGTTGATAAGTTCTTTAACCAATTTGTTGATAAGTTTTTTCTAAACAATTAGAGTTAAAAAGTAAAAATTGAAACTTTATTTTTAAATACAATATTTTCTCATTCCAAGAACTTCAAAAGCACCAAATTTGTATTCAAAAGCACCAAATTTGTATTGAATTCAAAAAACATATTTTTTAAATATTTTTTTCATTTTTTTTTACAATTTGTTTTCACTTTTTTTATGAAAAAAATAATTTAAAGATCAATAATCAAGCATTTTTATTAAAACATTTTACTAATTAATATGTAAAATTCAAATTATTTTCTTTTATATTTTTATTTTTGGAAAATGTCATAATTGTTTTTTTTATTATAAATCGAATATAAAAAATTAATTTTTTTTTAGTTAAAGTATAATTTTTCATGATTGCTTTTAATTTAACTAATATAAAATAATAGTTTTTATTCAGATTATCATAAATATGAAAAAATATGATTTTATATTCCCATGACCCGTTGCCTTGTCTATCTATATCTTCTTGTTGATAAGTATTTCGGTATTGGGGATAATTGGTTCATCCCTTATTTTCTTTTGATGCAGGGGTTTACAAGTTTGGAAACATTGAAGTTGTCCTTCCTGCTTGTGCCTGACTTGAGGTGTATATGGAAGGGTCTCGTGCCATGTAATTTGACTACTTTGGAGGTGAAAAGGTGTGAGAGAGTGACACATGTATTCACAAAAAGCATGATTGCTAGTCTAATTCAACTGAAAATTCTAGAGATATCAAATTGTGAGGAATTGGAGCAAATTATTGCTAAGGATAATAATGATGAAAAGGATCAGATATTGTCAGGGAGTGATCTCCAATCAGCATGCTTTCCAAATTTGTGTCGACTTGAGATCACAGCATGCAACAAGTTGAAGAGTCTCTTCCCCGTAGCCATGGCTTCAGGTCTCAAAAGCTCCAAATACTTAAAGTAAGTGAATCCTCTCAATTATTGGGAGTATTTGGGCAGGATGATCATGCTTCACCTGTCAATGTTGAGAAGGAGATGGTGCTCCCTGATCTGCAGGAGTTGTTGCTTGTACAATTACCAAGTATTTCCTCCTTTAGTCTCGGATGTTCTAATTTCTTGTTCCCTCATTTGAAGAAGTTGGAGGTGGATGGATGCCCAAAGTTGAACACAAAATCTGCTACTACATCAAATGACTCAATGAGTGCTCAATCAGAGGTGCTGCTGATTTCTTGCCTCTCATTTAGTTTTAAAAGTGCGCAATAATTACTATGAATTACATCTAACAAATTGGTACCCTTGTTTTCTTTTGATGCAGGGGTTTATGAATTTGAAAGAAATATCTATTGGAAACTTGGAAGGAGTACAAGATTTAATGCAATTTGAACGTTTGGTAACTAATAGAAGAGGTGGGCATGAACTTTCACTCATGAGTTTGGAAACATTACACTTGAACTTATTGCCTGACTTGAGGTGTATATGGAAGGGCCTCGTGCCGAGCAATTTGACTACTTTGAAGGTGAAAAAGTGTAACAGACTGACACATGTATTCATAGACAGCATGATTGCTAGTCTAGTTCAACTGGAATTTCTAAAGATATCAAATTGTGAAGAATTGGAGCAAATCATTCCTAAGGATAATGATGATGAAAAGGAACAGATATTGTCAGGAAGTGATCTCCAATCTTTATGCTTCCCTAATTTGTGTCGACTTAAGATTAGAGGATGCAACAAGTTGAAGAGTCTCTTCCCAGTAGCCATGGCTTCAGGTCTCAAAAAGCTCCAAGAACTTAAAGTAAGTGAATCCTCTCAATTATTGGGAGTATTTGAGCAGGATGATCATGCTTCACCTGCCAATATTGAGAAGGAGATGGTGCTCCTCGATCTGCGGCAGCTATTTCTAGAAAAATTACCAAGCATTGTCTACTTCAGTCATGGATGTTGTGATTTCATATTCCCTTGTTTGAGGAAGTTGGAGGTGCGTCAATGTCCAAAGCTGACCACAAAATTTGATACTACATCAAATGGTTCAATGAGTGCTCAATCAGAGGTGCTGCATATTTGACATGATTTCTTGCCTCTCTTTTAAGTGTTTTTATTTCTTGTTTCCCTCAATAATAAGACTTACAAGTTAGAATGTGTATACCATGCTTGAATTGGTTTTGCAGGTAGCTGAGGGTTCCGGCGCTGGTTGCTCCGTGCCAACCAGCACTGCTAGAAGGTGGACCCGGGAAAATGGGTGGAAAGAGGAAAAAGAGGAAGAGGATGATTAGTTTGGCATTGGAATTTGAAAAGCATGCTAGTACGTAATTCATTCTTGCAGGTAAATGGCTGCAACTATTTATCTTCTATCCTTGTTTAAATGGTTGGATTAAATCAACAAATACGAGATGCCTGGATGATCTTTGTTCTTGATGTTTGCATTAGGTTGGTTGGTTACCTATTTCATGATCAACTCGACATTGGTGGGAAGTAATTCCAGCTGTTTCATTAGCTACAACAATTTGTCTTATTTCATGTGTTTGTTGTGTGAACTTCCAGAAATAAGAGTAATTTATGTGTTTAGTAATTTATTGTGCGAACCTCCAAAAAAGGGCTTTTGTTTGTTTGCCCATTTGTGTTTCTTTTCAAGTATCTGAACCTTAAAAAACGAAAGGCATAATGTTTACTCATTTGTGTGCTTATTGTTTAATGTTTGGATTCTCATTCTCCTCATTTTGATGTTCTATTTCTATTACGGATTCTTTATGTGGTTAACTTGTTATTGTGCGTATCGTACAATAATATGGTTTCTACATGAATATATATAAATACATGTGAATGAGTATATATATAAAAAATCAATTTACAAATTTATTGACAGAATATGAAATTCCAATATATAAGTAAAAGGATAAATCCTCTAGCTTTGAAAAGAATTATTGTTAATTTGCCTTTGAGATTGTAATTTTTTTTTCAGTGTATATTCAATTTAATATTTTTAATAATACAAATGAAAATAAACAGAAAATTTAATTTATAAATGTAACTATCTCAAAACAATGTTGAGAAGGAAGAAAGATTAGTAGAATAAAAATAAAATTAATAGACTTTTAAAAAGCAAAGAGTTTTTAATGTTAAAAATATTTTTTTTATTTAATAGACCCAATTTTGTATTTTTTTTTAAAAAGATAACTCTATTTTAATTCTGATTCTTTAGCAACATAGTTTTTCATTCACCATAACACACTCATTTTTTTTTTTAAATAGTTAACATGTCATATTAATGAGGAGAGGTGTTTGAATTGGGTGAGGCTGATGAAGGAACTAACGAAGAGAAGGAGCTGCCGCTGCTGTCATCTTTAACAGAGTTACGGCTGTACTGGTTACCTGAGCTCAAATATATATGGAAGGAGCCCACTAGATATGCTGAACTTGTGGTATCTTGACAAACTGACATTTATCTTCATACCGTCCCTGGCTCAGAGTCTTATTCATTTGGAAACACTACAGATAGAACATTGCGGTGGATTGAAGCGTCTTATCAGAGAAAAGGATGACGAAAGGGAAATAATTCTCTATATAAGAGGCTGGGTTAAACTGGAACATATGATGATTTCTTTTGCTTATAATTTAAAGCAAATATTTTACAGTGGAGAAGGAGATGCACTCACCAGAGATGGCATCATCAACTTCCCTCGGCTAAGAAAATTGATTCTTTCAAATTGCAGCTTTTTTGGCCCAAAGAATTTTGCTGCCCAATTGCCTTCTTTGCAAGTGTTAACCAAACCATTAAAGGCCACGAAGAATTGGGTAATTTGTTACCACAGCTACAAGTACGTCCTTTATATTTCTCCCCTGATTTTTTCCTTTTAAATTTAAATTGTCAAATTCAATACATTGTGATAATTTCTTATTTCTTCCTTCAGATTTCTAAAACTAAAGTAATGGATAAATGGTAGCAAATCCTTTAGCCATCCACTGAATTTAAAAGGAGTGAAATTGAGGCCTTTCCGCCAATTAATAAAAAATGGTTTTTTTTATCCAATTTTCTAAACAATTAGAGTCAAAAAGTAAAAATTGAAACTTTCTTTTTAAATACAATATTTTCACATTAAAAGAACTTCAAAAGCAACAAATTTGTAATTAAACAAATATATTTTTGTCTCTTATGTATTTGTTTATTCTAACTTAAAATACTAATTAAACAGTCTAATTTTTTAATTTGATTTATGATTTTAAAAAAAAACATTTGATTATCACAACATAGAATAAAAGTTTAAAAAAGAAACATTCACAGGCCTACACAACACATGAGCTGATTAAATGGCGACAATCCCATTAGCAAATTTGTGCTCCAAATGACAAAATAAAAACAAACTCAGCAAATAAGATCAGTCCTAATTAATTTTGTCAACTGTTGGCCTATTCCAAACTATCAAGCATTGAACCTTTCCAAATTAATTGCTTTTTTTTTTTCAATTTGTTTTGGTCTAATTGCATTGATTGGTTGGTTGATTGAATGAATGGTGCAGTCCCCATTTTCATTTACTTTTGGCATAACACAAAAACATCCCTTTCAAGTTACAAAACGACGTGCAGCTCAGTCAATGCTTTCATTGCCTACCGCCTTCAAAAAATCAACTGCTTAGTTAGATTCGTCCTTGGCTTGCTTAGAGCGACAGCCACATTAAATGACAGCCACCGAAATGTTTGACATGTGGCCTAGAATGTGAATTATGTGTTAACAATTAGCTAATTTTTTAATTCTCTTAATTTGATTAATTTAATTAGTTACGGTGGCTGATAGGTAGTATCTAATAAGTTAAGGTAGTTGGCTGATTACTAACTGACACTTATAAAAGATATTATTTGATAAATGTAAAAAAATTTAAATGTTTAAATATTTATATAGTGAGAGAAAGTAAAATAATATCTTAGAAAAGATAAATTTTAAAAATATATATTTTAAAAATATTAAAAATAGAAAAATTATAAACTTTAAACTTTGAGGATTTATGTGATATTTATAACTTATAAGTTTTATTTTTTTTATTTTGAGTTATATTTTATTTAAAATAATATGGGTTTGATTAATATAAAATAATAAAGGATTTGTACAGGATATAAAAAAAAATTTAAACAAAATATTGGGCCTAAGCCTAGTAGAAGTAAAAAAATAAACTTACGAACAAGGTATATGGATCCAGGCAGCGCTTGTAAAAACCTAGAGCAGTTAGGCTTTTGGGAGTTTTTTTAAGCCAATTAAATTTTGGTCTAAAGCAAATAGAAGTGATAATCTCTTCTTTTGTTCTACTGAAATTCTTGACGTTTAGGCTAGGAATAAATTTAGCTCATCTTGTTTACCTAGAAAATTGAGGGAAAGTAGCTGAAATAATTTAAAACCATTTAAGATTTTTGTCAGTTTAGCTAGTTTAGTCGTTCACTTTCCTGTAGTTTCTCAGATACCAAACACGTTTTTATGTGTTGAATAAATAAGTAACCACCAATTAAAGCAGAAGGAACATTTGTGTTTGAATCCTGAGAAAATTGAGTAGAAAAATAAAGGGAAATTTTTGCATTTTATGAAGTTTATTTTTCTTAGTTATGATGATTTATTGTTTTGGAGGTCCCTAAAAGTAGAATAATGGTCCCCAAATTTACAATGTTTTCCTGCAATCAAACAGTGCCTTTTTTTAAACTGCTCAATTATTAATCGCTTGGTGTCTACTTGTCCATTCCATTGACCTCTTACAACCACATGATGAGCTTGTTATTGTGCTCAATTAAAGCTCGATCTTCAAAAGCTCAATCTTCGAATCTTCTTCTAAAATATTGATTTTTGCTCTGATATTCATGAAAATGTAATTCATTATTAAAACCTAAAAACTTCTATAACTCCATTCTCAATCCCAAAATTTTGACTTGATTTTGTCAAAAGTTTTGATTTAAATCAAAAGTTAATTCTAGTCAAAACTCGTACCAAATATAATTTAAATTTTGACTTAAATCAAGATTTGTTATAAAATTGAGTCAAGGCTTTACTTTAATAAAAAAATAAAATTTTAAAATTTTAACTCATGATATAATTTTTTCTTGAGTAAAAAGTAAAAAGAAAAGCAACTTAAATTAATTTACAAAACTGAACCATATACAATCAAAATTTGGACTTAAATCGAAAATTTGTTATTTCACAGTTAATAATCGAAAGTTACTTTAAATTATGACTTGAAGTAAGAAGTTACTTTTCATAAATATAAAAAAGAAACAGAAATATATTATTGAGAATTCTAGCCCACTTTTATATTTGATCTGAATTACTTTAATACTGCGTTCTAAATAAAAAAAGAATAAAATTTGATTTTTTATTTAAATTTTTTATTTTTTTATTTTTAAATTTGGTAATATTAAAAATAATTTTATGTTGAAATTAATTTTAATAACATTGATTGAATCCACAATTAAAGAAGTAAGATGGGTCCGTGAGACCATTGCTATCAAGAGTTTTTTCTATGGGATAAGATGAGTCCGTGAGACCATATTACCCCGTAAGCTTTAGACTAATTAATGGACAGTGGACCTTAGATTAATATACTATCATTTTTTATTGTATTTTTTTCTGGTCATATTTAATTTTTCATCAAGCGATTAATATGTATAATTCAATGGATATAATTCTTAACATTAAATGCTATGTATTTAGAATTTTGATGGATTGAGAAATGGGAGATAGAAAGAGAGACAGAGCAGCTCAAAAGAAAAAGAAAAAGATGGAACAAAAGTGTAACAGTTTTTATTAACTAAATGAACTTATTTTAGAAAGCTATAATTATTAATATTAAATTTAAAATTCATATTGCAAATCCTGAAACATATCATGTGGTTTAATAGAAATTATTTTTATAAACACATGTGGCTTAACATCATTAATCAAAAGCTCATAATTTCTTTCAAATATTAAAACCTATTATATTATTAATTCAGATGTGAATTATAATTCTAAAATGTTTTTTAAAAATTCTCTATATACTACCACTAGCTGAAGAAAGTCGTCTTTATCGGACCATCCAGTACCCAAAAAAAAAAAAAAAATTGCATGAAAGTAATTAACCGGAACTTATAATCCTTCTTCAAACGTTGACCCGGAGTCAAAGTCTTTTTTTAAGGGAAAAAAAACATGGTTAAATTGTTAATGTTATGAGCTCACTTTCCATGATGATGATGAATATAAAGACTTGCAACTGTTTTTATTATTATTATTATTATTATTGAAATTACGTGTGGAAAATCATGCCTTTTGAATTTGATGGAAATTACATGTGAAAAATCATGCCTTTTCGAGATAATTTAAATTACGGTAGTTATTATTTTTGTTGTTTTTATTATTATATAAAAAGAAGAGGATAGCTTAATTATTATTTTTTTAAAATAAAAAACAGTTCACTTCAAGAAATATTTATTAGCATGCTAATCATTTATTATTGTTGCCATACCCCTTTAAATATTCTATTTGCTCATTGTTACTGAAATGCTCACGTAGGAGTTAACTTTGTTAATGTGCCAATGTTATTATTATTTCAATTTTTAAAAAGAATAATGACTTTGTAATAAGCTTTGATTTAAATCAAAAGTTAATTCTAGTCTACCAAATATAATCTAAATTTTGACTTAAATCAAGATTTGTTATAAAATTGAGTCAAAACTTTACTTTAATAAAAAAATAAAATTTTAAATTTTAACTTATGATATAATTTTTAAATTACAACAGATAATGTAATCAGTGGCCGTGCTCTAGCTGTAGCAATGTCAATGACAGATAGAAAGGGGAGATTTTGACGTCCATTTTGAATTTAAAGTTCAAGTGATTCATGAATGTTTTTTCAGTTAGTTCATGGTCAGGTCAAGTACGCAACCTATGCCATGCGCGGGAGATAAAAAAGAAGAAAAGGATAAAAGTAAAATAGAGAAAAATTAAGATTGCAAGAGAGTGTGGAATTGATATTGTAATTTAAGATGTTTTTTAAAATTATTTTTTTGTTTAAAAATATATTTAAATAATTTTTTAAATATTTTATATCAATATATAGAATCATAAAAAAAAACACTAATTTAATATATTTTTAAACTAAACTCATCCCAACCCAGTTAAAAAAAAAACGGTGCCAAGTGGAAATTAACTAGGGAGAGTCTATTTCAATAATAAAAAAAAAAACGAAGGATAGCAATGAAAAACTCGGTGCAGGTCTTTTTTATATATGTTTTATTTATTAATATGAGTTTTCAAACTATTTATATATAGACTAATATTATCATGAATTTTAAAAAATTCATAATTTTTAAAATTATAGACTAATAATTTATAAAATTAATAAATTAATAATTTTTAAAAAATAAATTTAGAGGGACCAATCAAAATTTCAGGGAAAGAACTCGGTGCAGGTCTTCGATTTCACGCATGAGAGTTACTGAACAACAACCTTGTTGGTTACTAGCTACCCTGTTCTGCTTTGACAAAATACAAGAACAATCTTAATCTACAACCTTGCAAAAAATATATATATTTTTTCTTTAATTTGATATAATTAATTTTATGTGTATCTATTTCTATAATCATTTGATTAAATAAAAAATTAATTTTAATAATCAGAGTCATTAAATATAATTAAGTAAATAAACCATATTGCGAGATTAAATATCTTAATTTACATTTGCTCCTGACTTTTCCATATATGTATTTAGTTATCATTAATGTGTTTTTTTTTTAGTTTTTTGACATAAATGATTCTTAATTTATTTAATTAGATGCATGTATAAATTTTTTAATTTAAATTTGATATTTTTTATATAAAAAAATATATAAAAAAAGTTTATATGTTTAATTTTTTATGTTGATAAAAAAATACCCAGTCCTTAGCAGAGAGTGAGTAAAATAGCCATTAATTATAACCACCACTAATAGAACTCTCTTTTCTCTCACTTAAAAAGACCTAAAACCTATCTTCTTCTTTTTTTTCTAAGCAACTGTTATGCATTTTAATTATGAATATGAAATATATTACTATTTTTGTTTAAACCCAATAGAAACAATGTAAAAAGAAATAATTATAATTAACAATTAATACATCCACAATTACGATAACATAATTAAATTACCAAACAATTTATAATATATAAATAGCTAAACGATCAAAATTATTTCACTTCCATAATACAGGGGCAGACGTCTAATTAATTTGTGTGCTTTTAATTTTCTTATTTCCTCTGTATTTTATATCGTATCATGATTTCTCAAATATACCTCCCGAGTTGCATGCAAAATCTAGTTGCAGGCCGTAGATTCATTTGCATATAAAAAATATTTTATATGGTTTATACTAAAATTTTAAACCTGATATTCTAGGGAAAAAACCATTTAATTAATAGGTTCCCTAGTCACTTTGTTGACTCAGCCAAGCTGAGTCATATTTAATTTGGGTCTATTTAGAAATGTAGTTAATGTTATTTTTTTAAATTTTTAAAACTTATTTTTAAATAAACACATTAAAACAATCTAAAAAAAATTAATTTGAAAAACAAATTCAAATTTTCATTAAAAATAGATTGAATCCAGCCCAAACCCGCTTATAATACTTTCATTATAAAAACAAAAAATGTTTTTATTGTTATCATCTTCCAATGATAGAAGTATCTAAAACTCTATACGGTAATATAGAAAATTGAAGGCTTTATGGCATCTTAACATGCCTTAAATTGGTTTAGTACATGCAGCAGTAATGTTTTCGCTTACCCATGAAGCCATTGGCCTGCATGCACCCAAATAAAATAAAATAAAATTGAAATGAGAATCCTCTTTAGCCTGCAAATGTTGTTGTCTTTAGCTTGCTTCATAAGTAAACCAAATTTGAAGCAAGGAATGCCTTCTTTTTTTTCTTTATGGGCAAATCATATTCCTTGAGTGGGATATAGGGACAAACATATAGCTCGAGTTTCATCCTTGGAAGTGCCAGAGAGTATTCTTCATTTAATTAATTGTTGTCTTCTTTTCAGCTCCTTTCATTCTTAATTTTCCCCTACTCATCATTTTCAAAAAAAAAAAAAAACACCTTGAGAGATCATAATTATAGTAACACTACATGCATTAAGGATTATATTTGTGGTTGCAATCGATTGATAGAGAGGTTGTGGGTGTCTAAGTGATCGTGAATCTTCTGTTCGTCCTGTCTCTACTACAAGGTGTGTATTTCTACTCATTCTTGTGTTATTTGTTATCGTCTTTATATTATATTATTTATGTGTTCATACATGTTTGCAAGTATGATCCATGAAGAAAGAAAGTGAAATATCTAGGTCTACTTAACATGTTTTCTAGCAGAAAGGAAAACTATGTGGAGGTTGACCAAAGTGATTTAGTTGACTCTATAGATACAAAGACAACATAAACAAGTGGTAAAAATATAGTTTATCTAAAAAAATCAAGATGATATTTTAAAAAAAATATATATTAAGACGACAACATATTGAATTGACTTGGATTTACTCAGATCAACTCAAGTCAACTAACCAAGTCTCCAACCTAAGTCATAAGACTCTAATAACCATATAGAAAAAAAATAAGAAAAAAAATATAAAGTCCCATTTCCAGTCAATTCAATATTGTAGGATGAAATAGAAAAAAAACCAATTAAAAAAGAACACAAAAAATCACCCGATTCAACCGACCAAACCCACGACCTAAGTCATGAGCGTCGAACGTTTGCAGCGTCGGGACGAATATGCGTCCACTCTCGTATGATATCGAAAAATAGGGGAGACAAGGATTTCTTGTCTTTTATCAATGTAAAGAGAGAATAGGAGTCGCCACCTAGTATTTTAGTCACTAAAAACCCTCACTGGTCTCAGAGATCGGGCTCGGGAACTAGTTGTGTAAAGGGAAGGTATTAACACCCCAAATACGCCTTACTTAAGGTAAGCTGTATTTTTTAATTGTCTGATAAATGCTAAGGTATTATTGTGTTTTTTTTAATTTGTATCGTAAAGGTTTTGACCTTTCAATCATTAGGCCAGATTCTATTGTATCATATTGTGTCTTGGGATTCTAGATCTTTTGACATTGTTAGATAGAAGGGTCGCACACATAATAACATGATTCATTATGTGTGTGACAAAGTAGAATTCCTTGATTTGTTGATGACACAATCTCTACGTGTTCTGGAAGAAAATCAAAGGATATTTGTGTATGGGTCTTCAAAGTGTCAGTTGAAGTAAAAAAAAATCTAATATTCGTTCATGATCATGCTTTGGATAAGGAAACCAGAGACAATGTTGGTTCTTTGGGCTATGTAGCTTTATGAAAAGGGATTCGCAGGTCAACTTGTTATACTCTTTATAAAGAAGCCTACATTTCCCTACAGTCTCCATTAATGAGCGTGTCAGCACTTCATAGATGGCATCTCGGCACAGGTCATTAGCTGAGTCCATTTGAAGCAGAGAATCTTATTACCGCAAGCTGTCTTTGGATTGAGGCTTGAGTGAATCTTCCTTGCCACTGTCAGATGTTGACAACTCTTAATTCTAGAGGAGAACATAATTGGGGGACCTTTATTTCAAACTAGAAGCATACAGCTTCAACGTATGAGTATGTTTTATATGATGAACTCACCCTTCGAGGGGTGACATATGGTTGTAACTCTTGCATGATGAAATAAGAATGTTGATTCTTGCCCAAACTCTACAGTTGAAATTTCTCAAGTGACGACTCTTATGTCACCCGCAAGTCTTGATTTCAAGATGCTTTAGGGAGTATTCACCTTAAAGGCAAGTTCTAATTTTTTTTAATGCTTGACAAGGGTAGGTTGGCTATTTAGTCTCTAAAAGGGTCATATACTGTCCCAATGATCGCCTTCGTGAAGGCTATATGGGGGCTTAGTAGGTAATGGGATGGCATATGGACCAATCATTACCAGTTTAAGCACTCATCGAAGAGTTGGGGTTTACACAAGCTTAAAGCTTAACTTAAAAGTCGTAAGGTAAGCTGCTAGTCCCCTATTTAACCTAAAGTTTTCAATGTAACTCGTACAAAAACACGAATGATGCATGAACAAATATGTACAAAATTAAAGCGTATGAGCAAATAAGAACATACATATTAACAATGACATAAACCAAATAATAAAACACAATAATCAGACAAAAACAAAGCTTAATCCACAAGATCCCAAGTGGAGTCACCATTCTGTCGCACGTGTGCGACGTCGCGGCGATCGTCCACCCTCAAGGTAAAATGTATGGTATAACTGGAAAATGTGGAGAGATAAGAAATTCTTGTCTCTTATAAGTGAAAAATTTGAATGGGAGTCACCACCTAGTATTCTGGTCACTAGAAACCCTAGCTGGTCTCAGAGATCGGGTGCGGAGACTGGTTGCGTAAAGGGAATGTATTAGCACCCCAACTACGCCCTACCTAAGGTAAGTTGCATTGTTTTGTTGTGTGATAAAATCTAAAGTCTTATTATGGTTTCTAATTATCGGTCTGTCTATGGTTTAAGAAAAGTCCTCCTTTGTAAGGAGATGTTTATTTTATCGGGTAAAAACCTAACTGTTCTATGTCATCCTTTTATGAATTTAGCTAGTATTGTATTCAACTTGTCAACCTTTTCCTTTAAGGATTTATTTTCTTTTTAAAGTTGATTAACCTTTTTATTTTCATCCATAACAATGCAAGTTTTATTTTCTAGAGTTTTTTGTTTCCATAAATAAGCATGCATGATTCTTTTTCAATAAACTATATTTTAAACCTAATTTTTTCAATTCATCATATAAAGATTCAAGAGAATTATGTAACTCATTATAGGTAGTGTTGGATTTATCATACAAAGATTGTACCTCATTTTTACTTTCGATAGTCATGAAGCACATATTTGCCACATGCTTTTCTTCATCATTTAAACTTGAGTAAGAATTGTCACTCCCAGTAGCTGTCATTGCCTTATTATGATGATGACTTTTCATCTTGTTTTGCAGAAGTGGACAATCTACTTTGATGTGTCTTGTCTTGTTGCATTTAAAACACCTTAGAAGTTTTTTGCTAGACTTTTTCTTATTCCCATCTTTCTTTAAATTTGAGAATCTTTTATTTTCTTGTTTATTTTTTAGAAAGCTTCAGAATTGCCTTGTAATTAAAACAATATCCTCTTTAATGTTTTCTTGATCATCATCATCATCATTATCCTCAATGTGGTGAACGGTTTTAAATGCCAAACTCTTTTTTGGCTTTTCCTCTTGTTCTTGTTATTCCATGGTAATCTCATGAGTCTCTGGCTTTACGAATTGTCATCACCTTTGCTTCCTAAAATTTTGGTAGAGACCTAAGAATTTTGATCATAATTTCTGTATTAGTACAAGTCCTTATAAGAGTATCAAAACAATTTGTTATGGTTTTCATTATGATAAACATGTTAGTTATGGATTCACTGGGAAGCATTTTAAACAATTCATATTGATGGGCATTTTGAACTCCTTGACTTGGTTAGTTCCTTAATGTGTTACCTCTAAAGCATGCTATATATCTTTATCATTTTTACATGATGTTATTTTATTAAATTCACTTATACTTAATGCATAATACAAAGTGTTCATAGCTTTAGCATTCATGAATAAAAAATTCTTATTATTATCTATATATTCAATTCTAGTCTTAGTAATTTCAATACCATTTCCAATTTTAATAGGTCTATGAGGTTCATTCTCTATAGATAGCCACAAATCAAAATTTATAGATTGAAGATATATATTCATTTTAGATTTCATGTCATGACCCAAATCATGGGTCTATGACTAGCAATGCAGGAGCGGTGTGGTAAGGACACCCTACCTATGTTAAGCCTCGTAACATACATATAAAAAACAAGTTGTTTAAAAAGAAGTATCATTTCATAATCTTTCAAAATATTATATTATTCCAAACCAATAAAATCAAATGATAGCTCAAAACTTCTCATCAGTAATTAAAACAAAAACAATAATCCATAATACTCATTACATTGTCAAAATCTAAATTTTAACTAAGATAGTGTAATAGTGAAGCATCTACGATATCGAACTAAAAGGGAAGCCTTGCAAAACAAGCAAGGTATACTAACCAAAATTGAAGTAGGAACATTCAACAAAATCAACATGCGAACAGAAACTAAGAACCTTAAATAATATTAAAAATAAGGGATGAGTTCAACCAACTCAGTGAGGGAATAACATTTAATATACATTCTAGATAGTAGTAGTTTACAAGTCAAATAATTTTGATAGACACATACATACTAAGTATATTATTGTAAACTAGTGGAATACATGTCAAATATTAGATGACACTCGAAGGTGATTAGATAACACCCAAAGGTGACCACTGTGGGAAGATCAGTTGCCACAGGCTAGTGTCTCTCTCACCAGCTAGTTATACAGAATACCATGTGCACATAGACTAACATTACTCTCTATTAGCAAAGAGTTACTGACAAGTCCTATAACAAGGCATAATAGTTATTAACATAATTATCAAAGTAAAAGAATGTCATATCGAATATAATTTAATTCAATAGAATGCGAATGTAACATACATATTTAAAGAATAGAATGTCATATCGAAAAATAACATAATCATTATAAAAATATTCAAGAAATTAACTAAGTGTACTTGTCGTATAATCAACATACATATTTATTTATATTACATGACTATTAAAGATTATTCCACTTACCTGAAAAACAAAAGCAAAACACAAATGAATACGGAATTGAAGACCATTGAAGATCATTAGGAGGAATGTCAATAGAACTTATAACGGATACAAAAAAAACACTAAAAAACAACTCAAAGCAAAGTAACATAAAAGATTAAAAGCTCGAGTAAGATCAAGGATTGATAATTTTGTTGTTATTTTGATCTTAGAGTAGATTTTTTATAATATATGTTAGGAATCCCTTGCTAATTTTGCAATTAGACAAGCTATTTAAATGTTTATAAGAAACACTAGCCATTGGAACCCTACTAATGAGTAAAATGGTTGACCAATTCATATTGGTCAAATCAATCGATCAACTAATTCTTACAGAATTCCTAAGTGTTCATCACTGATGAACAAGCGGTTGTCTGGTTCATGCAAAATTCCATATTCAACAATTTTAATCTAGGTGAATTCTTATAACCATCTATCTTAAATCATCTGATTTATTAATCATTAATGCATACAGAGTTATGTGTGTGAGTTCATTTTAGTTGTACCATCAAGATATAAAGATTTACAAATTAAGAACTAAAATGAATACTTAAACTAAGTATTCACTTTGCTTCATTTTTGGACTTTTTGATTGATTTTTCATGAAATCATTCATGCTTATTGATGTGATATTCGTATGAAACATGTTTAAAGCTTATTCTCAACCAATCATATTATTAATCTATTTTTTTTTGTTATCATCAAAACATATAAAAATATGAATGTGTAACTCTAAAGGTCAATAACATTACCACCATTTAGAGTAAAAATATATCTAGACTAGGATTTGCTATCATCAATATCTAATTTAAATCTAGCATTCGAATATCTATAAACTACCAATTCATCTCCTTCATAGACCATAAAGAAATTCTTAGTTCTTTTTAACTACTTAATAATATTCTTAACTATTTTAGTGATCCTCCCTTGAATTATATTGATATTTACTCATTATGATCAAAATATAAGATAAATTTGATCTTGTACATAACATTTCATATATGATGGATCTTATAGTCGAAGCATAGAAATCCTTTCCATCCTCTCTCTTAATTTATGTTTTAGGGTATATATCTTTGGAGAGACCAATCCTATGTGAAATAGATAAGTATCTTCATTTAAATTCTTTCATGCTAAATGTTGAAATGTTTTAGGGTATATATCTTTGGAGAGACCAGTCCTATGTGAAATAGGTAAGTATCCTCGTTTAAATTCTTTCATGCTAAATCATTTCAATATTTTGTGTGTATGCGTGTGTGAATATTCTTTCATGCTAAATCATTTCAATATTTTGTGTGTATGTGTGTGTGTGAATTGGGATAACCAAATAACCTTTTAGATATATCTCTATAAATCTTTATTCCTAATATATAGATTATTTAACTCATATTCTTTATAAATAAATTAGATATTGATGATAGCAAATCTTTACTGGTTGAAATAAAGATATGTCATTTCTTATTAAAAATATGTCATCTATATATAACACTAAAAAAATGACTTAACTTCAACTAAAATTTTTATAAACATAACGGACATCAATATTTTTAATAAAATCATTTTTTTTAATTATCTCATCAAAATAGATATTTCAACTCCTTAAATCTTGTTTAAGTAATTTTTATAGCTTGCATACTTTTTTGTAATATGCATATGTTTATGAATATTCCTATAGAGGGATGCAATTTTTAACATCCATTTGCTAGAATTCATAATATTAGCATGTAACTATAACTTTTGATGTATAGAGTTTTTTTTATTTATTGACAATACTGATAACAATTTATTAACAACATTGTGACATTTTAAAATTAATAACAAATTAATTTAAAGATATTACAGATGAGGGGACAAGGAATTAATTGCTCATTGGTATACTTATTCCTTGCCTTGTTGCTTTTGAAGCTGGATTCCATACAGAGCTCAAGGCCTTCTCCTTTTGTTCCTCCAACTAATTTATTGCCTTTCGCACATATTTTCCCAAATTAAGGTAATAAAATTCCTATTCTCATTCTCTCAATGCCTATTTTACTTGTAATGTCTCAATCTCATAGTCGGTATCCTTATTTCTCTGATTTTCAGACTGGTGGAAAATGGCTATCGAAAGTGTTGGTGAATCCATTGTATCTAAGATAGCAGAACTCTTGGTGGAACCAGCAATAAGGCAGTTCCGTTACATGTTCTGTTTCAACAATTTTGTTCAAGAATTCAATGAACAAAAGAAGAACCTGGCTTTGACACTAGATCGTTTGCAAAAGGTTGTTGAAGTTGCTGGAAGGAACGCTGAAGAAATTGAGAAAGATGTCAACAAATGGCTGGAGGATGCAAACAACGAAATCAAAGGTGTGAATCCTTTGGAAAATGAAACGGGAAAAAATGGCAAATGCTTTACTTGGTGTCCAAATTGGATACGACAATTCAAGTTAAGCAAGGCACTGGCAAAGAAGACGGAGACTTTGAGAAACCTTGAAGAAAATAGCAAAAAGTTTCCAACAGTGTCCCACAAAGCACCTCTTCAAGACATAGAATTTCTTCAATCAAAGGGATTCACACCCTCAGAATCATCAAAAGAAGCTTTTGAACAAATTATGAAAGCTCTCAAAGATGACAGTGTTAATATGATCGGACTGTACGGCATGGGAGGGGTTGGTAAAACCACCCTGGTGAAAGAAGTAGGCAGGAGAGCAAAAGAGTTGCGTCTTTTTGATGAAGTTTTGATAGCCACGGTGTCCCAGAATCCAAATGTCACAGACATTCAGGATCAAATGGCAGATAGCTTAGGTCTGCGTTTTGACGAGAAAAGTAAAAAAGGGAGAGCAGATCGATTATGGCAGAGACTGCAGGGAAAGAAGATTCTTATAATTGTAGATGATGTCTGGAGAGTTATTAACCTGGAAGAGATAGGGATCCCATTTGGTGATGCTCACGGGGGTTGTAAAATTCTTCTAACAACACGTCTTAAGGATATATGTTCTTATATGGAGTGCCAGCAAAAAGTATTGTTAAGTCTCTTAACTGAAAATGAAGCATGGGCTTTATTCAAAATCAATGCAGGTTTACATGATGAGGACTCTACCTTGAACACAGTGGCAAAGAAGGTTGCGAAAGAATGTAAAGGATTGCCTATAGCACTTGTGACAGTGGGAAGGGCTTTAAGAGATAAATCTGCTGTTGAGTGGGAAGTAGCGTCTAAAGAGCTCAAAAACTCTCAATTTCAGCACATGGAACAAATTGATGAAGAAAAAAATGCATATGCATGTCTTAAGTTGAGTTATGCTTATTTGAAGCACGAGAAAACCAAATTATGTTTCTTGCTATGCTGTTTATTTCCAGAAGATTACAACATTCCAATTGAGGACTTGACGAGATATGCAGTTGGCTACGGGTTACATCAAGATGCGGAGTCCATTGAAGATGCAAGGGAACGAGTTTATGTGGAGATAAAAACCCTCAAAGATTGTTGTATGCTGTTAGGAACTAAAAGTGAAGAATATGTGAAAATGCATGACTTGGTTCGTGATGTTGCTATTCAGATAGCATCATCAGAAAAATACGGATTCATGGTAAAGGCTGGCTTTGGGTTGAAGGAGTGGCCAATGAGCAATAAAAGATTTGAAGGTTGTACAGTAGTTTCGTTAATGGGCAATAAACTAGCAGAACTTCCTGAAGAATTGGTGTGTCCACAGCTCAAAGTTCTTTTATTAGAACTGGATGATGATTTGAATGTTCCAGAGAGGTTTTATGAAGGGATGAAAGCAATAGAAGTTTTGTCTCTACATGGAGGGTGTTTGTCATTGCAATCACTTGAACTCTCAACGAACCTTCAGTCGTTGCTGTTGAGAAGGTGTGAATGCAAGGACCTCAATTGGTTGAGAAAGCTGCAAAGACTTAAGATTCTTGTTTTCATGTGGTGCGACTCCATTGAAGAATTACCTGATGAAATTGGGGAGCTCAAGGAGTTAAGGATGTTGGATGTTACAGGTTGTGAATTGCTAAGAAGGATTCCTGTGAATTTGATTGCAAGGTTGAAGAAGTTAGAAGAACTGTTGATCGGGGATGAGAGCTTCAAGGGATGGGATGTTGTTGGATGTGACAGCGCAGAAGGAATCAATGCAAGCCTAACAGAACTAAGTTCGCTGTCTCATTTAGCTGTATTATCATTGAAGATACCGAAGGTTGAATGCATTCCCAGAGATTTTGTTTTTCCCAGGTTGCTCAAATATGATATAGTGTTAGGGGATTGGTATTCAGAACTCGATAAAGAATACCCAACCTCGACAAGATTATATTTGGGTGATATAAGCGCCACATCCTTAAATGCAAAGACATTTGAGCAGTTGTTTCCTACCGTATCTCATATTTGTTTTTGGAGAGTGGAGGGTTTAAGAAATATAGTATTGTCCTCTGATCAGATGACCACCCATGGCCATGGGTCGCAAAAGGACTTCTTACAAAGATTAGAATATGTCAAAGTGAAAGAATGTGGGGATATTCGCACTCTGTTTCCAGCAAAATGGCGGCAAGCTTTGAAAAATCTAAGGAGAGTGAAAACTTGTGACTGCAAATCATTGGAAGAGGTATTTGAATTTGATGAGGCTGAAGAAGGAATTAACGAGGAGAAGGAGCTGCCGCTACTGTCATCTTTAACATCGTTACGGTTGTCAGATTTACCTGAGCTCAAATGTATATGGAAGGGGCCGACTAGACATGTCAGCCTTCAAAGTCTTTTTTATCTGGAGTTATTGTCTCTTAACAAACTGACATTTATCTTCACACCGTCCCTCGCTCGAAGTCTTATTCATCTGGAAACACTGCAGGTAAAACAATGCTATGAATTGAAGCGGCTTATCAGAGAACAGGATGGTGGTGACAGGGAAATAATTCCAGAGTCTCTTCGCTTCCCAGAATTACAAACTCTCTCTATAGGTGAATGTGATAAACTGGAACATGTCTTCCCTGTCTCCGTGTCTTCAAGTCTTCTGAACCTGGAACATATGATGATTTCTTTTGCTTATAATTTAAAGCAAATATTTTACAGTGAAGAAGGAGATGCACTCACTAGAGATGGCATCATCAACTTCCCTCAGCTAACAAAATTGTCACTAGAGATGGCATCATCAACTTCCCTCAGCTAACAAAATTGTCTCTTTCAAGTTGCAGCTTTTTTGGTCCAAAGAGTTTTACTGCCCAATTGCCTTCTTTGCAAGTGTTAACAATTCAAGGCTACGAAGAATCGGATAATTCGTTGGCACAACTACAAGTACGTCCTTTATATTTCTCCCCTGATTTTTTCCTTTTAAATTTAAATTGTGATAATTTCTTATTTCTTCCTTTAGATTTCTAAGACTAAAGTAATGGATAAATGCTAGCAAATCCTTTAGCCATCCATTGAATTTAAAAGGAGTGAAATTGAGGCTCTTTCGCCAATTAATGGAAAGTATTTGGACAGGACGATGAAGCTTCATCTGAGAATATTGAGTTTTTTGTTTCACTGCTGCAACTTATGACAGATGGTTCAAAAAATTAATAAAAAATGGTTTTTTTTATCCAATTTTCTAAACAATTAGAGTCATAATTTAAAAATTGAAACTTTCTCATTAAAAATACTTCAAAAGCAACAAATTTGTATTGAGTTTGAAAAACATATATTTTTATATTTTTCATGTTTTTTCTTTACAATTTTTTCACCTTTTCATATGAAAAAATAATAATTATAAATGATCAACAATAAAGCATTTTTATTTTATATACACATACAAGAAGTTTTACTAATATGTAAGATTAAAATTATTTTCTTTTATATTTTTATTTTTGGTTAATGTCATAATTTTTTCTTATTATAAATCAATTATAAAAAAAAACTATTTTTTGAGTTAATAAGTATAATTTTTTTCTTGATTTCATTTAATTTAACTAATTTAAAATAATAGTCCCAAAGTGCATAAAAATTAACGGGAATTATATCTAACAAATTGTACCTTAATTTCTTTTGATGCAGGGGTTAACAAGTTTGGAAAAATTATATTTGTACTTTGTGTATGAACCTAACATGAGCTGTATATGGAAAGGTCTCCCGCTGAGCAATTTGACTATTTTGGTGGTGAGGAACTGTAAGAGACTGAGATATGTATTTACAGACATCATGATTGCTAGTATAGTTAAACTGAAAGTTCTAAAGATATCAACTTGTAAGGATTTGGAGCAAATAATTGCTAAGAATAATGACGATGAAAAGAATAAAATATTGTCAGGAAGTGATCTCCAATCTTTATGCTTCCCCAATTTGTGTCGACTTGAAATCAGAAGATGCAACAAGTTGAAGAATCTCTTCCTAGTAGCCATGACTTCAGGTCTCCCAAAGCTCCAAATACTTAAAGTAAGTGAATCCTCTCAACTAGTGGGAGTATTTGGGCAGGATGATCATGCTTCACCTGTTAATATTGAGAAGAAGATGGTTCTCCCTTATCTGCAAAAGTTGTCTCTAAAAGAATTACCCAGCATTGTCTGTTTCAGTCTTGGGTGTTATGATTTCTTATTCCCTCGTTTGGAGAAGTTGGAGGTTTATGAATGTCCAAAGCTGACCACAAAATTTGCTATTGGAACAAATGGTTCAATGACTGCTCAATCAGAGGTGCTGCTTATTTGACTTGGTTTCTTGTGAAACATGTGAAACCAGCCACCTAAGTCAACAATGGTGGGAGTCAACAATGGTGGTAAAGCCATCCTTTCTTAGTCACAAATTGTAGGCACCGAACTTGTGCCACTTGCCTTTCCCTTTTGTCTCTTGCATGGATGCTTGCCTATAAATAGGCAATGCATCCAAGCATTATATGCACACCACAAGAGAGAAACAAGAGAGGAAGAGAAGAGTGAGAGAGGGAAAGTAATCCCACAAAATTGTGAGGTATTTGTGAGAGAGTAAGTGAGGTGTTTTCTCCTATTAATAGAGAGATTTCAGTTGTTCTCCTATTAATAGAGAGAGGTTGTAATTCCCACATTACTTAGTAAAATCCTTCTATACTTGCCCGTGGACGTAGCCAAATTGGGTGAACCACGTAAATTCTTGTGTGTCTAATTTCTCATTTTATCCTATTCTTTGCCTTTTATCTTGTCGGGTTTGCATGTCAGTATTCTAACAGTGGTATCAGAGCCTTCTGGTTGGTGTTGTTAATACACAAAAGTTATTCGTGCATACGGTTACTATTCACGTCTACGGCACTATTCACCTATACGGCACTATTCATCCATACAGTACTGTTCACATACGCTACTGTTGGCGTATATAGAAAGTCAGTGCGGTGATTAAATACAGTCTAGGAAGTTCTGTCTAAGGAGATTGGGTTTTAAGCGGGACCGTTTGTGACCCCTCCAATCTTTCCTGGGAACTTACTTAGTGAAGTATTATTCACACGATACTATTTCTATATACGTTACAGATCTGTGAAACGGTGATAGCTGAATAGATCTCGGTGAATACAATGGCAGCAAAGTACGAGATAGAGAGGTTCAAGGGGAGCAATTTCTCACTGTGGAAAATGAGAATCAAGGCAATCTTAAGGAAAGACAATTGCTTGGCAGCAATTGGGGATCGGCCCGCGGAGATCACTGATAATGCAAAATGGAATGAAATGGATGGCAATGCTATTGCTAACATACATTTAGCATTAGCCGATGAAGTATTATCAAGTGTGGCGGAGAAGAAAACAGCTAAGGAGATATGGGAGACTCTAACAAAGCTATATGAGTCCAAGTCTTTGCACAATAAGATTTTCTTAAAGCGGAGACTTTATACCCTTCGAATGGCAGAAACCACGGCGGTGACTGACCACATCAACACAATAAGAACTTTATTTTCACAACTCACTACGTTGGGTCAACAAATAGAGGAAAGTGAACGTGCAGAGCTTCTACTTCAAAGTCTTCCAGATTCGTATGATCAGCTCATTATCAACTTGACCAATAATATCCTCACAGACTATTTAGTCTTTGATGATGTTGCAGCCGCCATCTTGGAAGAAGAAAATAGGCGCAAAAATAAAGGAGACAGAAATAGTTCAAACCAAGCAGAGGCATTGTTGGTGTCAAGAGGGAGATCAACGGAGCGTGGCTCCAGTGGGAGTCAAAGGCAGGGGAGGTCCAAATCAAGAAGTAAGAAGACTGTGAAATGCTACAACTGTGGCAGAAAAGGGCACTTCAAAAGGGATTGTTGGTTTAAAAAGGGTATAGAGAACACTGCAGAGTCATCAAAACCTCAAGGATGTGTTGCGAGCACCTCAGAAGATGGGGAGGTTTTATATAGTGAAGCAGCGACAATCTCTACAGATAGAGAAGAGCTTACTGAGGTCTGGCTAATGGATTCAGGAGCAACATGGCATATGACTCCTAATCGAGATTGGTTCCATACATATGAACCCATCTCTGGAGGCAAAGTGTTCATGGGTGATAATTATGCTGTAGAGATTGCTGGCATTGGCACCATCAAATTAAAGATGTATGATGGCTTAATTCGCACTATTTCAGGAGTGCGACATGTGAAAGACTTAAAGAAGAATCTTTTGTCCGTGGGACAATTTGATAGTCTTGGCTGTAAGATCCGAACAGACAATGGAATAATGAAAATTATCAAAGGAGCGCTGGTGGTTTTAAAGGCGAGAAAGACAGTTGCAAACATGTTTGTATTAATGGGAGAAACATATCATGGGGCAGAAGCGTCAATCGCATCAGCCAGTCCTGCAGAAGAGAAGACGATGATGTGGCATCAAAAACTAGGCCACATGTCAGAGAAAGGTTTGAAAGTTCTCTCTGATCAGAAGTTACTCCCTGGGCTTACAAAGGTTACTTTACCCTTTTGTGAGCATTGTGTTACAAGCAAACAGCACAGGTTGAAGTTTGGCACATCAACAACTAAGAGCAAATGCATCTTAGACCTGATTCACTCTGATGTTTGGCAAGCACCGGTTGTATCCTTGGGAGGAGCAAGATACTTTGTATCATTCATAGATGACTTCTCCAGGAGATGTTGGGTGTATCCAATTAGAAGGAAGGCAGATGTGTTCGCAGTCTTTAAAATTTTCAAAGCGCGGGTGGAACTTGAATCTGAAAAGAAGATCAAGTGTTTGAGGACTGACAATGGAGGAGAATATACCAGTGATGAATTTGATAACTTCTGTCAACATGAAGGTATCAAAAGGCAGTTCACAACGGCATACACTCCACAACAAAATGGAGTGGCAGAGCGGATGAACAGAACTCTATTAGAAAGAACAAGAGCAACGTTGAAGGCTGCAGGTCTAGGAAAGTCATTCTGGGCAGAAGCAGTCAATACCGCCTGTTATGTGATAAATCGATCTCCATCAACTGCAATTGAGCTGAAGACACCGATGGAGATGTGGACTGGGAAGCCAGCTGATTATTCTCGATTGCATATATTTGGAAGTCCTGTGTACGTGATGTACAATACTCAAGAAGTCAGCAAGCTGGATTCAAAATCCAGAAAATGTATATTCTTGGGATATGCTGATGGAGTGAAGGGGTATCGCTTGTGGGATCCCACTGCCCACAAGGTAGTCATCAGCAGAGATGTTATATTTGCAGAAGACAAAATGCAAATGGAAGAAAATAATAGCATTTTAAAGGAGACTACAGAAGTCCAGATGGAAAATACTCAGAATCGTACTTCTTCTGAAGCTGCACCAGAGCATGAAGAACAAGAACAAATAGAGTTTGAAACTCCTGAAGTTCGACGGTCAACTCGTGAAAGAAGACCACCGGCTTGGCACTCAGAATATGTTACTGAGAGCAACATTGCATACTGTCTTCTAACAGAGGATGGAGAGCCATCAACTTTCCATGAGGCTATCAAAAGCACAGATGTATCTATGTGGATGACAGCAATGCAAGAGGAGATTGAAGCTTTGCACAAGAATAACACTTGGGATCTTGTTCCGCTACCACAAGGAAGAAAGGCCATTGGCAACAAATGGGTTTACAAGATAAAGCGTGATGGCAATAATCAAGTGGAGCGGTATCGTGCAAGATTGGTGGTGAAAGGATATGCTCAGAAAGAAGGGATAGACTTCAATGAGATATTTTCTCCGGTGGTACGACTTACTACAATCAGAGTAGTCTTGGCGATGTGTGCTATATTTGATCTTCACTTAGAGCAGTTAGATGTGAAAACTGCATTTCTTCATGGAGAACTTGAAGAAGAAATTTATATGCTCCAACCAGAGGGTTTTGCTGAAACAGGCAAGGAGAACTTGGTTTGCAGGTTGAACAAATCTCTATACGGTCTCAAACAGGCGCCGAGGTGTTGGTACAAGAGATTTGATTCCTTCATAATTAGCCTTGGGTACAACAGACTCAGTTCAGACCATTGTACGTATTACAAGAGGTTTGAAGAAAATGATGTTTTCATCATTCTGTTGTTGTACGTGGATGACATGTTGGTAATAGGCCCCAACAAAGATCGAGTCCAAGAATTGAAGGCACAATTGGCTAGGGAGTTTGATATGAAGGACTTGGGACCAGCAAACAAGATTCTAGGGATGCAAATTCACCGAGACAGAAGTAAGAGGAAGATTTGGCTTTCTCAGAAGAATTATTTGAAGAAGATCTTGCGACGCTTCAACATGCAAGATTGTAAGCCAATTTCCACCCCACTTCCTGTTAACTTCAAATTATCCTCAAGTATGTCTCCTAGCAATGAAGCAGAGAGGATGGAGATGTCTCGAGTACCGTATGCATCAGCAGTGGGAAGTTTAATGTTTGCCATGATATGTACAAGACCAGACATTGCACAAGCAGTGGGAGCAGCTAGTCGATATATGGCAAATCCTGGTAGAGAGCATTGGAATACTATTAAGAGGATCTTGAGATACATCAAGGGTACCTCAGATGCTGCCTTATGTTATGGAGGATCAGAATTTACTGTCAAGGGTTATGTTGATTCAGATTTTGCTGGCGACCTTGAGAAAAGAAAATCCACTACAGGCTATGTGTTCATAATTGCAGGAGGAGCTGTGAGCTGGGTCTCTAAACTTCAGACTGTTGTAGCTTTATCCACAACAGAAGCTGAGTACATGGCAGCTACACAAGCTTGTAAAGAAGCAATATGGATGAAGAAACTTATGGAGGAGCTCGGGCACAAACAAGAGAACATTCTTTTGTATTGTGATAGTCGCTTTGCATATTGCAAGGAATCCCGCGTTTCATTCAAGAACAAAACACATAGATGTTCAGTATCACTTTGTTCGCGAAGTGGTGGAAGATGGAAGTGTAGATTTTCAAAAGGTTCACACAAAGGAAAACCCAGCAGATGCTTTGACTAAACCAGTCAACACTGATAAGTATATATGGTGCAAATCCTCTTATGGCCTAGTAGAAACGTAAGCAGCATGCAGATGGCAAGTATAAGGATAGAAGAATCACAGAAGATCATGTGTGAAGACTTGATTAAATCATCAAAGTCTTCAAGTGGGAGAATGTGAAACATGTGAAACCAGCCACCTAAGTCAACAATGGTGGGAGTCAACAATGGTGGTAAAGCCATCCTTTCTTAGTCACAAATTGTAGGCACCGAACTTGTGCCACTTGCCTTTCCCTTTTGTCTCTTGCATGGATGCTTGCCTATAAATAGGCAATGCATCCAAGCATTATATGCACACCACAAGAGAGAAACAAGAGAGGAAGAGAAGAGTGAGAGAGGGAAAGTAATCCCACAAAATTGTGAGGTATTTGTGAGAGAGTAAGTGAGGTGTTTTCTCCTATTAATAGAGAGATTTCAGTTGTTCTCCTATTAATAGAGAGAGGTTGTAATTCCCACATTACTTAGTAAAATCCTTCTATACTTGCCCGTGGACGTAGCCAAATTGGGTGAACCACGTAAATCCTTGTGTGTCTAATTTCTCATTTTATCCTATTCTTTGCCTTTTATCTTGTCGGGTTTGCATGTCAGTATTCTAACATTTCTTGCCTCTCTTTTAGTGTTTTTTTCTTGTTTCTCTCAATAATAAGACTTACAAGTTAGAATGTGTATGCCATGCTTGAATCGGTTTTGCAGGTATCTCAAGTAGCTGAGGATTCAAAAACTGGTTTCTTCGTGCCAACCACCACTTGTAGAATGTGGACCCGAAATAATGGGTGGGAGAGGAAGAGGAATGGGAAGAGGAAGAGGAATGGGAAGAGGAATGGGAAGAGGAAGATGAAGATGAAGATGAAGAGGCAGAGGAATGGGAGGTGGAAGAGGAAGATGAAGATGAAGATGAAGAGGCAGAGGAATGGGAGGTGGAGGTGGAAGAGGAAGAGGAAGAAGACGAGGATGAAGATGGTCATATTGATTAAGTCAGATGATAAGTCTGGCATTGGAATTTGAAAAACAAGCTAATAATTAATTCTTGAAGGTAATATGGCGATTATTTATCTTCTCTCCTTTTCCTTCAACTTTAAATGGTTGAATTAAATCATCATATGCAATATGCCTTGATGGTCGTTGTTCTTCATGTTTGCATCAGGTTACCTGTTACATGATCACCTCGACATTTGGTGATTTAACGGAGATTCATGTCTTTGAGCTGTGGTGCTGTGAATGTTTTTTAATTTGAGGAAGTGATTTCCACTGTTTTATTGGCAATGGCATACAATATGGCTTTGTATTGTGATTTTATAGAACTCCCAAAAGAACAATATTGACTTATCTATGTGTTTGCTGTGTGAACCTTCAAGAAATAATGGCTTTCTGTGTGCTTATTGTTTAATGTGTGGATTTTCTTTCTCCTTCCTTCTCAAACTAATGGTTTTACTACTTGTGTACTTGCCTCATCACCATGTTTTTTCTGTGATTTTGATGTTCTGTTTCTATTACGATTCTTTATGTGGTTTTGAAATAGGCCTAGTAATGATGCCTAAGATCTGGAATAAATATTGTTGTAAAACACTATATATGTTTTTACAAACACATGCACTTATAATACCCATTCTTTTTTTTATTATTATTAACGTGATGTCCGGGTTAGCTTGCGTGCACCTCGACTAATCTTATAAGTTCTAAAGTTAACGATCATGTAAGCCTTTAGTAGCCCTGAGGTTTGTGAGGCTCGAACCAGTGACTTTTAGAGAATAAATCTAGAGTTTGACCAATTTAACTACACCGCTTAGAATTATAATACTCATTCGTGCATATATTTAGATCACTTCGTTTTAAAAAAGTTTAATTTTTTGAGAAAAACAAAAAGTAACTTTTATTTTTGAAGTTCGTGTTTTTTTATATAGCAAGTCCCTTGGTTAATTAGTGTGTATGTGTTACTGTACAATAATATGGTTTTTACATGGATATATAAATACATGTGAATAAATACATATAAAAAATGAACTTACAAATCTATCGACAGGATATAAAATTTCATGATGTAAATTGAGTAAAGGATAAATCCTCTAGCCTTGAAAAAATTATTGTCTGCCTTCAAGTGCTTGCAATTGATTGTAATATTTTTTCTTAGGTCTTTTCAATATTTTATTTTTTATAACGCAAACAAGAATATACAGCAAACTAAATTTATAAACGTAATTATCTCAAAACAATGGCGAGAAGGATAAAAGATTAATTGAAGAAAAATAAAATAATAGAGTTTTAAAAAGCAAAGAGTTCATTTTTTATACTTAATATAGTATTATTTTATTTAAAAAATAAATCATTTTTTATTTAATAGACACAATTCTATTGTTGAAAAAAAGCTAAATCCAACATCATCAGTCAAGAGGCCTAAAATTAAACCAAAATAGGAACCCACAGCAAGAGGCCTATAACAGGATGATGTCTCCATTTAAGCACCTTCTCCACCGAAAATGAAAAAAAAACAAACAAAAAAACCTTGTGAATCATCATGCGCGCATAGCAAAGAGGAAGTGAGGAACAAGCTGTGTCTCATGGTTATAATGTACACTAACTTCATTTTTCTATTTGAAATGAAGGCACATAGCAAAGGCAAAGGCACTTACAAACACGCTTGTGAAGGGATTAAATTGGACAGAGCTCCTTAATTCTAGATCGGGAAATTCATTTGTAAGTGCCTTTTGCATCCCAGCAAGACATGGACATCATGGCAGCAAGCTTACTGTTGGATGGACATAACTTCACAATCTTGTGGGGTGTCCTTGATTTTGCTTGGATCATATATACCCAAAGTTTGCCAAATAAGCTTTGTATTTTTCAATGAATGCAGGTCCAGGGTTAGGTGTTCTTGAGTGTATCTGTAACATTGATGCCAAAACACACAGCTTTAAGTGATCAATCATATATATAACTTGATGCAAGGCCTGGTTGCTGCATCTCAGAGCTCAAACGGCAGCTAAAGAGTAGAAGAATACATGTAAAAGTTTGTTAATTAGTCCCAAAAATATGAGCAACGTCAACCCCAATCAAGTCAAAGTATATTTCCTCGTTCAAATCATTGTTTTTAAACTCGGCTTGGCTCAGTGGGTCGACCCGATGTCTAGACCGGGCCAGGTTAAATAAAAGACCGGATGAGGCAACAGCCCGGCCAAACCCGGGCAACCCGGACAAGACCCAGTTTTTTTTTCTTTTATAAATGTAAAATTTAAAATCCGTTAGTATATATACTCTATAATTTCAAGAAAAGAAAATCATGTTTTTTCAATATGGGATAAAAAAACCTTTTGGTTTAAATACTTCAACTTAAAAGGATAACATAGTATCTTTTCAATGTGGGATTTGAAGCCCTTTCGTATATATACTCTATGTTCTCATGAAAAAATTTATGTTTTTTCAATGTGAGATTTGAAACCCATTGGCATATATACTCTATGTTCCTAAGAAAAAAATCATGTTTTTTCAATGTGGGATAAAAAACCTTTTGGTTTAAATACTTCAACTTAAAATGATAACATAGTATCTTTTCAATGTGGGATTTGAAGCCCTTTCGTATATATACTCTATGTTCCCATGAAAAAAGTTATGTTTTTTCAATGTGAGATTTGAAACCCATTAGTATATATATTCTATGTTCCTAAGAAAAAAATCATATTTTTTCAATGTGGGATAAAAAAACCTTTTGATTTAAATACTTCAACTTAAAAGGAAAACATAATATCTTTTCAATGTGGGATTTGAAACCCTTTCATATATATACTTTATGTTTCCATGAAAAAAGTTATGTTTTTTCAATGTGGGATTTGAAACCCATTAGTATATATACTCTATGTTTCCAAGAAAAAAAATCATGTTTTTTTAAAATGGGATAAAGAACCTTTTGGTTTAAATACGTCAACTTAAAAGGATAATATAATATCTTTTCAATGTGGGATAATTTTTTTTAATATTCTTTTAAATTTCATTGTTTACAATATGTATAACCTATATTTACATGGATTTTTTTCATATGAAATATTAAAATTTTAATTTTTTTTAATTTTTCCGGGTTGACCTAAATTGACCCGGGTTGACCCATAAAACTCGGGACCCGGTCCCTTGGCCGGGTCAACCCTCGGGCTGGGTTTAATAACTATGGTTCAAATACTATGAGATATTTAGTTGTTGCAAATTCATAAACCAAGGTTCTATTTGGTATGACATTTACAAATTAATTTAAGTTGTTTAACCTCCAATCTTTGGCTCAGATTGCTGAGAAAATGGCGAGGAATATCCAGATTTCTACATCATCACGAGTGTTTGTTTTGATTGAGACTTTTTAATTATTATTTTTTTGTTTTCGATTTGGGTTGGATTGGTGATCATCATGGACTCTTGATCGATGCCCTTATTGGAAATTCATAGATCGGTGAACGGCGCTCGAAGGTGATACGGTATATTTTGATGTTGTACATGTCAACTTTGTTTCCCTTCGAGATAATTACTACTACATTAGCACATAATCATAGTGAATTTATAAACCCTGTATTGTCAGTGTATGCCCTTTTTTAACTTCTTTCTCTCTCTTTTTTCATTTGTTTTTGGTTCAATGAGGGGAGGGATTTTGTGCCTCTTAATTGAATATATAAATTTACGGGTACCAGGACTATCTATCAATAGCTGTCAATATATCGTCTCTAGTTTACTTTATTTTTCGATCGCACCGTACAGAAAAGAGTTAAAATGGCCTTTAATTTAGAAACATATTTGATAAAAATGTAACTTTTTTTTTAAGAAAAAATGTAATATAAGTTATAGTTAAAAATTTAAACTTTTTTCTTGAATCAAAATTTTGACTTGACTTTGTAATAAGCTTTGATTTAAATCAAAAGTTAATTCTAGTAAAAACTCGTACCAAAGATAATTTAAATTTTGACTTAAATCAAGATTTGTTATAAAATTGAGTAAAAACTTTATTTTAATAAAAAAATAAAATTTTTAAATTTTAACTTATGATATAATTTTTTCTTGAGTAAAAAGTCAAAAAACAAATTAAATTAATTTGTATATTTATTTTTTTAATCAAATATAATTTAAATAAAATTTATTCCTGAATTATCACAAAGATATTTTTATTTAATCTTTTTTTAATCAAATATATTTGCATCTCTCGTCCCTTGAACACTAACCAAATATAACCAACAACACCACCGTCTGCCGCTGCAACAACACCACCGTCACCACCATCCACCGTCAGCTCAGCTACCAGAGCGCCTCTATTCTAGGTAATTCTCGTCTTTCATCTCTGTTTTCCCGTTTCATTCCCTTGCATGCAGAACATGCACTGTGCATGTTTCTGCAATGCAAGGCAAAATAATTACTCGGTTACTGTGCATGAGCACAGTAACCGGATAATTACATTTGGCTAGTTACTGTATGTCACAGTAACCAGCCCAGGTTGGATCATGGTTGCCATTCCGGGTTGGATCATCAGCCCAGTCCACGCGGCTGGGCTGAGTCCAACCCAATATAAGGTAGTTTGTGTTTTATTCGGGTCGGTCCCAGCTCAATTTTGTTTCGGGTTCAGCCCGTTCAAAAATTTACAAAAAAAAATACATTTTCAAAAACATCCGTGATTTTCATGCATATTTTTTTATCCATTTTAATTGATATCAGTTCGTTTTTTATATACCGTAAAAGCAAAAAATACGGTATTAAAATACCCAGTTTTCGTCAAAGTATAAAAAAAACATGTCTTCGTTTTCATGCATACGGCCAAGTCTCTAAAAAGCAAAAAAATCATATTGTATTTTCATACAACAAAGAAAACTTTTTTTACAAAAATATATGTTTTAGCATGCATCTGGGCTTTAATAACCAGTTTATTAAAGTCACAAGAACTAGGCCAATATTTCAAAAAAAACACCAAAAAAAATATTTTTTTTTCTCTTTTAATATCCGGGATTACGAATTTATACGTAAAACGTACTCCCGATATTAAAAATGTAGTTTTTTTATTTGACGTTAGCACAATTAGATTTTACCCTATAAGATAAGAACCTCCCTACTGAGGAGGGCTTTTCTTGAAACATAGACGGACCAACAATTAAAAAACATGACAAGACCATAGATTTTTTATCAAACAATAAAACAACGCAGCTTATCTTAGGTAAGGCATATTTGGGGTGCTAATACCTTTCCTTTACGCAACTAGTCTCCGTACCCGATCTCTGAGACCAGTTAAGGTTCCTAGTGACCAAAATACTAGGTGGCGACTCTCATTCTATTTTTTCCACTGATAAAAGATAAGAATTCCTTATCTCCCCACATTTACCAGATATATATCCATACATGAGGGTGGACGATCGCCGCGACGCCGCACACGTGCGACAGGTATGATGATCTTTTTCATAGAACACATTGGTCATTACTAAAAGGAGGGCTAGATGATTTTTTTACATTTTCTTTGCACAATGTGATTATTTAATTACCTTTGAAAGACAAAAAAAAATCACTTGGGTCTAGAGGCTTTTTAGTTTTTGACTTGATTTTTCAACAAGTTACTTAATTGCACATGGAAATTTAAAACAATTGTCTTTGACTCGGAGGCTCTTTTGTCATTTAGATATGGTCATTTAATAGTTATTGGGTGTCATTGAAGGCAAGAATATAATTTGGTAAATAAGGAAATTAAATTAAAAAGAATAATAAAATTGGGTTAACAGTGTTTGCCACCTATGGATAGCGTGTGCGACGCCATCCGATAGCCAAAACCGTGATTACAGGGCGACTTCCGAAGGATCTTGATGTCCCCTTCACCAATCAGCGGTGCGTGAAGCACTATAACGGCTGGTGTGGCACTTGTGGCATTTTGTTTTTTTCTTTTCTCCTCTCTTCTACTTAATTTTTGTGTTGGAATTCAAAAATCAAATTAGTCCCTGAAGTTTCTTCTACTTATGATTTCATTCATATTCTTTTTATTACATTTTTTTTTTAAATTTAGAATACTTTTATGAAATTATGTGGTTTTTTTAATTTTATCATCGTTTTCTTTGTTGCATTTTTTATTTAGAAGAGTCTATTAAATTACTTTAGATGGTTTTCACAACTTGTCGCCGCCTTTTAGAAACTCTAATGCTCGAATACTTTCGGTGGAGTTTAGCTTCTTTTTTTAACTTAACCTTCAGCTCTGCTATAGTTCAGTTCAAGGATTTCTATCCCTAAATGAAAAATGAATTTTTGAGCATAAAATACCCATAACCTAATCCCGTCATTAAATTCTAAACAAGCAAACAACACGTCATTTTCAAATGTAATTGTAGCAACACATTATTTATGTTTTTTTATATATAACAAATATACAACATGTCATCTACTTTTTAATATAAGAAATTAAAATTGTTGATGTTTTGGCCGGGAATAAATTTAGCTGCTCTTGTTTACGTAGAAATTTGAGGGAAAATAACATAAATAATTTAAAACCATCAAGATTTTTGTTAGTTTTTTTTAGTAAAAACGAAGATTGTTTACATTAAATGACGAGCATATTAGTTTAAAGAACATTATAGTTTAAGTATTTATATATGCTAGGATCTTGATTGAGTGCAACTTTAAATAATTTTTTATATTTATACTAAGATTTTGATCGAATGTTTTTGCAATTTTATGTCCTCTTACCTTGTTACAAAATTGCATGCAATCTACACTAAATAATTGCTACCATTACAATATCACCAAACATTAAATACCCAGTCAGTCGAGTCGTGGTAGTGAAACAACAAGCAACAACAGAGAAAAACATGATGAATACAAAATTTTATAATATGATCAGGTTTGAGTAAAACATGATGGCAAAAATTTGGGTTTTAGATTAGGTAGGGATACTACTATACCTGACCCGTACCTATTCAATGACCTAAAATACCAATTCATTCCCCCAATTGAAACAAAAATCCAATATTTAACCAAAAAAGAAAGAAAAGAAACTGACTCTGAAATCAAAAAACAAGAAGAACCCACAAATTAGAGAGACCCAAGAAGAAGAAAAGAACAATCCATTTTAATAAAAAAATAAAAACACAAAAAAAAATAAAACGAATAAACATGTTCTTGAAAGGTCCTAGTAAGAGAGAAGCCAACACCAACTTGACTAAGATTAGTGAATTTTATTTTTAATATAAAAAACTAAAAGGTCTGGCCCGCGAGGGAGGCCTTTTTTTTTAATGGGTTAGGTATACAGGTCCACGTGTCTAACTTCATTTGCTTTCTTTTTCCTCTGCATTTTATACTTTAATCATTCTAAAGGATTAGTTATCAGATACCATTGAAATTTCAATTTTTTTAAGATTGTAACCTTTTTTTTTCATATTATTTTAGCAAGCTTTCTTTCTTTACACCCTTTCATGGTGTTTTTTTCTTTTTTATATAAAAACATTTATGTGATTGATAAAACTTTTTTGTTTGTTGCTTGATTAAATAACGTTTGATTTTTTTATTTTTTTTTAACATTTGAGGGCACTTTTTTTTTTTTTTACAAACCTCCTGTATAGTTTTCCTCATTTAAACTTTATTTGATAGCTTTCCATTGCATGTCAACTTTTATTATCTTATAGTTAGAAAATAAATACAAAAAAATAAGTTATTGATCCCATCCATGCTCATCGTGTAGTTTGTGAGTTTGGTGACTTAGCCCAAAATAAATCAAGTCTATAAAAAAAATCATCATCTTAATATATAAAAAAAAAACTTAAAAATATATCGTTTTAAATTTCTTTCTTTAAGATCACATCAAGTAGGCTCTTATCTTGTTTAATTTGAACTCAATTCATGTAAGGGCTTAGTTTGGGAGGTTTCTTAACTTCTCAACTTAATCTTTTATTATCGTTAACAATTATTTTTAATTTTTAATTATATCTTAATTATTCCATAAACATATGTTTTATTAAATAGATGTGATACATTTTTTACTCATGGTCAATAACCCAATTTTTACTCCCTTTAAAAAACATATAAATTGTTGATCAAAACATTTTGTAGACAAAATTGGACATATTTTTTTAAAAGAAACAATTGTGAAAAAATATCAAGAATTCAAAAAATCACAAAAAATAAAATAAAAATAAAAATTATGATTTGGGATGAAATGAAACAAATAAAGAAATTTTAAAAAGCAAGAAGTGGTACAATCAGGCCAACTATAATTTTGAGGATCAATTAGAAGTTTGATTCAAAAGAAAATTGAAGAAAAAGGTTGGATTTGGCGAAATTCCTCGAAGATCACCATAACATGATGGTGTGCATTTTGGAAAAGCGAGAAGCACGTGTCCCCGTTTTGTCTTTTAAAAACTCTAATAAGGCTCCAATACTTTCGGTGGAGTTTAGCTTCTTTTTACATAACCCCTTCAACTCTGCTACAGTTACTGTGGGGTTCTATCCAGGAGGGCATCAAGTTTTATAAAGAACAGGCAAAGAAAAACTGGCACCATATCAAAAGATGAGCGCTTACTTTCTCTCACTTCTCCCCGTTTTCTTTTCTAAAAACTCTAATTACTATTAAATTAACAAGAAAATACTAAATGAGAAGGGTTTTTATTTGATTAATATATTTTTTATTTTTTTATAATTCCGTTTTTATTTTTTTATAAAAACAATTTATTATTTAATTTTTTTTACATAACCCCTTCAACTCTGCTACAGTTACTGTGGGGTTCTATCCAGGAGGGGCATCAAGTTTTAAAAAGAACAGGCAAAGAAAAACCACCATATCAAAAGATGAGCGCTTACTTTCTCTCACATGTCCCCGTTTTCTTTTCTAAAAACTCTAATTACTATTAAATTAACAAGAAAATACTAAATGAGAAGGGGTTTTTATTTGATTAATATTTTTTTTATTTTTTTTATAACTCCTTCTCATAAAATACTATTTATTTGATTAATATATTTTTTATTTTTTTAATTAATGCTTTTTTTATATAAAAAAATTCATTATTTAATTTTAGATTTATTTTTTATTGGATAATCTTACTTCTATTAAACGGATCACATATTTGGTGAGTTGATCCAATTGACTCATTTTTTTAATTAACTTTTTTTTCTTAGTCTCGTCTTTAATATTAGGTTGATTGATAATTAGGCTTTATAATTTGTTTTATTTATTTTTTATTGGGTTATTTCGACTTCATGATCCGAGAATTATGTTTAATGGGTTAACCCGAGTTAACACGGTTTTTTTTTTTAATTAAATTTTTTTTTACAATTTTATTATTTAATATTGAATTAATTAAGATTTAAATTTCATAATTTTAAAAAAATTATTTAACTTGCAGCAAATTACAAGTAAATAGAATAGTATAATTTAAATCTTGAGACACTAACGTTAGTTGAACTACTTCATGATTGATATGCTTTAAATGAGCAATTAAAATATCAAAGGATTTCTTTCTGAGACACTCCCAAATGTTTAATTATTAGAAGGTTAATTTTAGTTACTCGTCTTTTGATGCAGTGCTTGCTGTTTTTTTCAGATTGATGATATCTTCTGATTGTTGCTGGTTGTAGATTTCCTCCTTCATCCACCTTGATGACTGCTACTCATATCAAAGGACTTGCAAACTAACTTCATCAAGTTTTAAAAAGAAAATGCAAAGAAAAACCAGGGAATTGACAAGGCAGAATAAGGTTTTTTTTAGCTCACTATTATTTTCCTGCTTTCGTGAAGTTTTTTTTAGCTCTATATTCTATCTCGTGCTGGGAGTGTTTCCAAAAGCACTGAAATGTGTGGTACTAAAAGACAAGGCAGAATAAGGCTAAAGGGATCTAATTTAAAATTTTACTCTTAAGGTGTACAGTGGAAATCGACTCTCCCTTGTTAATTTCTAAATTAACCATCTGAAGAGGTTTTTTTCTTCTTGTATATTATTGTTTTAATAAAAATAATAGAAAAGAAGAAAAGGATAAAAGTAAAACCAGAGAAAGATTAAGAATACCAAGAGAGTGTGGGATTGGTAATGTAATATAAGATGTTTTTTTAAATTATTTTTTTGTTTAAGAATATATTTAAATAGTTTTTTTAATATTTTACATCATATATTAGAATCATAAAAAAAAAACACCATGTAAACTATTATTATTATATTTGTTTATCATTATCTTTATATTATATTATGCGCATGCTATCTTAATTATGTCATCAAATTGCATTTTTTTTTGGGGGAATTGCTGCTCTGACTCGTAAGTAAAAGGATTTCTATCCAAGGGCATCAAGGTTTTAAAAAGAAAAGGCAAAGGAAAACTGGCCCGGCCACCATTTCAAAAGATAAGCTTACTTTCTTTCTTTTTTTTTTGTCTCCGTCTCTCACTTGTCCCACCATTTCAAAAGATAAGCTTACTCTTTTTCTTTTTCTTTTTGTCTCCGTCTCTCACTTGTCCCTGTTTTGTATTTTAAAAACTCTTATTAATTCATTTTTTGAAAATTCATTTTTTTTTATCTATTTTTTTTATTTTCAGTTATTGGTTTGAGAGATGAGAGAAAAAATTGTTGAATTCTAATTGAAGAAAGAGAAAGTTATTAGTTGACATCGATCTTAGCCATATAAAAGATCGATTTTGGTGTCAGCATGAAGAGAGTTTTACTTAGGTGTTCTTCATCTTTCTCCTTATCTGAGAGTTTTACTTAGGTGTTCTTTGTCTTTTCTAAAAGCAAAAAAGGTTAATTCAAGTTGCTTTTGGGTTTTTTGACCACTTATTAGGTTATTTAAGGCTATAAATAGATTTATCATCAAGGCTTTTAGGGTGTTTTCTAGATGTTATGAGTTAAAAATAAAATGAAAAAAGAACTTTTGGGTATAAAATACCATTAACCTAATCCGGTCATTAAATTCTGAACAAGCAAATGACGCGTCATTTTCTAATATAAGTGTAGTGACGCATTCTTCATGTCTTTTTTTTTAATAGAAAGTGAATAACATGTTATCCACTCGTAGATTTGCTTTTTATTGAGTTATCTCACTCTTATAGCAAGGCTCACGAGTTTAATGGGTTAATCCGATTAACTCGGGTTTTTTTTTCATAAGTAACGTTTTCTTCTTAATCTCATAATTTAATATTGAGTATATTGATAATTAGGCTTCATGATTTTTTATTTGCTTTATATTAGGTTATTCCAGCCTCATGATACATGCATAGTTCTTAATGAGTTAACTCGAGTTAACTCAGTTTGTATTTTGTGTCTTTTTTTAATTGAGTTTTTTTTATAATTTCATCATTCAACATTGGATTAGTTAAGACTTGAGTTTCATAATTTATTTTAATTTACATTTTAAAATGATATCTTAGTTTCATGATCAAGGTTGTGGGTTTTGACATTTTAAATCGAGTTTTTTTTATTTTGTTTCTAAAAAGTTATCTCGGTTTCATGACCTGGGTCATGGGTCCTTCAACATTGGATTTATATTTTATTAGTTTATCCTTGTTTTGTAACTTGGGCAACGGGTTTGGCCGGTTAATCAAGTTGACCGTTTTTTTTAGTTGGCTTTTTTCCCCAATCTCATTATTTAATATTCTGTTTGATTTGGAATTAGACTTCATGATTTGTTTTAGTTTGTTTTTTTAATAAAATTAGATTTTTTTTTCAATTTCAACCTCCTTTAATTTTTTAATATGTCAAATTCAGTCACCTTTCTTTTGATTTCTATTTATTTTATTTGAGATAATTTTTAATTTTGATTTTTTTTATTTCATCCTCTGGTTTTTTTTCCTAATAGGTTTGATCCTCATTCTATTGATCACTATTTTTTTAAAAAAAAATTAATAATTTTTTTTTGCTTTATCCTTCAACATTAAATTGGTTGAGAATAAAGTTTTTTTTATTGAGCCAAGGTCTAGAATTTCATGAGTTACGAGTTTGAAAGATTAATATAGGTTTAGGAGATTTGCTCGAGTTTGCTTAGTTTTCCCCCTCTTTTTAAGCTTATGATTTTTTAGTTTCATCCTTCAACATTTATTTAGTTGAATATTGGGCTCTAGCTTTTTTATTTTCTTTCTATTGGATTTCTCATTGATTTTGAAAATGATACGAGTTATCTTATTCTTCAACATTAGGTTGTTTGATAATTAAGTTTCATAGTTTTATTCAATTTGCTTTTGATGAGGGTGCCCAATATCACAATTGTCATAACCCAATTTTGACCATTTTTATTTTATTTTATTTACCGAAAATGATAAAAAAAAAATGAATGATGAAACAAAATGAAAAAAAAATGATGAAAAAAAACAAATAAAAATGAAATGAATGAAGAATGAATTAAAATTTGGGTTAAAGGCAACACAATTGAAAGTTTTGAGACTTAATTGAGCATGAAATTAATTTAATTGATCCAATCAAGGTTTAATTAGAGAATTGACAAGTTTTGAGACTTAATTGAGCTTGGAATTAATTTAATTAATCCAATCAAGGGTTTAATTGGAGAATTGATAAGTTTTGAGACTCAATTAAGCTTGGAATTAATTTAATTAATCCAATCAAGGGTTTAATTGGAGAGTTGGCAAGTTTTAAACTTAATTGAGCTTGGAATTAACTTATTTAGGGACTTAATTGAAGAAATATTAAAGTTTTGGGTCAAAATTGCAAAATTAAAATCCAAGGACTAGCGTGAAAATTATGCGGAAATGCAGGGGGCCAATTACAGTTTAAACCAGGGGCTTAATTATAAGACTTTTGAAACTTCATGGGTCAAAACACAAAATGGCCACCTCTTATCTCAAAACGGCGTCGTTTGAAAGAACGTTGTTCATCTTCTCCTTCTTTAAACCAGAGACCGTTTTCAGCAGTAAAAGCTGAGAAACGTTGCAATAGTAATCGTCCATTGGCTTCAGTTATGGGTGCCTTAATGGTTGTCGACCCTCCGCATACCGTCCGTTACCACCGGCCGAGCTCTATATAAACAGAGGAACACCGAAAAAACAGAGGTTAGTTAGAGAGAGACGAAAAAAAAACCGGAAAGAAAAGAAACACAAAGAAACTAGAGGAACTCTTAGGTTTTTTTTTCCAGAACTCCCATACCAGAAATAAGCTTTCCCTCACCAATAGTGACCAAAGAAAAACGAAAGAGGAAACAGGCCAAGAGAGAGCAGAGAGGGTCTGGAAAACAGAGCAAAGAAACAAAAAAAAAAAGACAAGCAGAAATAGAGAAACAGGAAGGAAATAGAACATGAAAGACAAGCAGAAGGAGCAAGATGAAATTTCAAAGCAGGAGTGTCGCCCCAGCAATCTCGCACAAATTTTCTACAAAAGAACCAAGTAAGTCTTTTGCTCTTTTTCCCTGCTTTTCATTTTAATTCATGGTTTATCGTTTGCTTTGAATTTACCTGCTCATGCACGCATGATTTGGTTCACGCGTGCTTCATGTGGCCCAGCCCAAAAAAAAAAAAAATAGAAAAAAAAATAGAAAAAATAGAAAAAATAAAAAATATGTGTATGCATGAATAAAAATAATATAAATTTATTGATTTTTCATTGACACTAGAGTCAGCAATAAAAATATTGGTTTAAATTTATATTATTTTTATTCATTGTATTTTATCTTGTTTAGCTAGAAAAAATAAAATATATGTGCATGTGTAAAAAATAAATTTATTTTATTGGTTTATTCACTGACGCTAGAGTCAGGAATAAAAATATTGTTTTAATTATATTTTGTTTTTATTTAGCTACATAAAAAATTAAAAAAATATGTGAATGCGTAATAAAATAAATTTATTTTATTTGTTTATTCACTAGCGTTAGAGTTAGAAATAAAAAAAATATTGATCTAAATTTATTTTATAGCTACGTAATATTTATCAACGCTAGAGTTGTAATTATCCGTAGTTGAATATTCATTGGCACCAGAGTCAGGAATATTATAAGCAAATTATCATAGCATAAACTAATAAATGTTTAGCAAGTTAAGACAAAATCAGCAATGCAGTCTGCCTCAAGCAGAACGTTTAAGGGGTGATGATATCTTTCCTTTTACGTAACTAGTCTCGAACTATAGAATTTTTGTTCACCAGTTAGGGTTTCTAGTAACCATAATACTAGGTGGCGACTCCTTAAAATAAGACCATTCCCCATCAAAGAACAAGATGCCAGAAATATGTTTTTTTTTAGCTTCACCCTTTGATATTAGGTTATTTGATAATTGAGCTTTATAATTTTATTTAATTTTTTTCAACGGGGTTACCCCGATGTCACAACCAAGTCGCATATTTTGCATGCTAACATGGATGGGCTCAATTTTGTTTTTTTATCTTTTTTTAGTGTCATTTTTTCTTTAATTTTTCATCGTATTTGTCATTTGTGTTTTTCAATTAGCCAATCTTATAAAACATAATTGAGTCAATGGCCCGAGTCTCAACTTTTTTTGTTTTTTTTTTATGAATGCTTGCATTGCCATAGCATCCTTTTTTTATGTTGAAAAAAAATTGGGTCTACTCATGGTATAGCGCGAGCCACCTATCTAGTGTTACACTACATTTTATGGATTTTTGGAGAAAAAATAACTAGTGGGTCAAGTATTTCTAACCAAGACATAACATAAACAAAATAAATTAATAAACTGTGAGGTGATTTTATGATATCACCATTCACTATGAAGCCTCTCACATTTCATTATGAACTGGAGTAGTGATTTTTTTTCTTTTAATTTTTTCTTTTTAATTTTATCATTTTGTGGTCAAATTGATTGCCAATTGCTTCTGGTTTGTTATGAAAGGGTAAGATTAAAAAGATTGGGGACCAAAGAGAAAAAAGTCCTTTTAGTTTTTGAAAATTCATTTTTTTTTATTGAAAATTTTACTTTTTTTTTACTTTCAATCATTAGTTTGAGAGATGAGAGAGAAGATTGCCGAATTCGAGTTGAAGAAAGAGAAAGTCATTAGTTGACATCGATCCTAGCCATGTAAAAGGTTGATTTTGGTGTTAATAAGATTCCTTCGTCAATGAGAGTTTTACTTAGGTGTTCTTTATCTTTTCCCTTGTCTAAGAGTTTTACTTAGGTGTTTTTTGTCTTCCTCAAAAGCAAAAAAGGTTAATTCAAGGTTAATTCATAAGCAAAATCAATCTTAAATTTGTTAGAAAATGTTATGTTTAGTTCACGTACTTTTTTATTATTATTCTACGGTTTTTTTAGTTTTTGTAATTTTAATTTTAGTTCAAAATTTTATTTTCTTAATATTTTTAATTATTAAATTTAAAAAATAAGAGAGAAAGTCGTTTGAAAACAATAAAAAAAAGATGAAGTTGGTGAATAAACACTTTTCAAAGATGAAAATCTTCAGAGGTAATGTGTGGTGCTAAAAGACAAGGCAGAATAAGGTGTATAGTGGAAATAGACTCTCCCTAGTCCCTAGTTAATTTCTATATTTCCATCAAACCTATTTTAGGGTTTGAACATGAACCATCTGAAGAGGTTTTTTTTCTTGTATATTATTGTTTTAATAAAAATAATAAAAAGAAGAAAAGGATAAAAGTTAAACCAGAGAAAATTAAGAATGCCAAGAGAGTGTGGAATTGATATTGTAATATAATACATTTTTTAAAATTATTTTTTTTTTTTTAAAATATATCTAAATAATTTTTTTAATTTTTTATATCAACATATTAAAATCATAAAAAATATTAATTTGATACATATTTCTAAAAATATATATTCGAACAAAACTCATCCAAACCCAGTTAAAAAAACAAAAAACAAAACGGAAGTTGAATCAAGAGGGTGAAATTTGAAGAATGGAAGGACTGAAATAAAATAAAACCACAAAAGAGGGTGAAAAAGAGAAACAGCAGTTGGATGCCACCAAAAGAGGGTGAAAAATACTAATTACATGAGTGTGTGATTCAAACATAGTCATTGCAGATTTTAGTTGCCTAAGTTTGATCCTTTGTTGAGTTCCTTGCAAGTCTTGTTATTGGAAGCGAGGAGGAGCTAGTATACGAGAGAAGTTTATGAATAAGAACTTTTTCAAAATAAAACTCATCGTTTTTTGTATCAACAAGTTTTATTATACGAGAGAAGCTTGGTAGTGGTAGTTTATTTCTATAAACATGCCTGTGAAATACATTAAGTTTCATTTAGATTTTTTTATTTGGTTTATTTTTACTTTTTGAATGATTTTGGGATTTTATTTTTAATATATAGATCTTTTTATGGTGTTTTTAGATGTAAAGAAAACCTGTGTTATTAATATCATATGCAAACTTTTTAAAACATTATTGTAATTATTGTTGTCCTCGCGATAATCACCATTACTATCTTTGCTATTAATATCATATGCAAAGTTTGTAAAACAACATTATTGTCCTCGTGAAAATGACAGGGAATTGACCTCTTCTCACCATTATTTCCTTGCTTTCGTCAGGACCGCTGAAATAAGGTAAAGTTTTTTTAGCTCTATATTCTATCTTGTGATAAGAGGAACAGGAGAATGTTTTGAAAATCAAGAGCATTATTGCTGATTTTATGGCCTCAATCAGAGAGGTAATGTGTGGTGCTAAAAGACAAGGCAGAATAAGGTGTATAGTGGAAATAGACTCTCCCTAGTCCCTAGTTAATTTCTATATTTCCATCAAACCTATTTTAGGGTTTGAACATGAACCAACTGAAGAGGGTTTTTTTTTTCTTGTATATTATTGTTTTAATAAAAATAACAAAAAAGAAAAGAAAAGGATAAAAGTTAAACCAGAGAAAGATTAAGAATGCCACAAGAATGTGGGACTGGTACTGTAATATAAGATGTTTTTTAAAATTATTTTTTTGTCTAAAAATATTTTAAAATTTTTATATCAACATATTAAAATCATAAAAAAAATACTAATTTGATATTTATTTTTAAAAATATATATTTAAACAAAACTTGTCCAAACCCAATTAAAAAAACAAAAAACAAAACGGTGCAGAGAGTTAATTAACTGGGGAGAGTATTAAATCAAGAGCAAAACAACACCCTATTAAATCAAATTAAAAAAAAAAACAATTTGAAGCATCAAAGGGTGAAATTTTAAAAATGGAAGGACTGAAATAAAATAAAACCACAAAAGAGGGTGAAAAAGAGAAACAGCAATTGGATGCCACCAATAGCCTTTGCCTAAGTTTGATCCTTTGTTAAGTTCCTTGAAAGTCTCTTTTTCTCCTTATTCATAATTTTCTAAAAAAGAAACAAAAAAAAAAAAAAACATATACCGATCATAGCTTTAGATTAATTATATGTGTTGGAAGCGAGGAGGAGCTAGTATCATTCGTGCAGGTGTCAAAGTGATCTTCATCAGCCTTCCATTCCTTTCTCTCTTTGCTAGGTGAGTACGGTACTGTGTGGTGCTAAAAGACAAGGCAGAATAAGGTTAAAGGGACCTAATTATTACAAATTTTTCTCTTAAGGTGTATAGTGGAAATAGACTCTCCCTAGTTAATTTCTATATTTCCATCAAACCTATTTTAGGGTTTGAACATGAACCATCTGAAGAGGTTTTTTTTCTTGTATATTATTGTTTTAATAAAAAAAAAGGATAAAAGTAAAACCAGAGAAAGATTAAGAATGCCAAGAGAGTGTGAGATTAATATTGTAATATAAGATATTTTTTAAAATTATTTTTTTGTTTAAGAATATATTTAAATAATTTTTTTAATATTTTACATTAGTATATTAGAATAATAAAAAAAACATTAATTTAATATATTTTCAAACAAAACTCATCCCAACCCAGTTAAAAAAAAAAAGACAAAAGGGTGCCAAGAGGAAATTAACTAGGGAGAGTCTATTTCAATAAAAATAAAACAAAGGATAGCAATGAAAAACTCGGTGCAGGTCTTTGATTTCACACATGAGAGTGACTGAACAACAACCTTGTTGACAATCCCTCCTTTTCTCATAAAAAAAGAAAAGAAGAAGAAGCATCAATGCCGATTGCCTTAATTTAATAGAGGATCGACAAAAAAAAAAGACTTTTTTTAGGATTTTGGGCTTACTTTTAGGCATAGCGCATATGCGAGGGCATTCACAACAACACCCTATTAGTGGGCAAGTCTTATTCCTTGGGTGTATGATGCGGAGATAGTCATTGCAGATTTTAGTGGCCTAAGTTTGATCCTTTGTCGAGTTCCTTGCAAATCTTTTTTTCTCCTCATTCATAATTTTCAAAAAACAAAAAAAAAAGTTGACCGATCATAGCTTTAGATTAATTATTTGTGTTATTGGAAGCGATGAGGAGCTAGTATCATTCGTGCAGGTGTCAAAGTGATCATCATCAACCTTCCATTCCTTTCTCTCTTTGCTAGGTGAGCTCTTGTGCATATTATTCTTAATTTTATTTGTTTGTCATTATCTTTATATTATGCTTTTTATCTTAATTATTTCATAAAATTGCATTTTTATGGGAATTGCTGCTTTAAACTCGTAAGTGTAAACTATTTTGTTTCAATGTATTCGTTAGATCGGTGGTATGCTATCTTTCACTAATGAAATTCTGTTTGTTGGTTTTGAGAAGGAAAAAAAAAGTATTTCTATCTTTGTTTTATGGAAAAAGCACATAGATCTATGAACTATATATATCGAGGAAATGAGTGTTTAAAATTAAGATAATAAAATTGAAACCAAATCAGCTTCATTAGATAAAGCTGTTGTGTAAATAAGCGTATGACGCAGAGATAGTCATTACAGATTTTAGTTGGCTAAGATTGATCCTTTGTTGAGTTCGTTCCATTAATTATACTTCCTTGCAAGTCTTTTTTGTCTCCTTATTCATAACTTTTTTTTTTAAATAAAACATTGACCGATCATAGCTTTAGATTGATTAGATGTGTTGTTGGAAGCGATGAGCAGCTCGTATCATTCGTGCAGGTGTCAAAGTGATCATCATCAACCTTCCATACAGAGACTGGTGGAAAATGGCTATCGAAAGTGTTGGTGGGTCCGTTGTATCTAAGATAGCAGAGCTCTTGGTGGAACCAGCAATCAAGCAGTTCCGTTACATGTTCTGTTTCAACAATTTTGTTCAAGAATTCGATGAACAAATGATGAACCTTGCTGTGGCACTTTATCGTCTGCAAGATGCTGTTGACATTGCTAAAAGGCGTGCGGAAGAAATTGAGATTGATGTCAACAAATGGCTGGAAGACGCAAAAAATGAAATTGAAGGTGTGAAACATTTGCAAAATGAAAAAGGGGAAATTGGCAAATGCTTTACTTGGTGTCCAAATTCTATGCGACAATTCAAGTTAAGCAAGGCACTGGCAAAGAAGACGGAGACTTTGAGAAAACTTGAAGAAAATAGCAGAAAGTTTCCAAGAGTGTCCCACAAAGCACCTCTTCAAGACATAGAATTTCTTCCATCAGAGGGATTCACACCCTCGAAATCGTCAAAAGAAGCTTTCGAACAGATTATGAAAGCTCTCAAAGATGACAATGTCAATATGATCGGACTGTACGGAATGGGAGGGGTGGGTAAAACCACCCTGGTGAAAGAAGTAGGCAGGAGAGCCAAAGAGTTGCACCTTTTTGATGAAGTTTTGAAAGCTACGGTGTCCCAGAATCCAAATGTCACAGGCATCCAGGATCAAATGGCAGATGGTTTAGATCTGAAATTTGACAAGAAGAGTAAAGAAGGGAGAGCAAATGAATTATGGCAGAGACTGCAGGGAAAGAAGATGCTTATAATCCTGGATGATGTTTGGAAAGATATTGACTTGAAAGAGATAGGGATCCCATTTGGTGATGCTCACAGGGGTTGTAAAATTCTTCTAACAACACGTCTTCAAGACATATGTTCTTATATGGAGTGCCAGCCAAAAGTGTTCTTAAGTCTCTTATCAGAAAATGAAGCATGGGCTTTATTCAAAATCAATGCATGTTTACGTGATGAGGACTCCGACTTGAACAGAGTGGCAAATGAGGTTGCGAGGGAATGCCAAGGCTTGCCTATAGCACTTGTGGCAGTGGGAAAGGCTCTAAAAGATAAATCTGAACATGAGTGGGAAGTAGCATCTGAAGAGCTCAAAAAATCTCAATCTCGGCACATGGAAACATTTGATGACCGAAGAAATGCATATGCATGTCTTAAATTGAGCTATGATTATTTGAAGCACGAGAAAACCAAGTTATGTTTCTTGCTATGCTGTTTATTTCCAGAAGATTACAACATTCCAATTGAGGAGTTGACGAGATACGCAGTTGGCTACGGGTTATATCAAGATGTGAAGTCCATTGAAGGTGCAAGGAAACGAGTTCATATGGAAATCGATAACCTCAAAGCTTGTTGTATGCTGTTAGGAACTGAAACTGAAGAATATGTGAAAATGCATGACTTGGTTCGAGATGTTGCTGTTAAATTAATTGAGATCAAATAAAGAAAGGAGGCTAAAATTCTGAATAATCTGTATATTATGAATGCTTAGTCTTAACCTAAATACAAATAAAGTATATATAGGTCAAACTGAAAGTACTCTTCTATCCTTAATAAATAAGACTACATAAATATTATTTAACATCTCCCCTCAAACTCACGATGCGGCAGCTACAAGCATCGAGAGTTTGCCAACCAGAAAACGAAAACGAGAGATGGAATGCGCCTTGGTAAAGAAATCTGCAATCTGCAAGGAAGAAGGAACAAAAGGCAAAGCGATGGTGCCATGTTTGAGATGATGACGAGTAAGATGACAATCGATCTCAATGTGCTTAGTGCGCTCATGAAAAACCGAGTTATGAGCAATCTGAATAGAACTCTGGTTGTCACAATACATAGGAGTAGGATGAGAAAAGGAAATTCCCATATCAGCAAGTAACCAACGTAACCAAACAATCTCTTTGGTAGTAGATGCCATGGCACGATATTCTGCTTCGGTGGATGATTGAGAAACAATAGATTGTTTCTTGCTCTTCCAAGAAATAAGAGAATCACCTAAAAAGATACAGAACCCGGTAACAGACTTGCGATCTGTGGGATCACTACCATGATCAGCATCAGAGTATGCACGCAACTCCAAGGAAGAGGTGGATGAAAGTAAAAGACTCTGAAAAACTGTACCCCGAAGATATCGCAAAATACGAAGAACAGCTGCCCAGTGAACAGTAGTAGGAGAAGCAACAAACTGACTAACAACATGAACAGCATATGCAATATCTGGACGAGTAATGGTGAGATATACCAAACTCCCAACAATAGTGCGGTATAAAGGAGGATCTGTCAAAGGTAAACCATCAGAAGAAGAGTACCTTGCGTTAACCTCAATAGGAGTATCTACAGTTTTGTTATCAGTAAGTCTAGCCCGCTCAAGAATATCTGCAACATATTTCGACTGAGAAAGAAAGTAACCTCTAGGTGAGTATGCTACCTCAATACCCAGGAAATATCGAAGATAACCCAAATTCTTCATTTCAAATCGTCTAGCCAACTCTGTCTTCAAAACTGAAATACCATCAATATCATCACCAGTAATAATCATGTCATCAACATATAAAGACAGAATGATACGACCTGCATCAGTGCACTTAATAAAAAGAGCAGAAGCATGACTGCTAGAAACAAAGCCAAGAGACGAGATCACAATAGAGAATTTCTCAAACCAAGCACGAGGTGCTTGTTTGAGACCATATAATGCTTTCTTAAGCTTACAAACATATCCAGAGTCATGTGAAATACCAGGAGGGGGTGCCATATAAACTTCTTCTTGAAGATCTCCATTCAAGAATGCATTTTTAACATCAAGCTGAGAAATATGCCACTGACGAACCGAAGCTACGGCAATAAGAGTGCGAATAGTAGTCATTTTTGCAACCGGGGCAAATGTCTCCTCATAGTCCATACCATACTGTTGAGAGTATCCTTTTGCAACCAACCTAGCTTTGTATCGCTCAATAGACCCATCAGAATTAGTCTTGATCTTATACACCCAACGACAACCAACAACACTCTTACCAGGAGGTAGAGGAACCAGATCCCAAGTATCTGTCTTATGCAAAGCAGAAAGTTCCTCATCCATAGCTTGCTGCCAAAGCGGATCAAGAATTGCCTCTTTATAGGAAGAGGGCTCAAAGAGACAATGAATAGAAGCTAAAAAGGAAGTAAATGATGAAGAATAACAAGAATAAGCAAAATCTGGTAGTTTTGTGGACTTACGAATGCGGATGGACTGACGTGGAGGTGGATCCACAATCTCAGATGAAGCTTGAGGGGCTGTAGATGAGAATGGAGCTTCAGGTGTGCTAGAGAGTAAAGTACCAGTACCTGCAGAGTTATGATTACAAATTGATCGAACATAGGGAGAGGTATCATTACCAGAATCCTCAGAAAAAGGATCTATATGAATAAGATCAGATTTTGTCAGGCTATGAGTAGTGGATGGAATAGAAAAGAAAGGTATATGCTCAAGGAAGACAACATGACGAGACACATAAAGTTTCTGAGTTATTGGATCAAAACAACGATACCCCTTTTTACCTTCACCATAACCTAGAAAGACACAAATAGCGGATCGAGAGGATAGCTTATTGCGTTCTACATGAGGACGAAGAACGAAACAAGTACAACCAAATACTCTAAATGAGGAATAATCAGGGACATACCCATATAACTTTTCAAAAGGAGATAGACCCAAACTATGAGAAGATGGAATTGTATTAATCAAACTTACAGCAGTAAGAACAGCTTCTCCCCAAAACTCACTAGGAACAAAGGCAGACAACAAGAGAGAACGAGCAGTTTCAACAATATGCCTATGTTTTCTTTCAGCTACACCATTTTGTTCAGGAGTATCTGTACATGAAGTTTGGTGGATGGTTCCATTTAAGGCAAGCATTTGACAAAATTTATTAGAGGTGTATTCCCCACCCAAATCACATCTAAAGCATTTGATCACAGCAGAATGTTGAGTTTTGATAAGAGCTCGAAAAGCTGCATATATCTCAAAGAATTCAGAACGATGTTTCATTAAATAAACCCAACAATAACGAGTATGATCATCAATAAAAGAGACATAACATCGAGACCCTCCCTTTGTGGAAATAGGAGAAGGTCCCCATACATCAGAATGAATCAAATCAAATGGTGAAGATGAAACAGAAATACTTCGATTAAAAGGTAAAGCAGAAAATTTTGCCAGTTTACATCCACTACAATCAGAAATGTCACAAGTTTTCAAATTTCCTAAAGCTCCTGTGGATGCTAAAAATCTCAAACGAGAAGATGAAACATGACCTAGACGAGAATGCCATAAATAAAAGCTAGAAGATGAAAGACTCAAACGAAAAGAAGACAAATCAGCAGTAGTAGCAGCGGCAGCAGCAGTAACTGACACTTTTAACTCATCCAAAATATATAGTCCATTCTCCCTACGGCCTGTCCCAATCAGCTTCTGAGACTGCAGATCCTGTACACAACAAAAAGAACCAGAAAACATGACTAAATAATCACCAGAATCACATATTTGACCAACAGACGCAAGATTCAATTTGAGTTTTGGAATAAGATAAACATTAGGGAGAGACAAGTGAGGTGTGACAACAGAACCAACACCTGTTAAGGGCATGGGAGTGCCATCAGCAGTCATAACAGGAATGGAGGACAAAGGGGACACTGAGGTAAAAGATGAGGAATCTGGAGACATATGATGGGAGGCACCAGAATCCAAGACCCATTCAGAGTGTGACATACCTGAGGAATTATGAGGTAACTGACCTATGGAAGAAGCGGACATTGCTTGTGGCTGCAAGGAGAGAAACTTCTGAAATTGCTCAGCCAAAGTATTAGGATCGGTAATAGAGCCTGGGGAAGCGACTGCTGCAGTATTGTGGTGTGGTGGTTTATAACCCTGAGGTGGTCGATGAGCATTAGATTGTGACTGACTGCCAGACTTCCAAGCTTGATTCTGTTGTCTCAACTTAGGACACTGAGCCTTCCAATGACCTTTCTGCTTACAGAAACTGCACTCATCAAAGCTAACCCTTGTGTAAGGCTTGTTCTGATGATTAGAGAATGGCTTAGAAGGTACTGCTAGTACAGAAGGATTTGAAGCAGAAAGCATTCCCTTTTCAGAATAAGACTGAAGACGTATTTCTTCAGCTAATAACTCACTGACAACAGAGTCAACAGAAGGCAGTGGAGTGCGATGCAGAATTGAACCTCTAAGTCCTTCGAAGTCACTGCGAAGTGTTGTTAAAAACTGTACCAATCGTTGCTGTTCTCTACGCTCAATATAGGCACCACATGCCTTTAATTCTGCTGATTCTGTAAGAGCCAATTGATCCCAAAGATCTGTCATAGCAGAATAAAACTCTTGAATACTCATATTCTTCTGATGAAGAGCTCGTATGTCATTCTCTAATTGATACTGTTTTGCAAAATTTGATTGCGTAAATAACCTTTGCAGATGATCCCAAACCTCTTTTGCTGTTTCATACTTCGCCAACTGCGTACCTATCGAATGCTCAACAGAATTGTTGATCCAAGTAATGATCTTTGCATTATTTGTTTCCCATGTATCTATCAAAACAGCATCCCCCTCCTCAATATTCTTAGGTATTATATAAGTTCCACTAACATACCCCCACATCTTCTTACCCTTAAGAAAATTTCGCATTACATAGCTCCAATACGAATAGTTCTTCCCATCCAACCTCACACTCACAGACTGAAGCGAATCATCTCTTTCAGTAGCCATAATTAACAATCACAGAGAACCAGAATGCAAAAAGCAGCGGAAAACAAAATACCAAATTGTAGAAACTGAACAGAGATTGCAGAAACTAAACAAATATCTTCTCAAAATTATACGATTACTCCAAAACACAAAACTAATTTGCAGAAACTGAACCCAAATACCAAATTGCAAAAGCTGAAGGGTAGATGAAATACCAAAATAATTACAGAAACTGACGAAATACCAAATTTTGCAGAAGCGGAAGACAAAATCTCACTCCAAAAAATTTTCGGGGCTCTACCTCGAACCCCGGCAGGGGCGCGCTGCCCCCTGCAAACCCCCAGCCAACTCACCGCAGAGTTGGATCCGCGAACTTGTGCTTGGGATTAAGCCTCGTTTCATAAAACCAGCTCAGATACCATGTTAAATTAATTGAGATCAAATAAAGAAAGGAGGCTAAAATTCTGAATAATCTGTATATTATGAATGCTTAGTCTTAACCTAAATACAAATAAAGTATATATAGGTCAAACTGAAAGTACTCTTCTACCCTTAATAAATAAGACTACATAAATATTATTTAACAGTTGCTATTCAAATAGCATCATCAGAAAAATACGGATTCATGGTAGAGGCTGGCTTTGGGTTGAAGGAGTGGCCAACGAGCAATAAAAGCTTTGAAGGCTGTACAGTAATCTCGTTAATGGGCAATAAACTAGCAGAACTTCCTGAAGAATTGGTGTGTCCACAGCTCAAAGTTCTTTTATTAGTGCTGGATGAAGCTTTGAATGTTCCAGAGAGGTTTTTTGAAGGGATGAAAGAAATTGAAGTTTTGTCTCTAGAGGGAGGGTGTTTGTCATTGCAATCACTTCAAGTCTCAACGAACCTTCAATCGTTACTGTTGAGAAGGTGTGAATGCAAGGGCCTCATTTGGTTGAGAAAGCTGCAAAGACTTAAGATTCTTGGTTTCATGTGGTGCGACTCCATTGAAGAATTACCTGATGAAATTGGGGAGCTCAAGGAGTTAAGGTTGTTGGATTTGACAGTTTGTCAATTGGTAAGAAGGATTCCTGTGAATTTGATTGCAAGGTTGAAGAAGTTAGAAGAACTGTTGATCGGGGTTGAGAGCTTCAAGGGATGGGATTTTGTTGGATGTGACAGCACAGAAGGAATGAATGCAAGCCTAACAGAACTAAACTCGTTGTCTCATTTAGCTGTATTATCATTGAGGATACCGAAGGTTGAATGCATTCCTAGAGATTTTGTTTTTCCCAGCTTGTTCAAATATGATATAGTGTTAGGGAAGGGGTATATAAAAAGAGGATACCCAATCTCGACAAGATTATATTTGGTTGGTATAAGCGCCACATCCTTAAATGCAAAGACATTTGAGCAGTTGTTTCCTACCGTGTCTCATATTTGTTCTTGGGGAATGGAGGGTTTAAGAAATATAGTATTTTCCTCTGATCAGATGACCACCCATGGCCATGGGTCGCAAAAGGACTTCTTTCAAAGATTAGAACATGTAGAAATGGGCGAATGTGGGGATATTCGCACTCTGTTTCCTGCAAAATGGCGGCAAGCTTTGAAAAATCTAAGGAGTGTGGACATTGATAGCTGCAAATCATTGCAAGAGGTATTTGAATTGGATGAAGGAATTAACGAGGAGAACGAGCTGCGACTGCTGTCATCTTTAACAAGGTTACGGCTGGACCAGTTACCTGAGCTCAAATGTATATGGAAGGGGCCCACTAGACATGTCAGCCTCCACAGTCTTATTCATCTGAATCTATTTTTACTTGACAACCTGACATTTATCTTCACACCGTCCCTCGCTCAAAGTCTTATTCATCTGGAAACACTTGAGATATTCGGTTGCCGTGGATTGAAGCGTCTTGTCAGAGAGAAGGATGACGAAGGGGAAATAATTCCAGAGTCTCTTGGCTTCCCAAAATTAAAAAAACTCTCTATAAGAGGCTGTCATTATCTGGAATATGTCTTCCCTGTCTCCGTGTCTCCAAGTCTTCAGAACCTGGAAGAGATGGAGATTGTTTTTGCTGACAATTTAAAGCAAGTATTTTACAGTGGAGAAGGAGATGACATCATCGTCAAGTCTAAAATTAAAGATGGCATCATCGACTTCCCTCAGCTAAGAAAATTGTCTCTTTCAAAGTGCAGCTTTTTTGGTCCAAAGGATTTTGCTGCCCAATTGCCTTCTTTGCAAGAGTTAACCATTGATGGCCATGAAGAATGGGGTAATTTGTTGGCACAGCTTCGAGTACGTCCTTTATATTTCTCCATTTTTTTTCTTTTCTAATTTAAATTGTCAACTTCAATATATTGTGATAATTTGTTGTATCTTCCTCCAAATTTCTAAAACTAAAGTAATTGATATGTTCTTTAACCATCCACTGAATTTAATTGATGATTTAAATTGGCTTAGGAAGTTAGACATCAATTACTGTAATGTAATTTCTTATTTCTTCCTTCAAATTTCTAAAACTAAAGTAATTAATGGATAAATGGTAGCAAATCCTTTAGCCATCCACTGAATTTAAAAGGAGTGAAAGTGAGGCTCTTCCGCCAATTAATGGAAAGTATTTAAAAGGAGTGAATAGTGAGTATTTTATTTCAGTGCTACAACTTATGACAGATGGTTCAAAAAATTAATAAAAATTGGTTTTTTTTTATCCAATTTTCTAAACAATTAGATTCAAAAAGTAAAAATTGAAACTTTCTTTTTAAACACAATATTTTCTCATTCAAAGAACTTCGAAAGCAACAAATTTGTATATATATTTTTCTTGTTTTTTCTTACAATTGTTGTCACTTTTTTTATGAAAAAAATAATATAAGTGATCAATAATCAAGCTTTTTTATTAAAACATTTTACTAATATGTAAAATTCAAATTATTTTCTTTTATATTTTTATTTTTGGACAATGTCATAATTTTTTTATTATAAATCGAATATACAAAATTAATTTTTTTGAGTTAATAACTATAATTTTTTCATGATTGCTTTTAATTTGACTTATATAAAATAATAGTTTATATTTAGATTATCATAAATATGAAAATTATGATTTTATTTTCCCATGACTCATTGCCCTGTCTATTTATATCTTCTTGTTGATAAGTATTTCGGTATTGGGGATAATTGGTTCATCTATTTAACAAAATCATCTAATATGTACCCTCATTTTCTTTTGATGCAGGGGTTTACAAGTTTGGAAACATTAAAGTTGTCCTCCCTGCTTGTGCCTGACTTGAGGTGTATATGGAAGGGTCTCGTGCCAAGCAATTTAACTACTTTAAAGATGGAAGAGTGTAAAAGACTGACACATGTATTCACAAACAACATGATTGCTAGTCTAATTCAACTGAGAGTTCTAGAGATATCAAATTGTGAGGAATTGGAGCAAATTATTGCTAAGGATAATGATGATGAAAAGGATCAGATATTTTCAGGGAGAGATCTCCAATCTGCATGCTTTCCTAATTTGTGTCGACTTGAGATCAGAGGATGCAACAAGTTGAAGAGTCTCTTCCCAGTAACCATGGCTTCAGGTCTCAAAAAGCTCAAAATACTTAAAGTAAGTGCATCCTCTCAATTATTGGGAGTATTTGGGCAGGGTGATCATGTTTCACCTGTCAATGATGAGAAGGAGATGGTGCTCCCTGATCTGCAGGAGTTGTTGCTTGTACAATTACCAAGTATTTCCTCCTTTGGTCTCGGATGTTATGATTTCTTGTTCCCTCATTTGAAGAAGTTGGAGGTGGATGGATGCCCAAAGCTGACCACAGAATCTACTACTACATCAAATGACTCAATGAGTGCTCAATCAGAGGTGCTGCTGATTTGACTTGATTTCTTGCCTCTTATTTAGTTTTAAAAGTGCACAATAATTACTATGAATTACATCTAACAAATCGGTACCCTTGTTTTCTTTTGATGCAGGCGTTTATGAATTTGAAAGAAATATCTATTGGAAACTTGGAAGGAGTACAAGACTTAATGCAGGTTGGAAGTTTGGTAACTAATATAAGTGGTCGGCATGAACTTTCACTGGTGAGTATGGAAAAATTACACTTGAACTTATTGCCTGACATGAGGTATATATGGAAGGGTCTCGTGCCGTGCAATTTGACTACTGTTAAGGTGAAAGAGTGTGAGAGGCTGACACATGTATTCACAAACAGCATGATTGCTAGTCTTGTTCAACTGAAAGCTCTAGAGATATCAAATTGTGAGGAATTGGAGCAAATCATTGCTAAGGATAATGATGATGAAAAGGATCAGATATTTTCAGGAAGTGATCTCCAATCAGCATGCTTCCCTAATTTGTGTCGCCTTGAGATCACAGCATGCAACAAGTTGAAGAGTCTCTTCCCGGTAGCCATGGCTTCAGGTCTCAAAAGGCTTCGAAGACTTGAAGTAAGGGAATCCTCTCAATTATTGGGAGTATTTGGGCAGGGTGATCATGCTTCACATGTCAATGATGAGAAGGAGATGGTGCTCCCTGATCTGAGGCAGCTGATTCTAGAAAAATTACCAAGCATTGTCTACTTCAGTCATGGATGTTGTGATTTCATATTCCCTTGTTTGTGGAGGTTGGAGGTGCGTCAATGTGCAAAGCTGACCACAAAATTTGCTACTACATCAAATGGTTCAATGAGTGCTCAATTAGAGGTGCTGCATATTTGACATGATTTCTTGCCTCTCTTTTAGTGTTTTTATTTCTTGTTTCCCTCGATAATAAGACTTACAAGTTAGAATGTATATGCCATGCTTGAATTGGTTTTGCAGGTATCTTAAGTAGCTGAGGGTTCCAGCACTGCTAGAAGGTGGACTCGAAGAAATGGGTGGGAAGAGGAAAAAGAGGAAGAGGATGGAGTCAGATGATTAGTTTGGCATTGGAATTTGAAAAACATGCTACTAATTCATTATTGCTTACTCATTCTCCTCATTTTGATGTTCTATTTCTATTACGGATTCTTTATGTGGTTAACTTGTTATTGTGCGTATCGTACAAATACATGTGAAGGAGTATATATATATATAAAATCAATTTACAAATTTATTGACAGAATATGAAATTCCAATATATAAGTAAAAGGATAAATCCTCTAGCTTTGAAAAGAATTAGTGTTTGCCTTTGAGATTGTAATATTTTTTTTTCAGCGTATATTCAATTTAATATTTTTAATAATACAAATGAAAATAAACAGCAAATTTAATTTATAAATGTAACTATCTCAAAACAATGTTGAGAAGGAAGAAAGATTAGTAGAATAAAAATAAGATAAATAAACTTTTAAAAAGCAAAGAGTTCTTAATGTTTTTTTTTTTAAGATAACTCTATTTTAATTCAGCACAATTTTTCATTCACCATAACACACATCTAATATATATTTTTTTTAAATAGTGAACATGTCATATTAACATACGAATCATTGAAAGATGATTAACGCGGAGAAGGAGCTGCCGCTACTGTCATCTCTAACAGAGTTACGGCTGTACTAAAGTAATGGATAAATGCTAGCAAATCCTTTAGGCATCCACTGAATTTAAAAGGAGTGAAATTGAGGATCTTCCGCCAATTAATGGAAAGTATTTGGACAGGACGGTAAAGCTCGGTCTGAGAATACTGAGTTTTTTGTTTCAGTGCTGCAACTTATGATGTCATGGTTCAAAAAATTAATAAAAATTGGTTTTTTTTATCCAATTTTCTAAACAATGAGAGTCTAAACAACTTATGACAGTGCTGCAACTTATGACATATTTTTTTATATTTTCTAAAAATTGAAACTTTCTCATTTTTATTGAGTTTGAAAAATATGTTTTTTTATATTTTCTAAACAAAAATGGTTTTTTTATCCAATTTTCTAAACAATATATCTTTCTTTTTAAATACAATATTTTCACATTAAAAGAACTTCAAAAGCAACAAATTTGTATTGAGTTTGAAATACATATATCTTCATTTTCTTCAACAAATATATTTTTGTCTCATATGTATTTGTTTATTCTAACTTAAAATACTAATTAAACAGTTTAATTTTTTAATTTGATTTATGATTTAAAAAAAATCATTTGATTATCATAAAAAGTTTAAAAAAGAAACACTCACAGGACTACACAACACATGAGCTGATTAAATGGCAACAATCCCATTAACAAATTTGTGCTACAAATGACAAAATAAAAATAAACTCAGCGAACAAGATCAGTCCTAATTAATTTTTACACAAGTTCCAAACTATCAAGTCAAGCATTGAACCTTTCCAAATTGTTTTTTTTTTCAATTTTTTAAATCAAAAAATTTTAAAAAATACTTCAAAGTCATAAAAAAATACTTAAAAATTAAATTAACAACATCAACTTAATATTTTTTTAAATCAAATACAATAAAAAATAATTTGAAGCGGATACCCTTAGCATTCATTTGTTATTAATGACGGATTTTAAACCCTAGAACCCGAACACAAGTTGAAGGAAAATGCTACACAGAGAATTTTTTTTTTTCACGCTGTTTTGTTGGATGTAAAGCTGTTTTTATTTGCTTAGAGCAACGCCAACCTCCTCTTGCTTATCTCTCTTCATGCTATTTTTTTTTTGTAAGCATTTTGTTCTGTGTCGGAAATTAAAAGTCTGTTTGGTAAGATTTTTAAATTATGATTTTTTTTTTTGTTTTATGTCATAATCCAAAAATTATTTTCATAAATAACTTATTAAAAAAAATTAAAATAACTTCAAGTTATAAAGATGTTTGGTAAAAATGATTTAAATTAACTTTTTTTAATTAAAAATGAAACACAAGTTATAGCTCATAGGTTAAAAGTTAAAAAAAAATATCAGCTTTTTTATTCAAATTTGTAATATACTTTTAATTCAATTGAAAGAAATTGAAGTTTTGTCTCTAAAGGGAGGGTGTTTGTCATTGCAATCACTTCAATTCTCAACGAACCTTCAATCGTTGCTGTTGATCGAGTGTGAATGCAAGGTCCTCATTTGGTTGAGAAAGCTGCAAAGACTTATGATTCTTGGTTTCATTCGGTGCGACTCCGTTGAAGAATTACCTGATGAAATTGGGGAGCTCAAGGAGTTAAGGTTGTTGGAATTGACAGGTTGTTACAATCTAAGAAGGATTCCTGTGAATTTGATAGGAAGGTTGAAGAACTTAGAAGAACTGTTGATCGGGGATCGGAGCTTCAAGGGATGGGATGTTGTTGGATGTGACAGCGCAGAAGGAATCAATGCAAGCCTAACAGAACTAAGTTCGCTGTCTCATTTAGCTGTATTATCATTGAAGATACCGAAGGTTGAATGCATTCCCAGAGATTTTGTTTTCCCAGCTTGCTCAAATATGATATACTGTTAGGGAAAGGGTCAACAGGAAACTTTAAAGAATACCCAACCTCGACAAGATTATATTTGGGTGATATCAGCGCCGCATCCTTAAATGCAAAGACATTTGAGCAGTTGTTTCCTACTGTGTCTCAAATTGGTTTTAGCAACGTTGAGGGTTTAGAAAATATAGTATTGTCCTCTGATCAGATGACCACCCATGGCCATGGGTCGCAAAAGGACTTCTTTCAAAGATTAGAACATGCACAAGTGAATGGATGTGGGGATATTCGCACTCTGTTTCCAGCAAAATGGCGGCAAGCTTTGAAAAATCTAAGGAGTGTGGAAATTAATCACTGCAATTCATTGGAAGAGATATTTGAATTGGGTGAGGCTGATGAAGGAAGCAGTGAGGAAAAGGAGCTGCCGCTGCTATCATCTTTAACGGAGTTACAGCTGTCCTGGTTACCTGAGCTCAAATGGATATGGAAGGGGCCCAGTAGACATGTCAGCCTCCAAAGTCTTAATCATCTGGAGTTGTGGTATCTTAGCAAACTAACATTTATCTTCACGCCGTCCCTGGCTCAAAGTCTTATTCATCTAGAAACACTACGCATAGAATATTGCCGTGGATTGAAGCATCTTATCAGAGAAAAGGATGACGAAAGGGAAATCATTCCAGAGTCTCTTCGCTTCCCAAAGTTAAAAACTCTCTCTACAAGTGACTGTGATAAACTGGAACATGTCTTCCCTGTCTCCGTGTCTCCAAGTCTTCTGAACCTGGAACAGATAAAGATTACTTTTGCTGACAATTTAAAGCAAATATTTTACAGTGGAGAAGGAGATGCACTCACCAGAGATGGCATCATCAACTTCCCTCGGCTAAGAGAATTGTCTCTTTCATGTTGCAGCTTTTTTGGTCCAAAGACTTTTACTGCCCAATTGCCTTCTTTGCAAGAGTTAATCATTAAAGGCCACCAAGAATTGAGTAATTTGTTGACACAGCTCCATGTACGTCCTTTATATTTCTCCACTTATTTTTTCCTTTTTAATTTAAATTGTCAAATGCAATACATTGATCAAATTTCTTATTTCTTCCTCCAGATAAAGTATTTTTATTTTATATATAAGAAGTTTTACTAATATGTAAAATTAAAATTATTTTCTTTTATATTTTTGTTTGTTAATGTCATAATTTGTTTTATTGTAAATAGAATATAAAATGATTTTTTATTTATTTAATAAGTATAATTTTTTCATGATTGCTTTTAATTTAACTAATATGAAATAATAATTTATATTTAGATTATTATAAATATGAAAAATTACGATTTCATATTCCCATGCCCTATTGCTCTGTCTATTTATATCTTTTTGTTGATAAGTATTTAGGTATTCGGGATAATTGGTTCATCACCAAAATTATATAATAGTTACAGAGTGTACAAAAATTAATAGGAATTATATCTAAAAAATCGGTACCCTTGTTTTCTTTTGATGCAGGGGCTTACAAATTTGAGAGGAATATATATTACAGACTGCAAAGGAGCACAAGATTTAATGCAGGTTGGAAGTTTTTTAACTAATAGAAGAACTGGGCATGAACTTTCACTCTTGAGTTTGGAAACATTACACGTAGACTCCTTCCCTGACATGAAGTGTATATGGAAGGGTCTCTTGCTGAGTCATTTGACTACTTTGGTGGTGAGGAAATGTCAAAGACTAGCACATGTATTCACAAGCAGCATGATTGCTAGTCTAGTTCAACTGAAAGTTCTAGACATATCAACCTGTGAGGAATTGGAGCAAATAATTGCTAAGGATAATGATGATGAAAAGCTTCAGATATTGTCAAGAAGTGATCTCCAATCTTCATGCTTCCCTAATTTGTGTCGGCTTGAAATCGAAAGATGCAACAAGTTAAAGAGTCTCTTCCCCGTAACCATGGCTTCAGGTTTCCCAAAGCTCCAAATACTAAAAGTAAGCCAATGCTCTCAGCTATTGGGAGTATTTGGGCAGGACGATCATGCTTCACCTTTCAATGTTGAGAAGGAGGTGGTGCTCCCTGATATGCTGGAGCTGTTGCTAGAAACTTTACCAGGTATAGTTTGCTTCAGTCCTGGATGTTATGATTTCTTATTCCCTCGTCTGAAGACGTTGAAGGTGTATGAATGCCCGAAACTGACCACAAAATTTTCTACTACAACAAATGGTTCAATGAGTGCTCAATCAGAGGTGCTGCTTATTGGACTTGATTTCTTGCCTCTCTTTTAGTGTTTGTGTTTCTTTTTTCACTCAATAATAAGACTCGGAAGTTAGAATGTGTATGCCATGCTTGAATTGGTTTTGTAGGTATCTCAAGTAGCTGAGGATTCAAGCACCGGTTGCTACGTGCTAACCAGCACTTGTAGAATGTGGACCCGGAATAATGGGTGGTGGGAAGAGGAAAAAGAGGAAGAGGAATGGGAAGAGGAAGAGGAAGAGGAAGAGGAAGAGGAATGGGAGGAGGAGGAGGAAGAGGAGGAAGAAGAGGAAGAGGAAGAGGAATGGGAGGAGGAGGAGGAGGAAGGGGAAGAGGAAGAGGAAAAGGATGAGGATGGAGGTGGTCATGAGGATTAAGTCAAATGATAAGTTTGGCATTGGAATTTGAAAAACATGCTAATAATTAATTCTTGCAAGTAATATGGCTGCAATTATTTATCATCTTCTATCCTTTTCCTTCAACTTTAAATGGTTGAATTAAATCAACATATGCGATATGTCTGAATGGTCTTTGTTCTTCATGTTTGCATCAGGCAAGGTTGGTTACCTATTACATGTTCACCTCGACATAAGGTGATTTCTCGGAGATTTATGTCTTTGAGCTGTGGTGCTGTGAATGTTTTTTAATTTGTGGAATTGATTTCAACTGTTTCATTGGCAATGACATACAATTTGGCTTTGTATTGTAATTTTATAGAACTCCCAAAAGAACAATATTGACTTATCTATCTATGTGTTTGCTGTGTGAACTTCCAGAAATAACGGAATCGCCAGAAATAAGGGCGTATGCTTGCTTGCCCATGTCATGTTGTGTTTTTAGTCATTTATTATGGAACCTCCAGAAATAAGAGTGTATGCTTGCTTGCCCATTTTAGGGCTGAGTATTTTCGGTTCAGTCCGGTTTTGGATCAAAATAAACAACCAAACCAATTTTTTTTTTAAGTTTTTGAACCGAACAGAACCGAAAACCGGTTCAAACTGATTAATTTCGGTTCAGTTCGGTTCGGTTTTTTTCCCTTCCAAACCGGTCAGTTCGGTTCACTTTTAGCAACCCAATCCTTATCAAGAATCTGTACAAGTCAAAACAGGGGTTTGAATCCTTATCAAGATCTGTACAAGCCAAAACAGGGGTTTGATTTTAACAACCCAATCCTTATCAAGTCAAAACAGGGTTTGCTTTTAGCAACCCAATCCTTATCAAGAATCTGTACATCAACCATGGCACAACCTTTTACAAGTAAAGGATTGTCTCGTTTTTTTTTTGCTATCACATAAAAGCTTCAATAGCAACTGAAGAATCTGTACATCCGCCATGGCACAACCATAGCTCGTTTAAGTTGAAGAGTTCGATGAATAAGAAGAAAAAGTCAAGGAGAAGTCTGTCTGTGAGGTTTATCAAGTAGGTGTTTCTGCGTGTGCCTGTGGGGGGGGTTGCTGGTTGAGATCTAGAGGAGAGATGCAGAGAGCAAAGGCAAAGGGAGGGCTTGCTGAAGATCCAGAGAAGGAGAGAATTGAGAGATGCAGAGACCAAAGACAAAGGAAAGAGAAAGATGTAGAGAACGGCGGCTGATTTGTTTAGGAATGCTACTTTAGGTTTAGGGTTAAAACATTTCCTATTTATACTTTTTTTTTTTAGTGTTGGCCTGGTTGAATCGGTTTAGTTCGGTTTGGTTCAATCGGTTTTAGACTTTAGAAACCGAAACCAAACCAAACCAAACCAAAACTTTTTTGTGATTTTTTAATCGGTTAATTCGGTTTTTTTTCGGTTCGGTTAATTCGATTATTTTTTTTTCAGTTTTTTCAGTTTAATCGGTTTATCAATTTTTTTGCTCACCCTTAGCCCATTTGTGTTTCTTTTCAAGTGTTTGAACCTTCAAAAAGAAGGACATAATGTTTACTCGTGTGTGTGTTTATTGTTTAATGTTCTGTTTCTTATTTGGGCTGAGTAAACCTTAACCAACTAGATTAAGCCCACAATGCATCCAGTAAATTTACACTGTTGTAATAAATCCAACATCATCAGCCAGACCCATAATTAAACCAAAATAGGAATCCAAAGCAAGAGCCCAATAACAGAACAGAACGTATCAACTTAACCAAGCTAGCATGTAAAAAAAAAAAAAAAAACCTTAGGCAACTTCAGCATAGCAAAGAGAAAGTGAGGCACAAGTGACTCATGCGATTCACCTCCTAAGGGACAAAGCTAGCACAATGGTGAAATTTCATGATAAAAAAAAGATATAAAAATAATTCATAATATATTTTATTTGGTATGATAAAAATATTTTTTTCTTTCTAGAAATTAAAAAACAAAAAAACAACACTAGTTATAGCAAAAGCTATTGTTATGCCAAGCCATCAATACTATCAATATGTAATAGTAAAATCAAGAAATTTTAAGTGTATTGTATGATCAACATACATTGATTGATTATGTGTCAACACATTTAAATTTTAATCATTAATATTTTATCACATGTTAGAAAACTAATACATAAATTGGGGTTTTTTTTACTACATATGCAGATAAAAAGAAGAAAAAAAATAAACATTGATACCAAATTGAAAAGGAGAAAGTAGGAGAAAAACTTTTCAACTAGAAACTTTGAATTGCAATTTCTTAGCATAAACTTATTATTAAATAATTTTTACTTAAATCAATTGAAAGCTTTGTCATAACCCAATTCAAGGTTATTCCCCAAAACTTATCTTTTTCAAAACAAAGATAAAAAAATTAAAGAAAATAATGTTGCCATTTTGCAGAAAATTCAAGATCTAATTGTACCCCATTGTGCAATATATATATATATACACACACACACACACACACACAAACTCAAGGTCAAATTAAATTATTATTGAATGAATTTACATAAAAATTCAGTCCAAAGATATAATTTAATTTTTAATAGGCCAATTTGATTTAATCATAATCCAAATTGAATTTTAATTATGTTTAAAAAATAATTTGGGTCCAATTGAAGGATTTAATCAAGTGTAAGGACTTAATTATACTTTAAATGGTTCAAAATAATTTTATTAGGGGCTTAATTAGAAAAACATTAAGTTTGGGAACCCATTTTGGACTTAAATGAGAAGATTAGAATTTTAAGAGACCAAATTTAATTTTTATCAAATTAATTGATTGAAATCAGGAGCAAAATTACAAGAAAAATAAAATTTTGGGATCAATTAGGAGTTAAATTGATAATTTTCACAATCAAGGACCATTTTATAAAAAACATCAAACTATGGGGACCTAATTGGCAAAAATTGAGGGTGAAATTGAAGAAAAATTAAAATTTTCAAACTAATTAGGGGTGTATATGAGAAAAATAAAAATCAAATGACCTAAATGAACTATACCAAAACGACGTCGTTTTGGTTACTATTCATCTTCTTTAATTTTCTCTAAAATAAAAACTTAGGGAAACTACTTTGTAGGTGCATTTAATGCCTCTAACCGTCATCAAACTTGGCAACTCTTAAATCAAAATGATCACCTGACAACCCCTGATCCCTGGGCATGACATGTTTAGTTCTCCTGACACCAATGCATCCCCGGTGCCGGTCTAAATTGAACAACTCAGGCAACCACGAATTGTCAAATTTGACAGTTTATGGTGTCTACTTTGAACCAATGATTGAGGTTCTTCCCAATCGGAATCAAGAGCTGAAATTCTTGTCCTATGTATACAAGATTACCCTCTTTCATCTCCTATAAATAGGGGGGGGGGGGGAAGGGGTATGAAAATCACAAAAAAATATCTTCTTCCCTAGTTTCCACCACATTTTTCTCTCTCTTCTTTCTCCCTTCGTCGTGGCCTTCAACCACCACCATTGTCACCGCTGACTTGACCACCATCCTCTCCACCATACTTCTCCCTCTACACCGATTGTTTCTCTATTTTCTTTCACAGCAGCAACAGCCATCAACGTCATCATCTTCATTTTCTTCCTTCTCCAACACTAGTAGTAACAACATCAACATCAACCTCCACCATTGCAACAACCAACAAAAACACCATTATCTCCATCAACATGACTGCAGAACCTCATCACCTCAGATGGTCCTTCATCCCTGCCTTGCATCAACCTTCCATGAGATTTCTACTGCGATTGCTGTATGCAGAATTCGTTTTGCATGCAACACCAATAATTAACCAAAAATTAAGGTCGACCTCGACCCAGTTTATATGGGTCGAGTATTGCTCCCCCCCTTTTATTTTTATGTTGAGTCGCGGCCTAGGTCATATGGGTCTAGTCTCAGCCCCATCTTCCTTCAAGGTAGAGTCATGGCCCAATTCATACAAGTCTGGTCTCGGCCCTAGCTTCCTTCTGAACTGAGTCGTAGCCTAAGTCATATGGGTCCTGTCTCTGCCTCATCTTCCTTTAGGGCCAAGTCGCGACCCAATTCATATGGGTTTGATCTCGGGCCCAACTTCCTTTTGGGCCGAGTCATGACCCAATTCATATGGGTTTGGTCTCGGGCCCAACTTCCTTTTGGGCCAAGTTGAAGCCCAGGTTATATGGGTCCAGTTTTAGCCCCAGCTTCATTCAGGTTCGAGTCGTGGCCTAGGTCACATAGATCCGGTCTTGACCCCAGCTTCCTTTAGAGCCGAGTCACAACCCATTTTATATGGATCTCTTCCCCTTGGTCACTTCAGAGCCGAGTCGTGGCCCAGGTCATATAGGTCCCATCTCGACCCCAAGCTTCCTTAAGGACCGAGTCACAACCCAGCTCCTTCTTAAGCCAGTTTCATCCTAAATTTCTCTAGGCCGAGATCAACTTAACCCAGTTATTTGGGCCGTCCAGCCCACATGTTTTTATAATATTTAATTAATATATATAATATATAATATTATTGTAAACCCCCGTAAAAAAAAATAGGATCAAAGTAATGAGGTCTCGATGAGTAATGGAGATTCGATATGAAATAAATGAATAAATAGTATGAATGATAATAAATGTGTCATGTGAGAGAGAGAATAATCTCTATAAACAAATTTAAAGGTATCATTGAAGTCCAAATGAGAGTTATGATTTTTAGTTTAAAACTCATAACGTTGGCAAAACCAGTGACAAGTTTCATTGGATACAAGAATAAGAAAAATGAGAAGATATTAAACCCTGATAAAAAAACTTATTTTGACAAATTAGTGATAAATGTGATAATTTTGAATTTATTGAGCATAAATTAAGGGGAAATGTCATGAGAATCTAAGTAAATAAAGTAATGCATGAAATTCAGATTTTAGCGTAAAAGACATTGATTGTCTAGTTTTATGATATCGATAATATATCTCAATTCGACTGTTAGATCGGGCTGAAATTTTATAAGAAATCTCTAGACTTATTGGTTTATCTTAGGTTACAATTTCATATCAATCGGAATTTGGAAAGGCTTTATGAGAGTACTCACAATCGGGTAAATTGAAGAAGATGACACAAAAGGGCATTAATAAGGGCATTTTGGTAATTTTATATAAAATGGTATTCCCCTCTCCTCCTTTAAACACAGCTCACGTCCTCTTCAAAAGGAGAAAACATGAGGGAGACCATTTTTCTCCCATTTTCTTCATCTCCTCTCCATTTCTTCAAGTTAAATAAAAAAGGAGTGTTCTTGGGAGGATTATATCCAAGAAAACAAATCAAGTGACTATACTTAGAGAGTTATAAAGCTTGGGAAAAACAAAGAGTAGGAGCTGGAACTTGAAAGAGGAGAACATGAGTTTTGTAGATTTTTGCAAGAATTCATTGAAATAAGTTAAGGTAGCTGATTAGTACTCGAAAGTGCATTTTTATCAAGGTTTTATATCATCATTTTGCACTTGAAGTATCAATAACTCCTTAACTAAAGCATGTTTTATAATAACATATCTAATTATATAAGATACCTTTATTTATGGTAAATGTTCATCTTAAATGCAGGCCTATCACATAAATGAAAGAATTGATTGATGAGTTGAAGTACTGAAATTGAAAGGACAAAGAGATGGCCAAACTTAGAAAAGAGATGCTGGTGCAGTTCAAACTGGAACACTGTTCGGTAATTGGGTCATATCTGGAGCTGTAGACCTTGGATTTAGGTCCATTTTATATGGATGGAAAGATAAGACATAGGCCTACAACTATCATGTGGAGCCCAAGATTTAACAAGGCTGTTTTCAAGTCCAAATTATAGCAACAAAGAAGAAGTCCGAATCTGTCCTGCAGCCCAGACACTGTTCAGTGTTCAGCCCATATCTCAAGTTCTAGAAGTCCAAATGATCTCAAATTTTTACCCTGGAAAGATGAGACAATTGCCTAGAACTTTCATGAATTAAGTTTGTTCAAATTATGACGTCATCAATGACGTTTTTGGCAGACAAAAAGATAAGAATTGTCACCAAGTCAAGATGTGGCCACCCACTCATCAATTAGTCAACTAATCAATAGTTCCGAATTTTGGCCTATAAAAGGAGGCATTTGCCATGTATTTAGGCATCTTGGTGTTCAGATTAAGATCATGCTCTTGCTTTCTCTCTTTGTATTGCTTATGCTTTGCTTTCATTAATATCAAGTTTATGCCTTTCATTTCCTTTCCTTTACTTAGTTAACTTTTATCTTACTTATGTTCTTATCTTGTTTATTTATGTTTCTTTCTTTCATTATGTCTAACTAAGTTAATTATGTCAAGGTGAAAAGGGTACACTAATGGTGTAAGAATAAGTATAATATAAACTTAACATGGACTTTAATGTTGGATACTAACATGCTTTATATTTGTTATCTTGTTCACTTTTAATACTTTGCTTGTTAAATGGTTAATCTAGATTTATGTTGTATAACACTTGGTACAACAAATACTTGGCACTTTCATAGCCCATACTGTATGGTATAACCGACACCTGAGCTATGAAAGGAACTTGATTTGTTGTTAACATAAGTTATAATCATGAATGCCTGAAAACATTTACAAGTATTAGCATTATTCGAATAAGATAGCTAATGTAATCATGTTAACAATTTATAATCTGATTGGAACCTCCTTATGTGTGGTTTCCAATTGAATAATAAGAGTTTATACTATACTTGTTTGAAGTACCATTAGTGGATCCTCTAACCTTGACATTTGTTGTTATCATTGTTTAATCCTTACGTTAATCTTCCATCTCAAAGTTCTCATCAACTTCTTCTTCTTCATCTTTATTATTATCATTATTAATAGTATTATTGGTATTATTATTATTATTATTATTACTACTACTACTATTATTGTTGTTGTTGTTGTTGTTGTTACTATTGTTGTTGTATTATTGTTGCTTATAATTTATACAAGTAACCTCCCTGTGGTTCGACCCCGGTCTTGCCGGGTTATTTATTACTTCGACACTCCTGCATTTGGGAAAAGACATCAATCTTTTGGTCGTGTCAAGTTTTTGGCGCCGTTGCCGGGGAGGTAAATTCTTGTACAAATTATAGTATTTATTTTATTCTCTCTTTTTACTTTTCTTGTACTTAACTTTGTTTCTTTTGTTTCTCTTTCTTTTATTTTCTTCTTTCTTTTATTCTCTTCTTACACGTGCATGAGAGTGTGGTCACGTACATTAAGTGGTAGACTTTGTAGGGTATCCTCATCATTTTCAGAAAATATGGCTGAAGAAGATAACCAATCGCTTCATAATGAGAATAATGAGAATATTCGGGTTAGAACTCTTAGAGACCACATGAATCCCACAAGAACAAGTGCACCCTCATGCATAGTTTTTCCACCAGATGCATCTCATTTTAATTTTAAGACAGGCATTATTCAACTTTTACCATCTTTTCATGGCTTAGATTTAGAAAATCCATACTTGCATTTAAGGGAATTTGAGGAGGTTTGCAACACGTATAATGACTCAAATTGTAGCATGAACACCATTAGATTGAAGCTTTTTCCTTTTTCATTAAAAGATAAAGCTAAAACATGGCTACAAAATTTGAGACCTGGATCCATTCGTGCTTGGGATGAAATGCAACAACAATTTTTAAAGAAGTTTTTTCCATCCCATAGAACAAACTCTTTCAAAAGACAAATCATTACTTTTTCTCAAAAACCAGGAGAAACATTTTATCAATGTTGGGATAGGTATCGAGACTTACTTAATACTTGCCCCCATCATGGTTTTGAAAGATGGAGATTAGTTTCACATTTTTATGAAGGGTTAACTCCTAGAGATAGGCAAATGGTTGAATTGATGTGCAATGGAACTTTTGAGGATAAAAACCCTAATGAAGCAATGGAGTACTTAGATTTGCTAGCTGAAAATGCACAAAATTGGGACACCACAGGTACTTATGAGACACCAAGTAAAACCCAACCTCATACATCTAGTGGGGGTATGTACAACCTTAGGGAAGATCATGACCTCCAAGCCAAGTTCGCATCTTTAGCTAGAAAAGTTGAGGCACTAGAATTAAAAAAGAGTGGTCAATTAAAATCTGTTCAAGACATTGCGTGTCAAATTTGTGAAACCAACGAACATTCAACCAATGACTGTCCAACCTTGCCTTCTTTTAAAGAATGTCTCCATGAACAAGCCCATGCATTAAACAGTTTTCAAAGGCCCAACCATAACCCATATTCACAAACATATAACCCTGGTTGGAGAAATCATCCAAATTTCAATTGGAAGAGTGAGAACAATAATGCTCAAACTTCACAGCCACCGTTTCAAGCACACCATAATTTCCAAAATTCTCACGGATATGCACCTCCTTATGCTCCCCCTCCTAGAAGAAATCTTGAGGAAACATTGCATGCATTTATGGAAAAGCAAGAGGCAATTAACACTCAACTTGCTCAAAGCATGACAGATTTTAAAGATACTCTTGCAAAATTGACATCTGCTCTCAGTTTCCAAGAGAAAGGTAAGTTTCCATCTCAACCACAACAAAATCCCAAAAGGGCAATACAATGCGAATGCAAGTAGTTCGGGAAGCCAACACATGGATCACGTAAAATCAGTCATTACTCTTCGCAGTGGTAAGGTTATTGAAAAACCCATTCTTGAACCTTGTGAGAATGATGATGAGTCAATCTCTGAGGGTAAGGAAGGGGTTGAATCTTATCATTGCAAAGAAAAGACTGATTCCCCGCCAGCACTTCCATTTCCTCATGCCATGACCAAACAAAGGAAAGTCAATCACAACTCTGAAATCTTTGAAACCTTCAAACAGGTAAGGATCAATATACCTTTGCTAGATGCTATTAAACAGGTTCCTTCTTATGCTAAATTTTTAAAAGATCTGTGCACTGTGAAGAGAAAACTGAATGTGAAAAAGAAAGCCTTCTTAGCCGAACAAGTAAGTGCCATTCTTCAGAACAATAATGCTTTGAAATATAAAGACCCTGGTTGTCCTACAATTTCTTGCTTTATTGGAGAACATAAAATTGAAAGAGCTTTACTTGATCTTGGAGCTAGTGTGAATTTACTTCCATATTCAGTTTTTCAAAGTCTCAATCTAGGTGAGTTAAAACCAACTTCTGTAACTCTTTTACTTGCCGATAGATCTGTAAAAGTGCCTAGAGGAATAGTTGAAGATGTGTTAGTACAAGTCGATAAGTTCATTTATCCTGTGGATTTTATTGTCTTGGACACACAACCTGTTGAAGCATGTAATTCATTTCCTGTTATTTTAGGACGTCCGTTTCTTGCAACTTCTAATGCATTGATTAATTGTAGGAATGGACTGATGAAGCTATCATTTGGGAACATGACATTGGAGATGAATATTTTCAACATTTGCAAGCAACCTAGAGATGATAATGATTTACAAGAAGTAGATTCTATTGAAGAATTAGTTTATGATCAACTTGAACCTACTTTGAGTAAAATTGAGTTGGATGAATCTGAAGATTTGCAAATGACTTATTCTCAGGAAGAAATCACGGATGAAAAAGGCATTGAAAATGTTGATGCGAATCTTTTGTCAAGAGTGACAACAGATTCGATATCTGACATCACACCAACCGATGATTACTTTCCTGACAAATCCTTACTTTCACTTAGTTCAATGCCTTGGTTTGCTAAAAATATCAATTTCCTTGCCTCAGGAGATTTGCCAACTCACTGGAGTACCGAAGATAAAGGAAAGTTTTTGAACGAAGTGAAGAAATTTTATTGGGATGACCCTTACTTATTCGAATATTGTCCTGATCAAGTATTTCGAAGATGCATTCCTGACAATGAGGTAAGTAATGTCATTAAACTTTGTCATTCTGAAGCATGTGGGAGTCATTTCTCGTCAAAAAAGACGACTACAAAAATCTTACAATATGGATTTTATTGGCCCACCATGTTCAAGGACACGCATGCATTCTGCAAAGCTTGTGAAAATTGTCAAAAGTCAGGATTTATTTCAAAACATAAGGAATCTTTAGATAATCTTCTATTGACTTTGGAGACATATCCTGGTGGAGATGTGCATTGTGCATTTCAAGACTTATGACCCCATTTTCATAAAAAAAACATGATCGACTTAGTCTTGGGAATCTGACTATAAAAGACCCTGTTTGCCAGTTTTTAAGAAAACTGGATGGGAAGCCTATCCCCGACCCATAGAGGGCGTTTAAGCCGTTCTTGGACGTAAAACCAAGGGAAGATGTGAGCCATAATCACAACTACCTGTACATACACATGCTTTTCCAAAATAAATAAATAAACAAAGAGAGAGAGAGAGTGTGTGAGACTCCAGCTGGCCTACATATAGGTGATATGATTGCATTTTCAATCCCGCATCTATAAAATCTTCTCTTCCTTCCCCTCATTTCTACTCAACCCTTACATTAGACAGATATAGAAGCGTGTAGAAATGGCAGGTTCCTCAAGTTATCACATAAAAAATATTTGTGTTTTCGGTGGATCCAGTCCTGGGAAGGAAATAGCATTTTTAGAAGCAGCAAATCATCTTGGTCAGGTACTAGCTGAGAGAAAGATTCATTTAGTGTATGGAGGAGGTAGCCTTGGGTTAATGGGGGGTGTGTCAATAGCTGCATTTTTAGGAGGAAGTCAAGTTTTGGGGGTCGTCCCCGAAGCTTTAACAAAAGGGGACATCATTGGAAGAACAATTGGAGAGGAACTACAGGTCTCCACAATGTTTGATCGAATGAGTACAATGTTTAACCATGCTGATGCCTTCATTGCCTTACCAGGTGGTCTGGGCACATTGGAAGAGATCTTTCATATTTCCTCTTGGGCCCAACTTCACATTCACCATAAACCTATAGGTTTGCTCAATGTTAATGGTTTTTATGATACTTTGTTGTCTTTTCTTGATCAAGCTGTGGAACAGGAATTTCTAACATCTTCGGCACGACAAATCATAATCTCTGCTGCTACTGCTGAACAATTGATCGACAAACTACAATCTTTCACCCCTGTAATTGATCCTTCCATGAGTCGCATAAATTGGTCAACTACAGAAAGCCGTAAAAAGCTTAGATTGGATTTGAGCCTTCGTTTGTGAATCCTTGTGTCTTTTGGTTTTATTTCTAGCATAGTATTTTGTTCTGTTATTTCTTATATTTGTTTAAGTGTGTTTCAGGTTTGTCAGTGTTCGTTGTTTCAGGTGATGTCTTCTATACTCTATCTTTCTACCTTAGGACATTGAGGACAATGTCTCGTTTTGGTTGGGGGGAGAGGGTAGTAGTAGTTCAAAAAAAAAAAAAAAAAAAAAAAAAAAAAACTAACCAACTAACTGTTTTTGTTTTAAAAACCATTTGGCAAAACTGTTATTACTAGGATGGCAGAGTAAGGGGGAATGACTCTTGAGACGCATCTTAGTAAACATTTTCTAATGGTTATTTGCAATATTCATAACAAGGCCTATTAGAATACTTCTTGAAATATTCAGGTTTACAAACTCTCGCATTGTTATCACTTGGTTCTGCTCATATACTCATTTAACAAATATTCTTAAACCTTCATTTTCACACACACACTTTAACATATGATTGTGGGTTGCACATTGGATTATTACATTATTTATGTTCTTTTGTTAAAGGTAACAACTAAGGGATATGGATAGTCTATAATTTGCAAAAACAAAAAAACAAAAAAAAAAAACAAAAACAAAAACAAAAAAAAAAAAGAAGAAAAGAAAAATGATGATAATAAAAACGTAGATAAGTTTGGTTTCGTAGCCTCCCTAACCTAAGCAATTAAGCCCGAAGGGGTGTTTTAACACCTAATACCCTAAAGTCAACTGACTTGGGAGCTATTGGCCCAAAGCTTGTTACATGGGTTAAGGAGAAAAGCTTAAGGGAATCAAACATTGCACTATCTACGTATCAGTATCTGCAACCCGAGTTACTAAGCTCGTAGGGGTGTCTCAACACCTAATGCCCTAAGATCAACTGGTCTGGGAGTCATTAGCCGAAAGCTCGTTACATGGGTTAAAGATGCATTGTGTTTTAAGTTATATGTATTAAAAAAAAAAAAAAAGTAAAATAAAATAAAATAATCCCAACCCAAGGAAGTTAACCTTAAACATTAGAACAAAATATTGTTTTCTTCCAATAAAAGCCCCATCATCTATGTTTCATTGAGCACATAACAAGGAAGGTTTATTAATATTTTGTTTAAGAGGTATTGAGCAGACATATAAAATTTAATGAGAGTTTGTTTATCTGGATAGATTAATGGAAGTTGAATGATGAATGCCTTGCTTTATGGAAATTGCAAATTGTTTTTCTATTTTAACGCCTTAATTACTAGGGACTAGTAATAAGCTGGTTGGGGGGTGTGATTAGTACTCGAAAGTGCATTTTTATCAAGGTTTTATATCATCATTTTGCACTTGAAGTATCAATAACTCCTTAACTAAAGCATGTTTTATAATAACATATCTAATTATATAAGATACCTTTATTTATGGTAAATGTTCATCTTAAATGCAGGCCTATCACATAAATGAAAGAATTGATTGATGAGTTGAAGTACTGAAATTGAAAGGACAAAGAGATGGCCAAACTTAGAAAAGAGATGCTGGTGCAGTTCAAACTGGAACACTGTTCGGTAATTGGGTCATATCTGGAGCTGTAGACCTTGGATTTAGGTCCATTTTATATGGATGGAAAGATAAGACATAGGCCTACAACTATCATGTGGAGCCCAAGATTTAACAAGGCTGTTTTCAAGTCCAAATTGTAGCAACAAAGAAGAAGTCCGAATCTGTCCTGCAGCCCAGACACTGTTCAGTGTTCAGCCCATATCTCAAGTTCTAGAAGTCCAAATGATCTCAAATTTTAACCCTGGAAATCTGAGACAATTGCATAGAACTTTCATGAATTAAGTTTGTTCAAATTATGACGTCATCAATGACGTTTTTGGCAGACAAAAAGATAAGAATTGTCACCAAGTCAAGATGTGGCCACCCAATCATCAATTAGTCAACTAATCAATAGTTCCGAATTTTGGCCTATAAAAGGAGGCATTTGCCATGTATTTAGGCATCTTGGTGTTCAGATCAAGATCATGCTCTTGCTTTCTCTCTTTGTATTGCTTATGCTTTGCTTTCATTAATATCAAGTTTATGCCTTTCATTTCCTTTCCTTTACTTAGTTAACTTTTATCTTACTTATGTTCTTATCTTGTTTATTTATGTTTCTTTCTTTCATTATGTCTAACTAAGTTAATTATGTCAAGGTGAAAAGGGTACACTAATGGTGTAAGAATAAGTATAATATAAACTTAACATGGACTTTAATGTTGGATACTAACATGCTTTATATTTGTTATCTTGTTCACTTTTAATACTTTGCTTGTTAAATGGTTAATCTAGATTTATGTTGTATAACACTTGGTACAACAAATACTTGGCACTTTCATAGCCCATACTGTATGGTATAACCGACACCTGAGCTATGAAAGGAACTTGATTTGTTGTTAACATAAGTTATAATCATGAATGCCTGAAAACATTTACAAGTATTAGCATTATTCGAATAAGATAGCTAATGTAATCATGTTAACAATTTATAATCTGATTGGAACCTCCTTATGTGTGGTTTCCAATTGAATAATAAGAGTTTATACTATACTTGTTTGAAGTACCATTAGTGGATCCTCTAACCTTGACATTTGTTGTTATCATTGTTTAATCCTTACGTTAATCTTCCATCTCAAAGTTCTCATCAACTTCTTCTTCTTCATCTTTATTATTATCATTATTAATAGTATTATTGGTATTATTATTATTATTATTATTACTACTACTACTATTATTGTTGTTGTTGTTGTTGTTGTTACTATTGTTGTTGTATTATTGTTGCTTATAATTTATACAAGTAACCTCCCTGTGGTTCGACCCCGGTCTTGCCGGGTTATTTATTACTTCGACACTCCTGCACTTGGGAAAAGACATCAATCTTTTGGTCGTGTCAGTAGCAAGGTAAGCAACATACCATTTAGTAATTTCATTTCTCTCTCTTGTTCTTGCATGAGGAGAAGAAAACCTCCAAGTTTAAAATTCTAGGGTTCATGTAAATATTTTGGGGGAATAATTGTTCTTGTGAATTTCAAGATTAATTGCATGATAATAGCTTGATTTGCAGAAAAAAATAGAAGGAATAAGTTCATTTGAAACTATGGGTTTTGGGATGGCAATAAGGCAGGAACTTTGGCAGCCATATCTTGGCTTTCCACCATTGAATTAGGTTGCTTTTTGGATATGTTATTATGCTCAATGTCACCTACATTCTGACCGGAGGGATTGACAAATCACCCTTCAAGACAACCTCATTTGTTGGTTGTTATATCATCTTTTCACCGTTGGATTGGTCTGGATTTTGGATATGTTGTTCTCCCAAATGTTGTATAAATTCTGAATGGTTAAGATTGGAAACAAACACTCCTACTAGAAATTGTACTTCCCGAACAGTAGGTCTCTAATTTTTAGGTCAGTTTGGTATTGTTCTGATACAAGAAGATTTAACCTTTGGATGTATGTTAATTTTGGATATGTTATTCTAATGATGATGATGTATAATTACACCATTTGGATTTATTGAATTCTAAATTTACAGAATTATGTTTTAAATTTGGTTTAAGAAATATTGAAGGAGAATATGATGTTTAGCATAAAAAGTATGTTTTGGGACTAAGGATAATTGTAATGGGTTTAATGATGAGGGAAGTGTTTGAGAATTGTTTGTGTTGTGTTTGAGTCATGTTTGATGTGTTGCTAAGTGATGGTATAGTTAAATTCTATAAAAAATAATGGTGGATTAATACTTTGGTTGTGTTGGAATGGGAAACATGATATGGGAAAGTAGGTTGGGATGAATTGAAACTAACTTTGGAAAATTAACCTCTATTGTGGCTGGCCATGTTAGTTAAATAAGTGCTAGAATGTGTGGTAAATTACGTGTCTTGATGAAGAAATGAATGGGAAATCATGGTAAGGGATGTTGTAAATTGAATTATGATATAAAGAATCATTTTAAGTATGCTTTGGAGAAAAAACAAAATGGCATGTGTAGTCATTGCTAGAATTTAAGTTAAATTACATTGTTTGGTGATAGGTTAAATGTCTTGGGACATTAGAAAAATATTGGTAATGAAAAGTCATGTCCTTTGGACATTGAAAATTATTGATGAAGAATTGAATTAATTGGACGTTTAATGTTAGTGTAAATAAATTCTAATGTAAATGAATTTAAATGACAAGTAAGAAAATAAGATACATCCATGGAAATGTTTTACAGAAGTATTTGATTTCGAGAATTTATGACTATTATGAATAAATCAGGAAGATTCAAATATTGATTCAGGATGTTATATTGAAATATAGGAGAAACATTCACTCAACTTCTCAGGAGCTCGTATAGTAGGAGCTTAAGGAGGGACTATAGGAGGGGCACAACCACAATAAGGGAGTGTGAGTTGAGCTTCTGCAGCTGGTAGGTGTTCTATACTTACAGTTTTTATGTATCGTTAATTTACTAACTTATTAAATTCTTGGTCTTTGCATCTATGGGTGAAACTACAAAGAGAAAGTATAAAGTGAAATAAACAAGAAATCAAAATGGATTTGAGTACTTGATTGGGTTAAGATTATGAATTACATTAATAGACTTCATTGATGATCGTTTCATGAAACTTGATTAGCCAGTCCCGAATACGGAGGCTAATGATTTTAGTAAGGTTTACTAACATCGGCATAATCATTCCTATAAATGAGGGATATTGAACTTGATTAACTAATTGGATGAGAATAGTTAATGATATCGGCTGGTGCTGTCGATATCGGCAATCACATGAAACTTGATCAGTCAGTCCTGAATGCGGAGGCTAATGATGTTAGTAAGGTTTACTAACATCGGCGTAATCATCCCTGGAAATGAGGGATACTGAACTTGATTAACTATTCGGGTGAGAATAGTTAATGGTATCGACTGGTGTTGTCGATATTGGCAATCACAAGAAACTTGATTAGCTATTCCTAAAGTGAAAGCTAATGATGTCAATAATCTTGACATTAACATTTCCAGAAATATTCCAAGGTATTATGGAAAGAAAAATCTGATTGGCTATTTCAGGTTAGAAATAGTCAAGGATATCAATTGATGGCATTGATTTTGACATTTACAATAAACTTGATTTGTCGGTCCTGATATCCTGATATGGGCGACTAATGACACTAATGAAAATTCATTAGTGTCGGCATTCCCTTCCAAGTTTTGGGGGAGAAGTATTATAATAATATTTCTAATAGGGAATAATTAAACGTGTTAATAAAATGGGGATTAACATCTTGATAGGATTATTCATTCGGCCTTGAAGATGCAGATATTGATTAAATATTGTGGAATAAGATGGACGAAGGAACTAGTTACCCGGTAATAGGCTATTGACATCAATTTTTTTCTAATGACCGGAATATGCAACTTGAGTTAAACTTACTTGTGTGGTGTTAATATTGTCAAGATGACTGACTTGTTAGATTATAAATGGAATGTTGGATGATACTTTAATGTTAAACAAAAATGGTAAATTGTGTTTATGTTATAGATTTTTTTTACCATGGTTAATGAACTTCTATTCTCACGTCCTAAGCGATACAATATTTGCCTCCATCCTTCACAAGAATTAGTTCTTCAAATTAAGGTGACGAATCACCTACCGTGAGAATTATTGATGTTAAAAGAATGAAGCAAATGAATAAATTGAGTGATTATTACAAATGAGAATTATTGGTAATTTATGTGAAATTACCGGGATTATTATTTGGCTAACAAAAAGGGTTAGCCGGATGTTGGGTAATTCATATGGAATTACCGGATTGATTTTGGCAACCAAAATGGGTTAGCCGGATTTCTTGAGTAATTAAGAGAATTGTCGGGTTTATTGGTTAACGAAGAGGTTAACCAGATATGGGGTTATTCATATGGAATTACCGGATTGATTGGCTAACAAAAGAGGTTAGGCAAATGCTGGGTAATTCATATGGAATTACCAGATTGATTTTGGCAACCAAAATGGTTTAGTCGAATTTCTTGGGTAATTAAAAGAATTACCGGGTTTATTGGTTAACAAAGAGGTTAACCAAATATGTGATAATTCGTATGGAATTATCAGATTGATTGGCTAACACAAAAAAAAAAGTTAGCCGGATGGTGGGTAATTCGGATGGAATTACCAGATTTATTGGCAACCGAGGAAGGAAAACCAAATTTGTGAGTAATTATATGAAAGTGATAGAATTATTTGGTAATTGTAATGAGTGAACTGGATATTTAAGTTTTGAAAAGATTATGTAAATTAATTGATTGGAGTTAGAAGTATTAAATTTCAAAGGTTAAGAGTAAAATAATTAATATTTGACTAAGATATTGAGTAAATTGATTAATATGGTTATTGTTGAAACAGGTACACCGTGAGGTGATGTAGATCGTTAGATGTAGGATTTTTCTGTTTTTGAATTATCATTTTGGAATGTAATATTTATGTCTTTATTTTGTTTGAAAACCTTTATGTTATAAAAATTAAGTAGAAGATGTGTAATATATAATAGTACTCCTTTTACATTAAGTGTTGGGACATAAAAATATATTATTTTGTATTTGTAATCTTAATGTTTGTTTACTTCTAATTATTATGTATTATGTGTGTCAATAAGAAAGAAATGAACATGCAAAATGTTATGCATGCACAATGAATGATGTGTTGTTGAGGTTCTACATGATTATGATATGATTGAGAAAGGAGTATAATTGTATAGGATGATTGTATAGGTTTAAGGGAAACTCTGTCGAAATTTCGGCGGCAATTTCGGCAAGTCTTGGATAAGTTCGATGGAAAAAAAAAACCCATTTTCTTTAAGTTAAGACTCAAAGTTCTTTTACGAATGCATTAAATTACGGGGTGTTATAATTATATATTATATTATTAAATATAAAACAAAAAAAATTCAAAAATCCTTCTGTTGTTACCCAAATTTTGACCCATGTTTTTTATAAAATTTTTGAAAAATGCAAAAATAGCTAAAAATAACAAAAATAAAAAAATAGGTCTTTTAAATATATTTGCATCGTTTTTAGCATTTCAGCATCGTATCAAAAGAATTAAAATTTTCAAAGATCTTTGGAACACGTTCGACTTTTAAAGCATTATTTTTATAATCACTGATTCTTTTCATTCGAGTCGATGTTAATAAAAAAATCCAGAAAAATAAGAAAAATCAAATTTACAAAAAAAGAAAGAAGTTGAGGGACCAAGTTTGGAAACCTACAAATATTTTTACCTATAAATGCAGGTCTCCACAACACACACATAGAGGGTAATTTTGCACATTTAGAGGCAACACAAAAAAAAAACCCATCTCTTTCAAACCAGCTGCCCACCCCCCACTGGGCTAAAACAAAAGACAACCGTAGCCAGCCTCGCTCCTGCACTCTCTTTCCCTTTCCCTCAGCCAACTGCCTCCTAGCCACCACCAGCACGACTTCCTCTCTATCCCAGTAGCAACATTTTTAATTAAGTCCCCAAAATTTATCAATTCTAGAATTAAGCTCTTGACTTGTTTAATTAAACTAAACCAAAGTTTAATTAAATCCACTAACTTCAAATCATGTTGCCTTAAACCACATTTTAATTTGTTCTTCATTTATTTCATTTTTTTTTATCATCATTGTTTTCAGGAAATATAGAATAAAAGGGTAAAAAATTGGGCTATGACAGTTGCCCCATCTTGTAATATTTATGATGTGAAGACAACACGAGATAATTTCATGTGCTATGCTGCAGGTTGAATCAATTTTTTTTAAAGTTAAAAAAAATATCTAGGTGTACTTAACATGTTTTCTAGCAGTAAAACAAATATCTCGGGGTTGACCAAAGTGCTTTAGTCGACTTTATAAATCCAAAGTTAACCCAAATGAGAGGAAGAATATAGTTTGACTAAAATAATCAAGACAATATTTTTTAAAAAATATTAAGATGAAAACATATTGGATTGATTTGGAATTACTCATATCAACTCAGGTTAACTTACCAAGTTCCTGACCTAAGTCATAAAACCCTAATAACCCTATAGAAGACAAATAAGAAAAATATTAAGCCCAATATCTTGTCAACTCAATATTACAGGATGAAATTGAAAGAAAAAAAATTAAAAAAAGGACATAAAAAATCACCCTAGTTAACTGACCAAACCCGTGACTTAAGTTATGAGGCCAAGATAACCTCAAAGAAAGAAAAATGAAACAAATTTTGAAGCCTAATTCTCAATTAACGCAATATTTAAGGATGGAATTGTAAAAAAAAAAAATCTTTCAATTGAAAAAGGATAAAGAAAAAAAGACTGTGATAAACTCATAGAAAGCATATAAAAAAAATTAAGAAGCTCAATTCCCAGTCAACCTAGTGTTGAAAGAATAAATTGAAAAAAAAATAATTAAAAACATGTCCCGGGTAAACTCAGTTTAACTTGTCAAATACGGGTCAGATAAATCAATAGAAAGAAAAAAAATAATGAAGTCAAATAACCCAATGTTAAAGGATGAAATTAAAAAAAATATCAATTCAAAAAAGGACAAAAAAACCCAAGTCAACTTGACTATCCGGTAAAACTCGTGACCTAGGTCATGAAACTATGATAATTCCATAGAAAAAAATAAATGAATATGAAGTTCAATTTTTAATCAACTTAATGTTAAATGATGAAGTTGAGAAAAAAAGATCAACTAAAAAAACAAAAAATATCTCGAGTCAATCTAGATTAACCTACCAAATTGGGGTAATGAGGTTAGAATAACGTCATAAAAAGTAAATAGAAACAAATTATAAAGTCCAACACCCTTTAAACCCAACATTAGAGGATGAAATTGAAAAAAAAAAGTTTGAACTTTTAAAAAAACTTAAGGATTAAATTGAAAAGGGCCAAAGCATTTCACTATTCACTGTTACACTAAAATGTCAAGACCTTTTAGTAAATGTTAATTATTCAATTGTATGGTTGGTCCATGAGAAAAAAAAATTCTTATAAATTCCCTAGTTAATGCAAAATAGAGTGTAGGATTTTTTTAACAATATATAAAATATTACACAAGAATGCTTACCAAGAAATAAAATTTAATCCAAACATTTTAATGAATTATTCTAAAACACAATAATTTATCTCCCTCTATCTGTATGTCTGTCTTTCTATATATCTATTTATCTATCTATCTACCTACAAATCCAGATGGAATAATTGTTTATTTTGTTTTGTTTAGTGTACTTCTATCTAGTATATCAAACACACTTCTAGGCTAAAGTTATTCTACTCAAGTTGCAACTTATTATTATTATTATTATTATTATTGATTTGAAAGGTTGATTTCTTTTTGCTATAAATATGTTGTATATATGCTGATATTTTTTTTTGCTCATCAATTCATGAAGCCTTTAGCCTTATATGTTAATATAAGAAAAAAGAAGAAAGTAGATCAAATTTGAAATACAGAATCCCCTTTTAGTTTGAATTATTTTGGCTTTGGCACGAAGCAAATCAAATCTGAAGAAAGGAATCTCTTTTAGCTTTTATGGATATATCATAATGATAGTCATACGTACGTTACCATTAGATGCTAGCTCGAGATTGATCCTTGCAAGTGGGAGAGAGGGTCCTTAATTCAATTATTTATTTACTCTTTTGAAGACTTTTCTTTTTATTCTATATATAAAAAATTACTTTTTGAGAGACCATAGATATAGTTACATGCATAACTTATTAGATTAATTATATTTGTGTCATTTATGTAGGTGTTTAACTAATCATCATGAATTTCTCCTTCGTTTATCACTACAACATTTAATAGTTTTACCAACGGGCCAAATCCGTCGGTGTAAGATTGCCACTTCATCATTAAATTTTTTACCGACTAAATTCCCGACGGAAAGCGTCCATCAGCATAGCATTCGTTAGTAATTCAACATTTTGTCGGTAAAAAAAAAATACAGATGGTTTTACAGACAGAAAATGCGCACTAAAAAAAAATTCCCATTGAAAATATATCGTCATAAATATTCCATCGATGATTGCGGCATATGCAGTAAATATTTTTCAACTCTTGGTGAAATGCCGATGGACGGTATCCGTCTATATAAGCGTTAGTGATTATGGCATTTTCAGTAATTTATTTGCAACTCTCGGTAAAATATCAATGAAATATTTTTGTCTGTGGAGACATCGGTGATTGTGGCATTTCCAATAAATATTTTTCAACTCTCTGTAAAATATCGGCTGCAAAATTCCGTCTGGAAATCCGTCGGTGGTGTTTTTTTAAATTTTAAAAAAACTCATTTATAATAAATAATATAAAATTATATAAATTAATAGTAAAAAAACCAATTATGCAAATAAAATTGTATTAAACATAAAAAATATAAAAATAAAGTTAAATAATACTCATCCAAATATTCATTACAAATTTAATGTGTTTTCAAAAAAAAAATTAAACTAGAACAATGGTGGAGCTGGAGGGTGAGGAGGAGGTGGTGGAGCCTGGTCATTTCTGGGACCAAACGGCAAAAAAGGAGGCGCACATGTATCACCCATATGTGATCTAATGTTCATGACCATTTGGCGGAGTTGTTCATAATTCACCGATAGTTGCTTGTATTTTTCGATGAGATGAGTCGTGTGTTGCTGCAAGGCCACGAACTCCTTAGATTGGGTGCTCGATACTGATTAGGAGCTCCCAACGATTGAGACTCTATGGGTCACCCGCAAGTTCTCGGCCATAGTATTGGAGAGCCCGTACACCCGATTTTTTATTGAGTCCACCAGACAATCCTACCTTCATCTACAAATCCAAATCGAAATCCGGATGGGTCGAAGGATCGTCCCCATATATCTCCCTCAACCAGCTATTATAGGTCTCCTGAAAATAAAAATAGAAATCATCATATTCAATTCAAGAAAAATAATAACTTACGAAATAAAATGGTTGAACGAACATATCACGAAGTGTTGAACGCGATTGTCAACGAACTGTTGCACCCCCTTTTGGTGGTCTTCACTCTGTACGTGCGTCTCTACAAACAGCTTCATTGGACTCGGCTCACATCCAAGAGACGTAGCCTGTAAGAAGAAAAATTAATTAAGTAACAACAAATTAATTAACGATATATTTCATTTAAATTAATCTTACCATCCATTTCGCATGTGTAGCAAATGGAATGGAGCTATCGATGTGTGTGGTCATCGAACTATGAATTTGCTAGTTCTGGTTGTCAGCACCAGACTGTGAGCGTCATGTGAATCATTCAAACATCACGTGCTCAATATGTTGCGGCCATATATCCCCCGAGATGTATTGTGGTTTGAAATCCTTCCAAACCGCCACGTCATTCAAACCTTGTAGACCATTATTTTCTCGCGTATTTTTTTTCTTTTTTTTGTTCCCTCCAAACCGCCATGTCATTCCAACCATGTAGACCATCATTTTCTCGCGTATTGTTTTGCTTTTTTTGTGCTTCATACCAAAAATCACGCAACCTGCTTCCATAGTGACAAATTAGATTTTAAAACATAATTTTTTTTAAAAAAAAATATTGTAGTGTGCCATGTGATTTTCGCACACCCTCCTCGCAACATTGTCATGCGCACTGTCCTACTTGAATTTGTGTTGTGTATAAATAATTTATATAAATAAAAATAATAATTTATTTATAATTATAATAATAATTTATTAAAGATAAGCTGGAAATTAGAAATTAACACCAATTTGAAATCTTCAAAATCATGCATCGATATAAGGTCTCCATTCAGGATGTCTGGAAACCTGACTCCATTGAAATAATAGAATCTCCATCGACGATTTAAACACCAATGATATTACTCGGGCGACCTCAAAGTTTGTGACCCTGAAAATAAATTAAAAAAATAAAAATTTGATTAGTTGTTCATAAATTATGTTATAATTAAAAAAAACTAAAACCAAAACAAATTTACATTGAAAGGTCGTCATTTCAATGTGCCTCGTACTCGTGGGTGAATTGATTCTGCTGTGAAGGCACACTACCTCTGCGCTGTGAAACTGATTAGTACTTAAAACTGCATTTTTATCAAGGTTTTATATCATCATTTTGCACTTGAAGTATCAATAACTCCTTAACTAAAACATGTTTTAAGTTAACAAGTCTGATAATATAAGCTTAGAAAAGAGATGTTGATTCAATTCAAACTGGAACACTGTTCAGCCATTGGGTCTTATCTGGAGCTGTAGATCTTGACTTTTAGTTTGGTTTATATGGCTAGAAAGCTAAGACATAGGCATAAAACATTGATGAAGAGTCCAAGACTCAATTCTGCCGTTTGAAAGTCCAAATCTTAGCATCAAAAGAGAAGTTTGAATCTGTCCTGTAGCCCAGACATTGTTCAATGTTCAGCCCATATCTCAAGTTCTAGAAGTCCAAATGCACCAATTCTTTTTTGTTTAGAAAGCTGAGACAATTTCCTAGACCTTTCATGAAGATCTTCTATTCAAATTCTGATGTTATCAATGACGTTTTGTTCAAACAAGAAGATAAGGATTGTCACCAAGTCAAGATGTGGTCACCCACCTAACAATTAGTCATCAAATCAATAGTTCCAAATTTTGGTCTATAGAAGGAGGCATTTGTTATGCATTTAGGCATCTTGGTTTTCAAATCAAGATCATGTTCTTGCTCTCTTTCTTTATATTTTTGTAATGCTTAAGTTTTACTTTCATTAATCTCTTGTTTATGCCTTTCATTTTCTTTACTCCTACACCTAGGAGAAGACATCAATCTTTTGGTCATGTCAAGTTTTTGGCGCCATTACCAGGGAGGTAATTTCTTGTATAAATTATAATATTTATTTTATTTTCACTTTTCACTTTTCTTTTATTTAACTTTTGTTTCTTTTCTTTTGTTTTTTGTTTCTTTTTTTTTCTTTTCTTCCTTTTGTTCTCTTCCTACACGTGCATGAGAGTTTGGTCATGTACATTAAATGGTAGACTTTGTAGGGTATCCTCATCATTTTGAGAAAACATGGCTGAAGAAGATAACATGTCGCTTCATAATGAGAATAATGAGAATAATCGAGTTAGAACACTTAGAGACCACATGAATCCTACAAGAACAAGTGCACCATCATGTATAGTTTTCTCTCTTGATGCATCTCACTTCAATTTTAAGCCAGACATTATTCAACTTTTACCTTCTTTTCATGGCTTAGATCTAGAACATCCATACTTGCATTTGTGATAATTTGAAGAAGTTTGTAACACTTATAATGACTTAAATTATAGCATGAACACCATTAGATTAAAGCTTTTTCCTTTTTCATTAAAAGATAAAGCTAAAACTTGGCTACAAAATCTTAGGTTAGGATCCATTCGTACTTGGGATAAAATGCAACAACAGTTTTTGAAGAAGTTTTTTCCATCTCATAGAACAAACTCTTTCAAAAGACAAATCACCACATTCACTCTTAAGTCAAGAGAAACATTTTATTAGTGTTAGGATAGGTATCGAGACTTGCTTAATACTTGTCCTCATCATGGTTTTGAAACATGGAGATTGGTTTCACATTTTTATGAAGGGTTAACATCTAAAGATAGACAAATGGTTGAATTGATGTGCAATGAAACTTTTGAAGATAAAGACCATAATGAAGCAATGAAGTATCTATACTTGTTAGCTGAAAATGCTTAAAATTGGGACACTACAGCCACTTATGAGGCACCAGGTAAAACTCAACCTCATACATCTATTGGAGGAATATACAACCTTAGGGAAGATCATAACCTCCAAGCCAAGTTTGCATCTTTAGCTAGAAAAGTTGAGGCACTTGAATTTAAAAAGAGTTGTCAATTAAAATATGTTCAAGACATTTTGTGTCAAATCTGTGAAATGAATGAACACTCAACCAATGATTTTCCAACTTTGCCTTCTTTCAAGGAATGTCTCCATGAACAATCCAATGCTTTAAACAGTTTCCAAAGGGCAAATCAGAATCCATACTCACAAACGTATAATCCTGGTTGGAGAAATCACCCAAATTTCAGTTGTAAGAGTGGTAACAATAATGCACAAACTTCACAACCACCATTTCAAGCACACCATAATTTTCAAAATTCTCATGGATATGCATCTTCTTATGTTCCCCCTTCTAGAAGAAATCTTGAGGAAACTTTGTATGCATTCATTGAAAAGCAAGAGACAATCAACACTCAACTTGCTCAAAACATGACAAATTTTAAAGATACTCTTGCAAAATTCACATATACTCTCAGTTTTCAGGATTAAGCATGTTTTATAATAACAAGTCTGATAATATAAGATAGCTTTACTTTATGGTAAATGCTCATTTCAAATTCAGGCATATCTCACAATTCAAAGGATTGATTGATGTGATTAACTATTGAAAGTGAAAGGACAAAGAAAAGGCTAAGCTTAGAAAAGAGATGTTGATTCAATTCAAACTAGAACACTGTTCAGTCATTTGGACATATCTGTAGCTGTAGATCTTGGATTTCAGTTTGGTTTATATGGCTAGAAAGCTAAGAATAGGCCTAAAACATTGATGAAGAGTCCAAGACTCAATTTTTCCGTTTGGAAGTTCAAATCTTAGCATCAAAGAGAAGTCTGAATCTGTCTTGTAGCCCAGACACTGTTCAGTGTTCAACCCATATCTCGAGTTCTAGAAGTTCAAATGCACCAATTCGTTTTTGTTGGAAAGCTAGGACAATTTCCTAGAACTTTCATGAAGACCATATGTTCAAATTCTAATGTTATCAATGACATTTTATTCAGACAAAAAGATAAGGATTATCACAAAGTTAGGAAGTTGCCACCCACTCAACAATTAGTCATCAAATCAATAGTTCTGAATTTTAGCCTATAAAAGGAGGCATTTGTCATGCATTTAGGCATCTTGGTTTTCAGATCAAGATCATGTTCTTGCTCTCTTTCTTTATATTTTTGTAATGCTTAAGTTTTACTTCATTAATCTCTTGTTTATGCCTTTAATGTCCTTTACTATACTTATATAATCATGTTCTCCTCATGTTTATTTATGTTTCTCTTCTTCATTATGTTTAGCTAAGTTTATTATGTCAAGCTGAAAAGGTTTCACTAATGGTGTTAGGATAAGTATAATATAAACTCAATATAGACTTCAATGATTATATCCTAAATAACTTGCTATTAACATGTCTTATCATTTTTATCTTATTAATTCTTAATACCTTGCTTTTTAAATGGTTAATCTAAATTTGTGTTGTATAACACTTGGTACAATAAATGCTTGGCACTTTCATAACCAACCATATGGTATAACCTATACCTGTGCTATGAAAGGAACTTGATTTGTTGTTAATATAAGTTCGCATGATGAATTCCTGACAATATTTAAAAGTTTGGTGCTACTTAAATAAGATAATTAATATGATCATGTTAATAATTTATAATGAGATATTAATGACAAATCATTCGATTGGAACCTCCTTTGTATGTGGTTTCCAGTTGAGTAATAAAATGAGTTTATATTATACTTATTTAAAATACCATTAGTGGATCATCTAACCTTGACAGCTGTTTTATCATTGTTTAATCATCACATTAATCTTACATCTCAAAGTTCTCTTTAACTCATCACCATCATCATCATCATCATCATCATCATCATCATCATCATCATCATTATTATTATTATTTATAATTTATATAGTTAACCTCCCTATGGTTCGACCTCGGTCTTGCTGGGTTATTTATTACTTCGACATTCCTACACTTGAGAGAAGACATCAATCTTTAATTTGGTCGTGTCATAAGGTTATTGAAAAATCCACTCTTGAACCTTGTGAGAAAGATGATGAGTCAATCTCTGAGGGTAAGGAAGGGGTTTGCTAAAAATATCAATTTTCTTACTCTAAAATTTTTGCCAGCGCACTAGAATATCGAAGACAAAGGAAAGTTTTTGAACGAAGTGGAGAACTTTTATTAGGATGACCCTTATTCAAATATTGTCCTGATCAAATATTTTGAAGATGCATTTCGGAAAATGAGGTATGTTGTGCCATTAAACTTTGTCATTCTAAGGCATGTGAGAGTAATTTCTTATCAAAAAAGACAATTGCAAAAATCTTACAATATGGATTCTATTTGATGCGATCCAACCATCAAAGAATCCATTAGAGGTTCTAGTTGGTCCAGTTACTAGGCTTACGGCTAAGAAGTTCAAAGAAGCTTTCAATGGACTTCTTCAAGATACATGGGCTAAAGTGAACTTCAAGAGGATTTGTAATAATAAAGAGCAAGCCTTGATTAATCTGATTCATGTTCAAGAGGGGCTTGTTGGTGGAACCAAAACCATTACACAAGGATTGGGAGAAGAAGACTAGATTCGGACAGTTTCACCTTTCGTTACTCTTTTAGTCATAACTGGCGTTACAGATTGAATTTTGATGTGATTCTAGTTGGGCTGGAAACTAGACTTCCATACCTTTCCAACGGTATATGGCATGCCTTCTAATTTATTAAGAAGAGAGAGAACCATCCATTTTAAGTTGGGCCTTACTGCTGCCAGACAGAATGCGGAAACAACAAACTTGTCTTATTTAATTAGTTGGGCTATCAAACTTTAATTATTTTGAGATGAGACAATTAGTTTGGGTTTTAGACTTGTTTATTTTGTTTATTTTAATTAGTTTGGGCTAGTTTTAGCTTGGGTTAATTATTATTTAAATTGGGTTTATGTGAGACCCATTAGGGAAACTAGGGTTTTGGCTTGGAGTATAAATACTCTTTAGGAATAATTTTAGGGCAGACTTTTGATAATATTTTCAGCATTGTAGCCAACTTTTGGTTGCTCAATCTTGATTCTTGATTGAACTTTCAACTCTTCAAATAATTGACCATTCTTTGTTGTGAATTTATACTTCTTTTGCTCATCTCCAGGTGTAGGCGTTGTGATCGAGTTGGTTTATAGTCTTGTTGCCTTGGAGCAAGTCTTCCATTGTGATAAGTTTATTCAAATCTCAACAAACTTGGGTTAGATTGATCTTGGGGTCAGGAATACCATTAAACTCCGCTAAGGTTCGCATCAGTTGGTATCAGAACTGATCTAATCACAGGTTATATCCTTCAATTTGAGTCTTTATTGTTTCTTGTTTGATTCTTGATAGATTTGGCCACCTATATATAAAAAAAATAAAAAAATAGGGATCTTACTTTTTATTGCTTTGTTGAACACTTAATCATAAGTTAGTGTTCTTTTTTTTTTTATGCTTTCTTAATCAAAAGCGGCATACACACCTAAGTTCTTGATTTTGTTTTGTTCTTGCTGAAATTTATACATACATACATATACATACATACATACATACATACATACATACATATATAAAGGAGGCTTGATCTTGAAATCTTGATTATTGCCGCACAAAAAAAAAAAGAAAAGAAAAATCACTTTTTTTTTGTTTTGGCCGAATCTTTTAGTAGTCTTGTTTGTGTTTCTTGAAAATTTGGGTAGTTTAATTGATTTTCTTGAGTTTCTGGAATAGTTTTGAATTAAATCCTTAGTTCTTGATAATTCGTAATTGTTTAGCTCTTTTCTGATTTTTTTTCGTGTCTTCAAATTGTCATATTATTCGTACAAATTTGCATTGCTATTCGTGAATTTATCATCGAGTTTTGTTTTGTTAGTTTTGTAATTTTTTACTTCTAGAGTTTATATCAAATTTATAAATTCACTGCATAGTTGATTGTTTTTTTTTTCTGAATTGTTGCTAAGTGATTTCAAGAACTAAAGAAAGGCAATTTGAGTGGAAAAAGGCATAGGGAGCATATTTGAGTGAAAAGCCTATAAATTTGTGTGAAACACGAGTGTGTGAGGTGTTATTTTTATTGCTAACGATTTTCATGCAGGTTTAAAAAAAATGTCTTCTAATAGTATGCCACAGAAGAACGGTGAAATCCAAGAAGATGGGCTTTCAAGAATACAACAACAGATGCAATTTATATTTGGTGAGCTGATGACTAGGATTGAAAAATTAGAGACTAGGTCTGATGGAGGGCGTAGTAAAAGGGGTAGAGAAGCTAGGAAGGAGGAGAGTGTTGCTGGAAACTCTGCAGATGAAGTTGAGGATGATCTTAACCGTTGTAGTGGGTGTCATACACATAAGGGAGAGAGGTATGAGAATCGGTCAAGGAGGGGACATATTCAACCACATAGGGATTTTGAGCATAGAGGGGATTTTGATGATTTGGGAGATATAGACTGAAATTTGGGTAGTATTAAGTTAAAAATCCCAACCTTTAAGGGAAAAACTGATCCGGAAGCTTATTTTAATTGGAAAAAAAAAGGTGGAGATGATTTTTGACATCCATAGGTACTCTGAAGAAAAGAAGGTTAAGTTAGCTGTAGTGGAGTTTACTGACTATGCTATGGTTTGGTGGGAGAGATTGGTGGTAGAAAGAAGAAGGAATAGAGAAAGACTAGTTAGCACATAGGAGGAGTTGAAGACAATAATGAAGAAAAGGTATGTTCCTAAACATTATTATCGGGAGTTGTTTAATCATTTACAAATGATTACACAGGGTAATAAAAGTGTGGAGGAGTATCAGAAAGAATTAGAGGTTGCTATGACTAGAGCTAATGTTAATAAAGATGAGGAAGTTAAGATGTCTAGGTTTTTGAATGGCTTGAATAGAGACATAACTAATGTTGTGGAGTTGCAATCATATGTTGATTTGGAGGAGTTAGTACACTTAGCCATTAAGGTTGAAGGACAGTTGAAAAGGAAGGGTAATACACGATCTGGAGCTTATACGGGGTCTTCTTCAGGTTGGAAGATGAATTATAGGAGAGAGGGTAGTGCGTCATCGAAGCCCTTGGTGACTTCTAAAGTTGCCGAACCTAACTTTATGAAGAAGTTAAGGGAGAAGTTCAACCGAAGCGTAATCGTGATATAAAATGTTTCAAGTGTCAAGGATTGGGACACTATGCATCAGAATGTGCAAATCGTCAAGTTATGATTCTAAGGGATGATGGAGAGATTGTGTCCACTAGTGAGGAGTCTAATTGTGATGACATGCCCCCACTTGAGGATGCTAGTGATTTAGAGTATGCTGTTGGTGATAAGGTTTTGGTGATTAGAAGGTCACTTAGTGTTCAGACTAAGGAGGATGATGTGGAGCAACAAAGGGAGAACATCTTCCATACTAGATGCCTAATCAACGATAAGGAATGTAGTATGATCATTGATAGTGGTAGTTGTACTAATGTTGCTAGTGTTTGGTTAGAAAGTTGGGATTGAATACCATAAAGCATGAGAGGCCTTATCAACTTCAATGGTTGAATGAATGTGGTGTTGTTAGGGTGAATAGACAGGTGATGATTTCTTTTTCAATAGGCAAATATAAGGATGAAATTTTATGTGATGTTGTGCCTATGCATGCTACTCATCTATTACTAGGGAGGCCTTGGCAATTTGATAGAAAAGCCAAGCACGATGGGTTTAAGAACAGGTATTCATTAGAAAAGGATGGAAGGATTTATACACTTGCCCCACTCTCACCAAAGCAAGTGTATGAAGATCAAATTCAATTGAAGAAGGGTTATGAGGAAGAGCAACATGTTTCAGCCAAAGTGGAGGAACAAAAAGATTTGGCTAAAATGGAAAAACAAGTTGAACAACATGGTGAGGATGTGAGGAAGAGAGAAAAGAAAGTGAGTCATGAGTTGAAAACAAAAGGGAACAAAGTTTTGGCCCTTAGGACATTAGGGGAGGGTCATGGCCAAAAACAAAAAGATGAAAAGAAGGCCGAGAGTGGAGAGAAGAAAGAAAGGGTGAGAAAAGAAGAGTGTGTAGAAAAAGTGGGGAAACACCTTAATTTTTTTGCAAAATCTAATGATCTTAAACATGCCTATCTTTCTGACTTGTCTATGATTTTACTTGTGTATAAGGAGACATTCTTTAACTCAGATGATTTAAATTCTTGTGTTCCTAGTGTTGTTAAAGTTCTTTTACAGGAATTTGAGGATGTCTTTCCAGATGACATTCCTAGTGGTTTGCCGCCAATTAGAGGTATTGAGCATCAAATTGACTTTGTTCCAGGAGCATCTATACCAAATAGACCAACTTATAGGAGCAATCCTGAAGAGACTAAGGAGCTTCAAAGGCAAGTGGGGGAGTTGATATCGAAAGGATACATTCGAGAGAGCATGAGTCCTTGTGCAGTTCCCGTGCTTCTTGTTTCAAAAAAGGACAAAACTTGGTGAATGTGTGTGGATTGTCGAGCTATCAATAACATCACTGTAAAGTATATATCAACATCCCATTCCTAGATTAGATGATATGTTGGATGAATTACGTGGTTCTAAATTGTTTTTGAAAATTGATTTGAAAAGTAGTTATCATCAAATTAGGATGAAAGAAGGGGATGAATGGAAAACTTCTTTTAAAACTAAATATGGTTTGTATGAGTGGTTGGTTATGCCTTTTGGACTTACTAATGCACCTAGTATTTTTATGAGATTGATGAATCATGTGTTGCGTGCTTTTATTGGTATGTTTGTAGTCGTTTACTTTGATGATATCTTGATTTATAGTAAGGAGATTGATGAGCATAAAAGTCATTTAAGACAAGTTCTTGATGTGCTTAGAAAAGAGTCATTCTATGCTAATTTGAAAAGGTGTGACTTTTGCATGGATATGATTGTTTTTCTTGGATATGTGGTTAGTGCAAAAGGTATAAAAATGGATGAGGCTAAGGTTAAGGTAAGGTTATTCAAGAATGGCCTACACCAAAATCCATAACAGACGTTAGGAGTTTTCATGGTTTGACTAGTTTTTATAGGAGATTTGTTAAAGACTTTAGTACGATAACCTCTCCATTGACTGAAATTGTTAAGAAAGTCGTGGGTTTCAAGTGGGGAGAAGAATAAGAAAATGCTTTTAGCTTGTTAAAATCAAAGTTGATTTCGACACCTTTACTATCTTTACCTGATTTTAATAAAGCTTTTGAGATTGAATGTGATGCTTCAGGAATAGGTATTAGAGCCGTTTTAATGCAAGAAAAACGGCCCATCACTTATTTTAGTGAGAAACTCAATGGTACAACTCTTAACTATCCCACTTATGATAAAGAGTTGAAGACTTGGCAACATTATCTGTGGCCCTGAGAGTTTGAAGGGTCAAGGTAAAATTAAGTAGGAGACATGCTAAGTGGGTTGAATTTATTGAAACTTTTCCATATGTGATTAAATACAAGCAAGGTCAGGAAAATGTGGTCGCCGATGCCTTGTCGCGAAGATATGTTCTTCTTAATACTCTTAATACTAAATTGCTAGGATTTGAGTATATTAAGGAATTGTATCTTGATGATCATGATTTCGATGCTATATTGATCACCAATCATTGAAACATTTGAAGGGTCAAGGTAAGTTAAGTAGGAGACATGCTAAGTGGGTTGAATTTATTGAAACTTTTCCATATGTGATTAAATACAAGCAAGGTCAGGAAAATGTGGTCGCCGATGCCTTGTCGCGAAGATATGTTCTTCTTAATACTAAATTGCTAGGATTTGAGTATATTAAGGAATTCTATCTTGATGATCATGATTTCGATGCTATATATGACACATGCAAGGTTTTGGCCATAGATAAATATTTTAGGCATGATGGATTTTTGTATAAGAAAAATAAGTTATGTGTGCCTAATTGTTCTTTACATGAATTACTTATGAGGGAAGCACATGGGGGAGGTTCAATAGGGCATTTTGGAATTACTAAAACTTTAGAGGTTCTGCATGAGCACTTTTATTGGCCTAATATGAAAAGAGATGTGCAAAGAATGTGTGATAGGTGCATAACATGTAGACAAGCTAAGCCTAGGGTAATGCCTCATGGACTATACACACCTTTGCCTGTTCCTAAGGAACCCTGGGTTGATATTTCTATGGATTTCATTTTGGGTCTACCTAGGTCTAGAAAGGGAGAGATTCTATATTTGTTGTTGTGGATAGATTTTCTAAGATGGCACGTTTCATTGCTTGCCATAAAACTGATGATGTAATAAATATAGCTGACCTATTCTTTAGAGAGGTCATTCGGCTACATGGTCTTCCTAGGAGCATTGTATCCGATCGAGATGTTAAGTTTTTGAGTTACTTTTGGAAGGTTTTGTGGGGTAAGTTAGGAACTAAACTTTAATATTCTACTACTTGTCATCCACAAACAGATGGCCAAATTGAAGTTGTTAACCAGACTTTGATTCAATTGTTAAGGGCTATCATTCAAAAGAATCTTAAAAATTAGGAAGATTGTTTGCTATTCATTGAATTTGCATATAATCGTAGTGTGCATTCTACTACTGATTATTCCCCATTTGAGATTGTTTATGGTTTTAACCCTTTGACACCATTAGATTTGATTCCTTTGCCTATTGATGAAAGGGTTAGTCTTGATGGTAATCAAAAAGCACAGGTGGTGAAAGATCTCCATGCAAAAATTTGACAACAAATAGAAAAGAAGAATGATCAATATGCAAACAAAGCCAATAGGGGATGAAAATTAGTGAGATTTGAACCAGGTGATTGGATTAATAGGGGATGAAAATTAGTGAGATTTGAACCAAGTGATTGGTTTTGGGTGCATATGAGGAAGGAAAGGTTTCTTGAACAAAGAAGATCAAAGTTGATGCCTCGAGGAGATGGTCCTTATCAGATCATAGAAAGGATTAATGATAATGCCTACAAAGTGGATCTACCAGGTGAGTATGGTGTTAGTGCTATATTTAATGTTTATGATCTTTCTTCATTTGATGTAGGTTATGATTCGACGTCGAATCCTTTTGAGGAGCGAGGGGATGATGCGATCCAACCATCAAAGGATCCATTGGAGGTTCCAGTTGGTCAAGTTACAAGGCTTAAGGTTAAGAAGTTCAAAGAAGCTTTCAATGGACTTCTTCAAGATACATGGGCTAAGGTGGACTTCAAGAGGATTTGTAATAATAAAAATCAAGCCTTGATTAATCTGATTCATGTTCAAGAGGGGCTTGTTGGTGGAACCAAGACCATTACACAAGGATTGGGAGAAGAAGACTAGATTCGGATAGTTTGACCTTTCGTTACTCTTTTAGTCATAACTAGAGTTACATATTGAATTTTGATGTGATTCTAGTTGGGCTGGAAACTAGACTTTCATACCTTTCCAACGGTATATGGCACGCCTTCTAATTCATTAAGACAGGAGAGAACCATTCGTTTTAAGTTGGGCCTTGCTGCTGCCGGACAGAATGCAAAAACAATGAACTTGTCTTATTTAATTAGTTGGGCTATCAAACTTTAATTATTTTGAGAGGAGACAATTTGTTTGGGTTTTAGACTTGTTTATTTTTATTTTATTTTAATTAGTTTGGGCTAGTTTTATCTTGGGTTGATTATTATTTAAATTGAGTTTATGTGAGACCCATTAGGGAAACTAGGGTTTTGGCTTGGAGTATAAATACTCTTCAGGAATAATTTTAGGGCAGAATTTTGATAATATTTTCAGCATTGTAGCCAATTTTTGGTTGCTCAATCTTGATTCTTGATTGAACTTTCAACTCTTCAAATAATTGACCATTCTTTGTTGTGAATTTATACTTCTTTTGCTCGTCTCCAGGTATAGGTGTTATGATCCAGTTGGTTTATAGTCTTGTTGCCTTGGAGCAAGTCTTCCATTGTGATAAGCTCATTCAAATCTCAACAAACTTGGGTTAGATTGATCTTGGGGTCACGAATACCATTAAACTCCGCTAGGGTTCGCATCACTATCGGTCCACCATGTTTAAATATACACATGTGTTCTGCAAAGCTTGTGAAAATTGTCAAAAGTCAGGATTTATTTCAAAACAAAAAGAATCTTTAGATAATCTTCTATTGACTTTTGACACGTATCTTGGTGGAGATGTGCATTGTGCAATTCATGATTTATAACCCAATTTTCATAAAAAACATGTTTGCTAGTTTTTAAGAAAACTGGATGGGAAGCCTATCCCCGACCCATAGAGGACATTTAAGCCGTTCTTGGACGTAAAAAAATAGAAGGTGTGAGCCACAATCACAACTACTTATACATACACATGTTTTCATTAGAGAAAGAGATAGAGAGAGATTGAGACTCCAACTGGCCTACATATAGGTGGTATGATTGCATTTTCAATTTCTCATCTATAAAATCTTCTCTTCCTTCCCTTCATTTCTACTTAACCCACACATTCAACAGATATAGAAGTGTGTAGAAATGGCAGGTTCCTCAAGTCATCAAATAAGAAATATTTCTGTTTTTGGAGGATCCAGTCCTGGGAAAGAAAAAAAGTTTTTAGAATCAACAAATCATCTTGGTCGGGTACTAGCTGAGAGAAAGATTCATTTAGTTTATGGGGGAGGCACCCTTGGGTTAATGGCGGGTGTGTTAATAGCTACATTTTTAGGAGGCAGTCAAGTTTTAGGGGTCGTCCCCAAAGCTTTTGCAAAAGGGGACATCATTGGAAAAACAATTGGAGAGGAACTACAGGTCTCCACAATGTCTGATTAAATGAATGCAATGTTTGACCATGCTGACGCCTTCATTGCCTTACCAGGTGGTCTGGGCACATTGGAAGAGATCTTTCATATTTCCTCTTGGGCCCAACTGCACATTCATTATAAACTCGTTGGTCTGTTAAATGTTAATGGTTTTTATGATAATTTTTTGTCTTTACTTGATCATGTCGTGGAACGGAAATTTCTCACATCTTCGGCACGACAAATCATAATCTTTGCTGCTATTACTGAACAACTGATTGATTAATTGCAATCTTTCATCCCTGTAATTGATTCCTCCATGACACAACCAAAAGATTGATGTCTTCTTCCAAGTGTAAGAGTGTCGAAGTAATAAATAACCCAGCAAGACCGGAGTCCAACCACAAGGAGGTTAACTATATAATAATAATAATAATAATAATAATAATAATAATAATCATGATGATGATGATGATGAGTTAAAAAGAATTTTGAGATACGAGATTAATGTGAGGATTAAACAATGATAAAAATAAATTTCAAGGTTAGAGGATCCTCTAATAGTATTTCAAATAAGTATAATATAAACTCTTTTTATTAATCAACTGGAAACCACACACAAAGGAGGTTCCAATTGAATGATTTGTCATTAATAGCTCATTATAAATTATTAACATGATCATATTAATTATCTTATTTAAGTAACACCAAACTTTTAAATATTGCCACCAAACTTTTAACATGATCATAACATAGGTGTAGGTTAGACCATATGGCTGGTTATGAAAGTGCCAAACATTTGTTGTACCAAGTGTTATACAATACAAATCTAGATTAACCATTTAACAAGCAAGGTATTAAGAATTAATAAGATAAAAATGATAAGAAATGTTAATAGCAAGTTGTTTAGAATATAAGCATTGAAGTCCATATTGAGTTTATATTATACTTATCCTAACACCATTAGTGAAACATTTTCTCCTTAACATAATAAACTTAGCTAAACATAAAGAAGAAGAGAAACATAAATAAACAAGAGGAGAACATGATTATATAAGTATAGTAAAGGAAATGAAAGACATAAACAAGATATTAATGAAAGCAAAACTTAAGCATTATAAAAATATAAAGAAAGAGAGCAAGAACATGATCTTGATCTTGATTTGAAAACTAAGATGCCTAAATACATGGCAAATGCCTCCTTTTATATGCCAAAATTTAGAATTATTGATTTGATAACTAATTGTTAAGTGGGTGGCCACCTCTTGACTTTGTGACAATTCTTATCTTCTTGTCTGCCAAAAACGTTATTGCTAACATCAAAATTTGAATAAATAATCTTCATGAAAGTTTTGGGAAATTGTCTCATCTTTCCAAAAAATTAAAATTGAGATCATTTAGACTTCTAGAACTCGAGATATGGGCTGAACACTAAATAGTGTCTAGGCTACAGGACAGATTCATACTTCTCTTTTGATGCTAAGATTTGGACTTCCAAATGGCAGAATAGAGTCTTAGACTCCGCATGAATGTTTTAGGTCTATGTCTTAGCTTTCTAGTCATATAAACCAAATTGAAATCCAAGATCTATAGCTCCAGATATGACCTAATGACTAAATAGTGTTCCAGTTTGAATTGAATCACCATCTCTTTTCTAAGCTTAGCCTTTTCTTTGTCCTTTCACTTTCAATTGTTAATCACATCAATCAATCATTTGAATTGTGAGATATGTCTGCATTTAAAATGAACATTTACCATAAATTAAAGCTATCTTATAGTATTTTAAAACATGCTCTAGTTAAGGAGTTATTGATACTTCAAGTGCAAAATGATGATATAAAACCTTGATAAAAATGCACTTTTAAGTACTAATCACTCCATGAGTTGAATAGAATGGTCAAATAAGGAAAGCCGTAAAAAGCTGAGATGGGATTTGAGCCTTAGTTTGTAAAAACTTGTGTCTTTTGGTTTTATTAATAGCATATTATTTTGTTTTGTTATTTCTTATATTTTTTAAGTGTGTTTCAGGTTTGTCAGTGTTCTTTGTTTCAAGTGATGTCTTCTATACTTTATCTTTTTACCTTAGGATATGAAGGGCAATGTCTCGTTTTGGTTGAGGAGAGATGGTAGTAGTTGATATTAAAAAAAAATTAACTAACTATGTTTTCTATTTCATAAACCATTTGCAAAACTGTTGTTACTAGGATGACAGAGTAAAGAAGTTCTTTTGTTAAAATGACTATTGAGATGCATCTTAGTAAACATTCTTAATAAGGTCTATCAGAATAATTCTTGAAATATTCAGGTTTACAAACTCTTGCATTGTTGTCACTTGATTCTACTCATATACTCGTTTAATAAGTATTTTTAAACCTTGATTTTCACACACACACTTTAACATTTGATTGTAGGTTGCATATTTGATTATTACATTATTTATGTTCTTTTGTTAAAGGTAACAACTAAGGGAAAGAGATAGTATATAATTTGCAAAAAAAAAAAAAAAAACCAAAAAACTAAAAACTAAAAGAAATTAATTATATTGATGATAATAAAAACGTAGATAAGTTTGGTTTCGTAGCCTCCCTAACCTAAGCAATTAAGCCCGAAGGGGTGTTTTAACACCTAATACCCTAAAGTCAATTGACTTGGGAGCTATTAGCTCAATGCTTGTTACATGGGTTAAGGAGAAAAGCTTAAGAGGGAAAAAAAAAAGATAGGTTAAAGATGCATTTTTTTTAAGTTATCTATATATATATTAAAAAAAGAGAAAAAAAAAAGATAATAATCCCAACCCAAGGAAGTTAACCTTAGAAAAACATTAGAACAAAATTGTGTTTTCATACAAGCAAAGCCCCATATCTATGTGTTGATATATTGAGCTAAAAAAGAAGCTTTATTAATATCTTGTTTAAGAAGTATGAAGTAGATATATAAATTTAATGAGAGTTTGTTTATTTAGATAGATTAATGGAAGTTGAATGATGAATGCCTTGCTTTGTGGAACTTGCAAATTGTTTTTCTATTTTAACACTTTGATTACTAGGGACTAGTAATAAGCTGGTTGGGGGGTGTGATTAGTACTTAAAAGTGCATTTTTATCAAGGTTTTATATCATCATTTTGCACTTGAAGTATCAATAACTCCTTAACTAAAACATGTTTTATAATAAAAAGTCTGATACTATAAGATACCTTAATTTATGGTAAATATTCATCTTAAATGCAAGCTTATCACATAAATGAAAGGATTGATTGATAAGTTTAAGTACTGAAATTAAAAGGACAAAGAGAGGGCTAAACTTAGAAAAGAGATGTTGATTCAGTTCAAACTGGAACATTACTTGGTAATTGGGTCATATCTGGAGCTGTAGATTTTGGATTTCAGTTTAGTTTATATGGCTAGAAAGCTAAGACATAGGCCTAAAAAATTTATGAAGAATCCAAGACTTAATTTTGCCGTTTGAAAGTCCAAATCTTAGCATCAAAAGAGAAGTCTGAATCTGTCCTACAGCCTAGACATTGTTCTAGAAGTCAAAATACACCGATTTTTTTTTTGTTTTGGAAAGCTGGGATAATTTTCTAGAACTTTCATGAAAACTATTTGTTCAAATTCTGATGTTAGCAATAACGTTTTGTTCAGACAAGAAGATAAGAATGTAAATGTATAATTAGAATATTTTGCAATAAAATAAATTATAATTAAATCTTTGAATAAATTCATTCATCAACGTTAATGTTACTGAAACAACATTAAATTAATCACTGAACAAGTTATGAGACCAAGATAACCTTTTAGAAAGAAAAACAAAACCCGATTTAGTGAGAGTTAAAATGTCAAAACCCACAACTCTGATCATGAAACTAAGATATCCTTGTAAAGCATAAATGAAATCAAATTATAAAACTCAAGTCTCAACCAACTCAATGTTCATTAATAAAATTGTAAAACAAATCAATTAAAAAAGATAAAAAAAAAAAAAACCGGGTTAACTCGGGTTAACTCATTAGCACCATTCTCGGATTATGAGGTCGACATAACCCAATAGAAAGCAGATAAAATAAATCATGAATCATAATTATCATTCAACTCAATATTAAATGACGAGATTGAGAACAAAAAGTTAATTAAGAAAAAGAAAAAAAAAAAGCAAATCAATTGGGTCAACTTGTAAAACCAGTGATCCATGTAATGGAAGTAAGATATTCCAATAAAAAATAAATCTAATATTAAATAATAAATTTTTTAAAAAAACATTAATTAAAAAAATAAAAAAATATTAATCCAATAAATAGTCCTTGCGTTATAGTAAAAACCCCTTTTCAATTAGTTTTTTCTTGTTAACTTAATATTAATTATAGCTTTTAAAAGAGAAAACGGGGACAAGTGAGAGGAAGGAAAAAAGAGAGATGCCTTTTCTTTTGCCAAACCCACCATTGTTAGTGTCGCACCCTCGTGGCGGAGCGCGGTGGAGTGGCGACCCTCGATTGATTTCGGGGTCTTTGTTTTTTTGTGTAAGGAAGTCGCCACCTAGTATTATGGTTACTAGGAACCCTAACTGGTCTTTCAAAGATTCTAAGGCAAGGGACTGGTTACGTAAAGGGAATGTATTAGCATCCCTAGTACGCCCTACCTAAGGTAAGCTGCTTGGTGTTTGGTTTGCCTTATAATTGCTATGGTGTTGGTGTTCTCTTAATCCCATCAGTTTTCCTATGATACATTTTGCTATGAACAAACTCGAACTGAAAGTCTAAAAAGAAAGAACCCTTAGTCAATATTGATCACACCCTTAGATGTGTTTACAAAGTACCAAGAAGAACCAATACAGATCTCTTGAAATCTGTGTTTGATTCGGACTAAACTTATTAAGATATAAATCCAAGGAGATTCCATGTGCTTTAAAAACTTATTTTTCCCTTAGTATTTCAAGAGTTTGCGACTCGTAAATCACAAGGAGAAGGGACAAAAAATTAGAAATCTAAGAAAATTCATGGCGCTTTAAAAGCCTATTTTTGCCTTAGTATTTTATACTCCCATGGCTCGTAAACTGTGGAGTAAAAAAAATTAAAATGTCCTTGATTATAATCAAGAATTCTTTCAATGATGTGTAATGACTTATTATTCATAGAAAATTATTTTGGATATTTACTACTTAAAATGATAAAAGTAAAACTAGAGGAAGATTAATGATTGATATTGTAATGTAATGTAAGATATTTTAAAAACTTATTTTTATTTAAAAATATATTTGAATAATTTTTTAAATTATTTATATTGATATATTAAAATCATAAAAAATATTCATTTAATATATTTTCAAACAAAACTCATGCAAATTCAATTAAAAAAACATTAAAAAAAAACTGCAAGGAGGAGATAAGGTTGAACAGGTGACGACAATCAATTGGCTCTCGGATGACCTTATCTCCATGTCACAGGTCCTTTCTCTTAATTGTTTTCTAAATTCGAAACTGTAATTTGTAATTGTAATTCCCAGCATAGTGCATATATGCGAGGGTAATCACAACAACTCAAGAGAAAAACAACACCCTATTAAATCAAATTAAAAAAAACAATTTGAAGTATCGAAGGGTGAAATAGAAAAAAATGGAAGAACTGAAATGAAATAAAACCTTGGTGGATGCTATCAATAGCCTTGTTCTTTTAGCTTTCTGTATGATGTAATGGGCAGGTCTTATTACTTGAGTGTGTGATGCAAGAGATAGTCATTGCAGATTTTAGTTGCCTAAGTTTGATCCTTTGTGGAGTTCCTTGCAAGTCTTTTTTTTTCCCCTCCGTATTCATAATTTTCAAAAAAAAAAATTGACCGATCATAGCTTTAGACTAGTTACATGACCCACGCGATGCCGCGGGTTAATTTTTTTTTTGCATAAAAAATATCAAAAAAAGCTAAGATCTAAAAGTGTTACGTCTTTCTGCAAAGCCATACTCAAGAGTCTTGGGTTTGATTGCAACACTTGACCCAAAAGTAATATTTATAATATTAATAATAACATTAAACTTGCATGACTCAAGTTTAAGTGAGTCTGATTGCAATACCAAACCCAATAGCCTTGGATATGGGTTTGGCTGCAAGGTTGTGTCATAAATGTGTGATAATCAAATAGATTAATTAAAAAGAAAAAAACAAAGAAAAAAAACCAACAGGAAGAAAAAAACTAATGAAAAAAAAAGAAAATTTTTTTGAATTAACTGGGTTAACCCTTTAAACCAGGTTAACCTGTCAAACCTTGGATTCGTGTCGTGAAAGTTTGATAACTAAATAGAAAAAAAAAATTGACGGGTTAACCCAGAATTAATTGGGCTAACCCGTGAAACCAGGTCAACCCATCAAACCTGGGATCCGTGGCATGAAAGTTTGATAACTAAATAGAAAAAAATTTAACATTAACAAACTAAATAAAACGAAAAAATTAACTAAAAAGAAAAAAAAACAAAAATAAACAAAAGCCATCAACCTTTTCATTGTGGACTGCACTGTGCAGTCCACAGTCAAAGGCATAAAAACGGTAAAAAAAATAAAAATAAAAACTAAAGGCATCAGCCGATAACTAAATAGAAAAAAATTTAATATTAATGAACTAAATTAAATAAAAAAATATTAATTAAAAAGAAAAAATAAAGAAAAAAAACCTATAATAAAAAAAAAACTAATGAAGAAAGAGAAAAAAATCTAATTAACTCAGAATCAACTGGGTTAACCCTTCAAACCAGGTTAAGCTGTCAAATCTGGGATCCGTGTCATAAAAGTCTGATAATTAAATAGAAAAAATTTAATATTAAGAAACTAATTAAAAAAATTAATTAAAAAACAAAGAAAAAAGCTAAAAAAAAAGAAACTAAAGGCATCAATTTTTTCACTGTGGACTGCACTATGCAATCCACAGTACAAGGCTTAAAAAGAAAAGGAAAAGGAAAAAAACAAAGGCATACGTGACACGACCAAAAGATTGATGTCTTCTCCCAAGTGCAGGAGTGTCGAAGTAATAAATAACCCGACAAGACCGAGGTCGAACCACAGGGAGGTTAATTGTATAAATTATAAACAACAATAATACAACAACAATAGTAACAATAATAACAATAATAATAATAATAATAATAATAATACTAGTAGTAGTAGTAGTAGTAGTAGTAGTAGTAGTAGTAATACTATTAATAATGATAATAATAAAGATGATGAAGAAGAAGAAGTTGATGAGAACTTTGAGATGGAAGATTAACGTAAGGATTAAACAATGATAACAACAAATGTCAAGGTTAGAGAATCCACTAATGGTATTTCAAACAAGTATAGTATAAACTCTTTTTATTCAATTGGAAACCACACACAAAGGAGGTTCCAATCAGATTATAAATTGTTAACATGATTACATTAGTTATCTTATTCGAATAATGCTAATACTTGTAAATGTTGTCAGGCATTCATGATTATAACTTATGTTAACAACAAATCAAGTTCCTTTCATAGCTCAGGTGTCGGTTATACCATACAGTATGGGCTATGAAAGTGCCAAGTATTTGTTGTACCAACTGTTATACAACATAAATCTAGATTAACCATTTAACAAGCAAAGTATTAAAAGTGAACAAGATAACAAATACAAAGCATGTTGGTATCCAACATTAAGGTCCATGTTAAGTTTATATTATACTTATTCTTACACCATTAGTGTACCCTTTTCACCTTGACATAATTAACTTAGTTAAACATAATGAAAGAAAGAAACATAAAGAAACAAGGAAAGGAAATGAAAAGCATAAGCAAGAAATTAATATAAGCAAAACTTAAGCATTACAAAATATAAAGAGAGAGCAAGAGCATGATCTTGATCTGAAAACCAAGATGCCTAAATACATGGCAAATGCCTCCTTTTATAGGCCAAAATTTGGAACTATTGATTTGTTGACTAATTGATGAATGGGTGGCCACATCTTGACTTGATGACAATTCTTATCTTTTTTTCTGCCACAAACACCATTGATAATGTCATAATTTGAACCGACTTCAATCATGAAAGTTCTATGCAATTGTCTCAGATTTCCAGGGTTAAAATTTGAGATCATTTGGACTTCTAGAACTCGAGATATGGGCTGAACACTGAACAGTGTCTGGGCTGCAGGACAGATTCGGACTTCTTCATTGTTGCTACAATTTGGACTTGAAAAAGGCCTTCTTAAATCTTGGGCTCCTCATGAAAGTTGTAGGCCTATGTCTTACCTTTTCATCCATATGAAATGGACCTAAATCCAAGAACTACAGCTCCAGATATGACCCGATTACCGAACAGTGTTCCAGTTTGGACTACACCAGCATCTCTTTTCTAAGTTTGGCCATCTTTTTGTCCTTTCAATTTCAGTACTTCAACTCATCAATCAATTCTTTCATTTATGTGATAGGCCTGCATTTAAGATGAACATTTACCATAAATTAAAGGTATCTTATATTATTAGATATGTTATTATAAAACATGCTTTAGTTAAGGAGTTATTGATACTTTAAGTGCAAAATGACGATATAAAACCTTGATAAAAATGCACTTTTAAGTACTAATCACACCCCCCAACCAGCTTATTACTAGTCCCTAGTAATCAAAGCGTTAAAATAGAAAAACAATTTGCAACTTTAACAAAGCAAGGCATTCATCATTCAACTTCGATTAATCTATCCAGATAAACAAACTCTCATTAAATTTTATATATCTGCTCAATATCTCTTAAACAAGATATTAATAAACCTTCCTTGTTATGTGCTCAATATACAAAAACATAGATGATGGGGCTTTTATTGGAAGAAAACAATATTTGGTTCTAATGTTTAAGGTTAACTTCCTTGGGTTGGGATTATTATCTTTTTTTTTCTTTTTCTTTTTTTTTTCTCTTCTTTTTTTTTTTAATATATATACATATAACTTAAAACACAATGCATCTTTAACCCATGTAACGAGCTTTCGGCTAATGACTCCCAGACCAGTTGATCTTAGGGCATTAGGTGTTGAGACACCCCTACGAGCTTAGTAACTCGGGTTGCAGATACTGATACATAGATAGTGCAATGTTTGATTCCCTTAAGCTTTTCTCCTTAACCCATGTAACAAGCTTTGGGCCAATAGCTCCCAAGTCAGTTGACTTTAGGGTATTAGGTGTTAAAACACCCCTTCGGGCTTAATTGCTTAGGTTAGGGAGGCTACGAAATCAAACTTATCTACGTTTTTATTATCATTATTTTTTTTTTTATAGACTATCCCTATCCCTTAGTTGTTACCTTTAACAAAAGAACATAAATAATGTAATAATCCAATGTGCAACCCATAATCATATGTTAAAGTGTGTGTGTGAAAATGAAGGTTTAAGAATACTTGTTAAATAAGTATATGAGCAGAATCAAGTGATAACAATGCGAGAGTTTGTAAACCTGAGTATTTCAAGAAGTATTCTAATAGGCCTTGTTATGAATATTGCAAATAACCATTGGAAAATGTTTACTAAGATGCGTCTCAAGAGTCACTAAAATTCCTCCTTACTCTGCCATCCAAGTAATAACAGTTTTGTCAAATGGTTTTAAAAACAAAAGCAGTTAGTTGGTTAGTTTTTTTTTTTTTATGTCAACTACTACCCTCTCCCCCCAACCAAAACGAGACATTGTCCTCAATGTCATAAGGTAGAAAGATAGAGTATAGAAGACATCACCTGAAACAACGAACACTGACAACCTAAAACACACTTAAACAAATATAAGAAATAACAAAACATAATACTATGCTATTAATAAAACCAAAAGACACAAGGTTTCACAAATGAAGGCTCAAATCCAATCTAAGCTTTTTACGGCTTTCCTTAGTTGACCAATTTATGCGACTCATGGCGGGATAAATTACAAGGGTGAAAGATTGTAGTTGGTCGATCAATTGTTCAGCAGTAGCAGCAGAGATTATGATTTGTCGTGCCGAAGATGTTAGAAATTCCTGTTCCACAGCTTGATCAAGAAAAGACAACAAATTATCATAAAAACCATTAACATTGAGCAAACCTATAGGTTTATGGTGAATGTGCAGTTGGGCCCAAGAGGAAATATGAAAGATCTCTTCCAATATGCCCAGACCACCTGGTAAGGCAATGAAGGCATCAGCATGGTTAAACATTGTATTCATTCGATCAAACATTGTGGAGACCTGTAGTTGCTCTCCAATTGTTTTCCCATCCCTTTTGCTAAAGCTTTGGGGACGACCCCCAAAACTTGACTACCTCCTAAAAATGCAGCTATTGACACACCCCCCATTAACCCAAGGCTGCCTCCCCCATACACTAAATGAATCTTTCTCTCAGCTAGTACCTGACCAAGATGATTTGCTGCTTCTAAAATGTTATTTCCTTCCCAGGACTAGATCCACCGAAAACACAAATATTTTTTATGTGATAACTTGAGGGACCTGCCATTTCTACACACTTCTATATCTGTCTAATGTAAGGGTTGAGTAGAAATGAGGGGAAGGAAGAGAGGATTTTATAGATGAGAAATTGAAGATGCAATCATACCCCTATATGTAGACCAGCTGGAGTCTCACACACTCTTTCTCTCTCTCTCTCTCTCTATTTATTTAATTATTTATTTTGAAAAAGCATGTGTATATACAGGTAGTTGTGATTGTGGCTCACATCTTCCCTTGGTTTTATGTCCAAGAACGGCTTAAACGCCCTCTATGGGTCGGGGATAGGCTTCCCATCCAGTTTTCTTAAAAACTGGCAAACAGGGTCTTTTTTAGTCAGATTCCCAAGACTAAGTCGATCATGTTCTTTATGAAAATGGGGCCATAAATCATGAATAGCACGATGCACATCTCCATTAAGATGCCTCTCAAGGGTTAATAGAAGATTATCTAAAGACCCCTTACTCAGGCCATCCTTAATGAATTGTATTTTATCTTCACGGTTTATAGATACCATTCCTAAAGAACGACATGTTGCATTACAAGTCCATATGGCACATCTGTGACAGACTTTCAGTCGTTTTGCACGACGTTTCTTTGCAAAAGTGCTTTTACCTGTTCCAGGCATGTGTGAAATGAAAGAATTGGAGGACTCACCTGATAATCGGACCTTTGCTTTAATCAGCCAGCGAATATCTTCAGGAATTCCATGATTCATTAACAACTTCAATCTTGCACACCTAGCACGGTAAATTTTTGTAATCGCATTCTGAGGCAAAGCGGGAAAGTACTTTTTCAATTTTCAAGAGTGGTGTCCATTTTCAAATGAGAATTGGAGAAGAGAGTCAAAGAAGGGAGAAAAAGCAAAGTATTGCACAAATATATACAAATATCAGTTATTATGGGAAACTGAAAGAACCGACTGAAGTCACGGAGTACCGTTATCCGCCATTTGACTGGGATGAGAGACTAGCAAAACAAGAGTCACACCAAAAGGAAACACAAAAACAATGTGAGAAAAACAAAATAATCAACCTTTATCTACAGGATCATTCAAACCAATGGATTCATTTTCACTAGGAAAATTATCAAAGTAAGCTTTCAAACGATGTCCATTTCCCTTAGAAACATTGTCATTCTTTGGATTCTCAATATCAAAGGCCCCATAAGGATACACATGTTTCTCAATAAATGGACCGCTCCATCTTGATCTTAGCTTTCCAGGAAATAAATGGAGTCGAGAATTATAAAGCAAAACCTTTTGACTAGTATCAACTTTTTGACAATTTTCACAAGTTTTCAAGAATGCATGTGTGTCCTTGAACATGGTGGGCCAATAAAATCCATTTTGTAGGATTTTTGCAGCTGTCTTTTTTGACGAGAAATGACTCCCACATGCTTCAGAATGACAAAGTTTAATGACATTACTTACCTCATTGTCAGGAATGCATCTTCGAAATATTTGATCAGGACAATATTCGAATAAGTAAGGGTCATCCCAATAAAATTTCTTCACTTCGTTCAAAAACTTACCTTTGTCTTCGGTACTCCAATGAGTTGGCAAATCTCCTGTAGCAAGAAAATTGATATTTTTAGCAAACCAAGGCATTGAACTAAGAGAAAGTAAGGATTCATCAGGAAAGTAATCGTCGATTGGTGTGATGTCGGATGCTGAATCTGTTGTCACTCTTGACAAAAGATCCGCTTCAACATTTTCGGTGTCTTTTTCATCTGTGATTTCTTCCTGAGAATAAATCATTTGCAAATCTTCAGATTCATCCAATTCAATTTTACTCAAAGTAGATTCAAGTTGATCATAAACTAATTCTTCAATAGAATCTACTTCTTGTAAATCATTATCATCTCCAGGTTGCTTGCAAATGTTGAAAATATTCATCTCCAATGTCATGTTCCCAAATGATAGCTTCATCAGTCCATTCCTACAATTAATCAATGCATTAGAAGTTGCAAGAAACGGACGTCCTAAAATAACAGGAAATGAATTACATGCTTCAACAGGTTGTGTGTCCAAGACAATAAAATCCACAGGATAAATGAACTTATCGACTTGTACTAACACATCTTTAACTATTCCTCTAGGCACTTTTACAGATCTATCGGCAAGTAAAAGAGTTACAGAAGTTGGTTTTAACTCACCTAGATTGAGGCTTTGAAAAACTGAATATAGAAGTAAATTCACACTAGCTCCAAGATCAAGTAAAGCTCTTTCAATTTTATGTTCTCCAATAAAGCATGAAATTGTAAGACAACCAGGGTCTTTATATTTCAAAGCATTATTGTTTTGAAGAATAGCACTTACTTGTTCGGCTAAGAAGGCTTTCTTTTTCACATTCATTTTTCTCTTTACAGTGCACAGATCTTTCAAAAATTTAGCATAAGAAGGAACCTGTTTAATAGCATCCAGCAAAGGTATATTGATCCTTACCTGTTTGAAAGTTTCAAAGATTTCAGAGTTGTGATTGATTTTCCTTTGTTTGGCCATGGCATGAGGAAATGGAAGTGCTGGCGGGGAATCAGTCTTTTCTTTACAATGTTCAGATTCAACCCCTTCCTTACCCTCAGAGATTGACTCATCATCATTCTCACAAGGTTCAAGAATGGGTTTTTCAATAACCTTACCACTGCGAAGAGTGATGACTGATTTTACTTGATCCATGTGTTGGTTTCCAGAACTACTTGCATTTGTATGGTACTGCCCCTTGGGATTTTGTTGTGGTTGAGATGGAAATTTACCTTTCTCTTGGAAACTGAGAGCAGATGTGAACTTTGCAAGAGTATCTTTGAAATCTGACATGCTTTGAGCAAGTTGAGTATTAATTGCCTCTTGCTTTTCCATAAATGCATGCAATGTTTCCTCAAGATTTCTTCTAGGAGGTGGAGCATTTTGGAAATTATGGTGTGCTTGAAATGATGGCTATGAAGTCTGTGCATTATTGTTATCACTCTTCCAATTGAAATTTGGGTGATTTCTCCAACCAGGGTTGTAAGTTTGCGAGTATGGGTTATGATTGGGCCTTTGGAAACTGTTTAATGCATGGGCTTGTTCATGGAGACATTCTTTAAAAGAAGACAAAGTTGGACAGTCATTGGTTGAATGTTCATTGGTTTCACAGATTTGACACACAATGTTTTGAACAGATTTTAGTTGACCACTCTTTTTTAATTCTAGTGCCTCGACTTTTCTAGCTAAGGATGCAAACTTGGCTTGGAGGTCATGATCTTTCCTAAGGTTGTACATACCTCCACTAGATGTATGAGGTTGGGTTTTACTTGGTGCCTCATAAGTTCCTATAATGTCATAATTTTGCGCATTTTCAGCTAGCAAGTCTAGGTATTCCATTGCTTCATTAGGGTCTTTATCCTCAAAAGTTCCATTGCACATCAATTCAACCATTTGCCTATCTCTAGGAGTTAACCCTTCATAAAAATGTGAAACTAATCTCCATGTTTCAAAACCATGATGGGGGCAAGTATTAAGCAAGTCTCGATATCTATCCCAACATTGATAAAATGTTTCTCCTGGTTTTTGAGTGAAAGTGATTATTTGTCTTTTGAAAGAGTTCGTTTTGTGAGATGGAAAAAACTTCTTTAAAAATTGTTGTTGCATTTCATCCCAAGCACGAATGGATCCAGGTCTCAAATTTTGTAGCCATGTTTTAGCTTTATCTTTTAATGAAAAAGGAAAAAGCTTCAATCTAATGGTGTTCATGCTACAATTTGAGTCATTATACGTGTTGCAAACCTCCTCAAATTCCCTTAAATGCAAGTATGGATTTTCTAAATCTAAGCCATGAAAAGATGGTAAAAGTTGAATAATGCCTGTCTTAAAATTAAAATGAGATGCATCAGGAGGAAAAACTATGCATGAGGATGCACTTGTTCTTGTGGGATTCATGTGGTCTCTAAGTGTTCTAACCCGAATATTTTCATTATTCTCATTATGAAGTGATTGGTTATCTTCTTCAGCCATATTTTCTGAAAATGATGAGGATACCCTACAGAGTCTACCACTTAATGTACGTGACCAAACTCTCATGCACGTGTAGAAAGAGAATAAAAAGAAGAAGAAAACAAAACAAAAAGAAACAAAACAAAAAATAAACAAAGTTAGATACAAGAAAAGTGAAAAGAGAAAATAAAATAAATACTATAATTTGTACAAGAATTTACCTCCCCGGCAACGGCGCCAAAAACTTGACACGACCAAAAAATTGATGTCTTCTCCCAAGTGCAGGAGTGTCGAAGTAATAAATAACCCGGCAAGACCGGGGTCGAAGCACATGGAGGTTAATTGTATAAATTATAAACAACAATAATACAACAATAATAGTAACAATAATAACAATAACAATAACAATAACAATAATAATAATAATAATAATAATAATAATAATAATAATAATAATAATAATAGAAGTAGTAGTAGTAGTAGTAGTAGTAGTAGTAGTAGTAGTAATGATAATAATAAAGATGATGAAGAAGAAGAAGTTGATGAGAACTTTGAGATGGAAGATTAACGTAAGGATTAAACAATGATAACAACAAATGTCAAGGTTAGAGAATCCACTAATGGTATTTCAACACAAGTATAGTATAAACTCTTTTTATTCAATTGGAAACCACACACAAAGGAGGTTCCAATCAGATTATAAATTGTTAACATGATTACATTAGTTATCTTATTCGAATAATGCTAATACTTGTAAATGTTGTCAGGCATTCATGATTATAACTTATGTTAACAACAAATCAAGTTCCTTTCATAGCTCAGGTGTCGGTTATACCATACAGTATGGGCTATGAAAGTGCCAAGTATTTGTTGTACCAACTGTTATACAACATAAATCTAGATTAACCATTTAACAAGCAAAGTATTAAAAGTGAACAAGATAACAAATACAAAGCATGTTGGTATCCAACATTAAGGTCCATGTTAAGTTTATATTATACTTATTCTTACACCATTAGTGTACCCTTTTCACCTTGACATAATTAACTTAGTTAAACATAATGAAAGAAAGAAACATAAAGAAACAAGGAAAGGAAATGAAAAGCATAAGCAAGAAATTAATATAAGCAAAACTTAAGCATTACAAAATATAAAGAGAGAGCAAGAGCATGATCTTGATCTGAAAACCAAGATGCCTAAATACATGGCAAATGCCTCCTTTTATAGGCCAAAATTTGGAACTATTGATTTGTTGACTAATTGATGAATGGGTGGCCACATCTTGACTTGATGACAATTCTTATCTTCTTGTCTGCCAAACACATCATTGATAACGTCATAATTTGAACAGACTTCAATCATGAAAGTTCTAGGCAATTGTCTCAGCTTTCCAGGGTTAAAATTTGAGATCATTTGGACTTCTAGAACTCGAGATATGGGCTGAACACTGAACAGTGTCTGGGCTGCAGGACAGATTCGGACTTCTTCATTGTTGCTACAATTTGGACTTGAAAAAGGCCTTGTTAAATCTTGGGCTCGTCATGAAAGTTGTAGGCCTATGTCTTACCTTTTCATCTATATAAAATGGACCTAAATCCAAGAACTACAGCTCCAGATATGACCCGATTACCGAACGGTGTTCCAGTTTGGACTACACCAGCATCTCTTTTCTAAGTTTGGCCATCTTTTTGTCCTTTCAATTTCAGTACTTCAACTCATCAATCAATTCTTTCATTTATGTGATAGGCCTGCATTTAAGATGAACATTTACCATAAATTAAAGGTATCTTATATTATTAGATATGTTATTATAAAACATGCTTTAGTTAAGGAGTTATTGATACTTTAAGTGCAAAATGACGATATAAAACCTTGATAAAAATGCACTTTTAAGTACTAATCAAACGCCACGGGTTAATTTTTTTTTCTTGCATAAAAAATATCAAAAAAGGTTAAGATCTAAGAGTGTTAGGTTTTTCTGCAAAGATATACCCAAAAGCCTTGGGTCTAGCTGCAACGCTTGACCCAAGAGTAATATTTATAATATTAATAATAATATTAAACTTACATGACTCAAGTTCATGTGGGTCTGGCTGCAACGTCGTGTCATAAAAGTGTGATAATTAAATAGATTAACTAAAAAGAAAAAAACAAAGAAAAAAAACCAACAGGAAGAAAAAAAACTAATGAAGAAAAAGAAAAAAAAATTGAATTAATTGGGTTAACCCTTCAAACCAGGTTAACTCGTCAAACCTGGGATTCATGTCATGAAAGTTTGATAACTACATAGAAAAAAAAATTGACAGGTTAACCCAGAATTAATTGGGCTAACCCGTGAAACCAGGTTAACCCGTCAAACCCGAGATATGTGTCTTGAAAGTCTGATAACTAAATATAAAGAAATTTTAAATTAACAAACTAAACTAAACGAAAAAAATTAATTAAAAAGAAAAAAAATTTACAGGTTAACTCGTCAAATCAGGTTAACCCGTTAAACCTGAGATCCGTGTCATGAAAGTCTGATAACTAAATAAAAAAATTTAACATTAAAAAATTAAATTAAATAAAAAAATATTAAAAGAAAAAAACAAAAAATAAATTGACGGGTTAACCCGTGAAACCAAGTTAACCCGTGAAACCTGAGACATGTGTCATGAAAGTTTAATAACGAAATAGAAAGAAATCTAACATTAACAAACTAAAGTAAACGAAAAAAATTAATTAAAAAGAAAAAAAAGCAAAAAAAAAAATTCGGGTTAACTCGTCAAACCATGTTAGCCTGTTAAACCCGAGATCCGTATCATGAAAGTCTAATAACTAAATAAAAAAAATTAACATTAACAAACAAAAAAAATTTATTAAAAGAAAAAAAATAAAGAAAGAAGCAAAAAAAAAAACCCCTAAAGGCATAAAAAATGAAAAAAAAAAGCTAAAAAAAAAACAGCTAAAAAACAAAAAAAAAAACTAAAAAAAAAAACATCTTATCTTTTACTGTGAACTACACAATGCAGTCCACAGTAAAAAACTGATCCGTTTTAGTTATAATTCAATTCAATTAATGTGTTATTGGAAGCGAAGAGGAGCTCGTATCATTCGTGCTGGTGTCAAAGTGATCTTCATCAGCCTTCCATTCCTTTCTCTCTTTGCACGCAAACACTTTTAGTCTTGATAAAACTAATTAATCAATCCTATAGTTTTAATAACTATATTGTTTAAAACTAATTAAACACTTTCTGGTGTTTTTTTTTCTTTCTTGAAAATAAAATAAGGAAAAGAGAAGCAGGCAGTTGAGGAAAGTTCATTACGAAGGAAGGTATTATTTACACACACACACAAATGATCTGTTTGTATACGCAAAATTTTCATAAATTTTTCAATTTTGTGGCTGGAAGAATAAAAAATAGACTTGAGAAAATTGATAGAATGAAAGAAAAGAAAGTTCGTTTTTTATCCATCAGACCACAAAAATTTTCATATAGCACAAAGAAAGTTCGTTATATAATCTTAATTAACACAAAATTTTTTATTCTACTGACATTGTTGATGTTTGGCTGAGAATAAAATAACATAAATAATTTAAAACCATCAAGATTTTTGTTACTTTTATTTAGTAAAAACGAAGATTGTTTACATTAAATGACGAGCATATTAGTTTAAAGAACATTATAGTTTAAGCATATATATATATATGCTAGGATCTTGATTGAGTGCAACTTTAAATATTTTTTTATATTTATACTAAGATTTTGATTGAATGTTTTTGCAATTTTATGTCCTCTTACCTTGTTATAAAATTGCATGCAATCTACATTAAATGATTGCTACCATTACAATATCACCAAACATTAAATACCCAGTCAGTCGAGTCGTGGTAGTGAAACAACAAGCAACAACAGAGAAAAACATGATGAATATAAAATTTTATAATATGATCAGGTTTGAGTAAAACATGATGGCAAAAATTTGGGTTTCAGATTAGATAGGGATACTACTCTACTTGACCCGTACCTATTCAATGACCTAAAATACCAATTCATTTTCCCCATTGAAACAAAAATCCAATATTTTACAAAAAAAAAGAGAGAAAAGAAACTGACTCTGAAATCAAAAAACAAGAAGAACCCACAAATTAGAGACCCAAGAAGAAGAAAAAAACAATCCATTTTAATAAAAAAATAAAAACATAAAAAAATAAAACGAATAAATAAACATGTTCTTGAAAGGTCCTGGTAAGAGCGAAGCCAACACCAACTTGACTAAGATTAGTGAATTGAGTTCTTAAAAGTTTGACTTTGAGGACCACCATCATATTCTGGAGGACCACAATATGATGGTGTATCTTAGAGCACCACATCAAAAGACAAGAAATTCCTCGAAGATCACCATAATAAGACTAAAAGAAAGGGACCAAAGATAAAATGGCGGAAAAATTAGGTGGCAGTTTCAAAATTAGAGCAAAAAGTTCACTTTGTTTGAATTATAATTTTTAGATACTTCTAATTTTTAAAAATTCAATTTTTTTATTCAAAACTTTGTTTTTTTTATTTTTCAGTCATAGGTTTAAGATGTGAGAGAGAAGATAATTGGACTCCAGTTGAAGAAAATGAAAGTCATTAGTTTACATAAATCATAGCCATGTAAAAGGTCGATTTTATTGTCAGCAAATTTCATTCAATTATGAGAGTTTTACTTAAGTGTTTTTTGTTTTTCACCTTGCCCGAGAGTGTAGATATGGGCATTGGAAAGGTTAATTCAAGTTGCTTTTGGGTTTTGGACTTATTATTAGATTTATTGCGGTCATAAGATTTATCAAGGTCTCTAAGGTGTTTTTTAGATGTTATAAGTTAAAATAAAATAAAAAATAAATTTTTAGGCATAAAATACCCCTTACCTGATCCGGTCACTAATTTCTGAACAGGCAAACGACACTTCATTTTTTAATGTAGGTGTAGCAACGCATTCTCTAAGTTTTTTTTAATAAAAAAATGAAAGACACGTCTTCTACCCTTTGATATAAGAAATTAAGAGGCTTGGTCCGTGAGGGAGGCTTTTTTTTTTAATGGGACAAGTACACAAGCCCACGTGTCTGGCCTTTTATGCTTTTTTTTCTTTACAATTTACACTTTAATCATTCTAAAAGATTGGTTAAAAAATAATTTGAATTTTTTTTATCAATACCATTGAAATTTCAAATAAAAATTTAGATTGGTTAAAAAATATTTTAGCAAGCGTTATTTCTTTACACCCCTTCACGGTGTTTTGTTCTTTCTTTATATATATATATATATATATATATATATATATATATATATATATATATATATATATATATATATATATATATATCAGTTTATTTGATTGATAAAACATTTTTGTTTGTTGTTTAATTAAATACCGTTTGATTTTTTTATATATATAACATTTGTGGGCACTTTTATTTGTTGCAAACCTCCACTGTGGTTTTCTTTACTTGAACTATATTTGGTAGCTTTCCTTTGCATGTCAGCTAAAAAAAATCCAAACAAATAAGTTATTGAACCCAATTATGCCCATCATCCAATTCACGAGTTTGGCAACTTTGCTCGAGTTGAGCCAAGTCGATAAAAAATATTATTATCTTAGTGTATAAAAAGAAAATTTAAAAGGACATCCACTTGATTTTTTTTTTCCTTAATATCAAACTAGATTTTAACTTGGTCACATCGGATAGGCTCTTCCTAGTTCGATTTGAAACCCAATCCATGTAAGGGCTCAGTTTGGGCAGTTTCTTAACTTCTTCAAGAGAAAGTCGTTTGAAAATAGTGAAAGAGAGATAAAGTTGGTGAATGAGCACTTTTCAAAGATGAAACTCATTGTTCTTGGTATCAATGAGTTTTATTACACAAGAAAAGTTTGATAGTGGTGGTTTCTTTCTATAAACATGCCTGAAAAGTAGATTAAGTTCCATTTAGATTTTCTTATTTGGTTGATTTTTATTTTTTGAATGATTTTGGAATTTTGTTTTTTGGTACATAGAGGTTTTTATGGTGTTTTTAGATGCAAATGGGTTGAAAAATAGATTCTTAGGTTTAACTTTTTGAGTTTTATTTATCCATTTCCATTAAATGTTTCTATTAAATTAGCTCTATTTTTTGAAATTGTGATTGATTTTTTTTATATGTTTTTAGTTGCATGATATTTTAAAGAAATTAGTTTGATTTGTCCTAAACTAGATTAAAATAAAAAAACAATCAATGTAAAATATTTGTATGTGTATCTATATTTTATTTCTACTATGAAGATTAACTTCATGTTTTAATATTATATTAGTAATAACAACTCCTTTTAATTTATTAGTTTAGATATATATTTACTTAATTTTATAAAATATAAATAGTACATTTTCATGTCTCAAATAAAAAACATATTAATTATTGAACTTCATAATTTATTTTGGTGTGTTTTTCATAAAGTTATTGTGGTCTTAAATAAACATCTCGATATTTGTTTGAGCATTAATTTTTTAATCATATCATTAAATAAAAATATTTTTTAAAACAATTACTAAATTTAGTGAAGTCTATAACTCGAATCACGAGTTTAACGAGTTAAAATTATTGTTGGAAAAGCTAATATTAAAATTATTATTTTAGTATTATCATCAAATAATTTTTTTATATTTTAAAAAATTTATTTAACTCGGCGGAGTATAGTCAAATGGAATGGTATAATTTAGATCTTGAGACACTAACGTCAGCTGAACTACTTCCAGTTTGGATCTTGAGACACTAACGTTAGCTAAACTTATTTCCAGTTTGAGAGTATGGTTGCGGTTGTTTTTTAAAGTGTTTTTCATGCTGAAATGCATCAAAATGATATATTTTTTATTTTTTAAAAATTAGTTTTGAGATCAGCGCATCAAAACAATCCAAAACATTCAAAAATATTAATTTTTAACAAAAAAAACAATTGAAATTTTTTAAAAACACGGATTGATCCACGTTTCCAAACTCTCTGGATTGATATGCTTTAAATGAGCAATTAAAATATCAAAGGATTTCCGGGACACTCCCAAGACGTTTAATGGTATATTTAATGTTTGTCCCTATTGAGATTACGACGAGACCAAATAGAAAAGTACTAGTTACATGCCCCGCGCGATGTCGCGGGTCAATTATTTTCTGCATTTCAAAAAAAGTTAAGATCTAAAAGTGTTAGGTTTTTTTGCAAAGTTATACCCAAGAATCTTAGGTTTGGTTGCAACGCCTAACCCAAGAGTAATATTTATAAAAGTGTTAGGTTGTTTTGCAAAGTTATACCTAAGAGTCTTAGGTTTGGTTGCAATGTCTGACCCAAGAGTAATATTTATAATTTTAATAATAAAACTAAACTTGCATGACCCAAATTTAAGTGAGTTTGACTGCAATACCAGACCCAATAGCATTGGACGTGGGTCTGGCTGCAAGGTCGTGTCATAAAAGTGTGATAATTAAATAGATTAGTTAAAAAGAAAAAAACCAACAAGAAGAAAAAAACTAATGAAGAAAAAGAAAAAAAATATGAATTAACTGGGTTAACCCTTCAAACCAGGTTAACCCGTCATACCTTGAATTCGCATCGTAAAAATTTGATAATTAAAAAGGAAAAAAAAATTAATGGGTTAACCCAGAATTAACCGGGCTAACCCGTCAAACTAAGTTAACCCGTCAAACTCGGAATCCGTGTCATGAAAGTTTGATAACTAAATAGAAAAAAAATTAACATTAACAATTTAAATTAAACAAGAAAAATTAATTAAAAAAAAAGCATCAGCCTTTTCACTGTGGACTGCACTATCCAGTCCACAGTCAAAGGCATAAAAACAATAAAAAAACAAAAAGAAAAACTAAAGGCATCAGCCGATAACTACTTAGAAAAAAATTTAATATTAATAAACTAAATTAATTAATTAAAATTAATTAAAAATAAAAAATAAAAGAAAAAAACTCTAAAAAGAAAAAAAAACTAAATAGAAAGAAATTTAACATTAACAAACTAAACTAAATGAAAAAAAATAATTAAAAAGAAAAAAAAAAAGCAAAAAAAAAAATCTAGGTTAACTCGTCAAACCAGGTTAACCCATTAAACCCAGGATCCGTGTCATGAATGTCTGGTAACTAAATAAATAAAAAAGTGAACATTAACAAACTGAACTAAACGAAAAAAATTAATTAAAAAGAAAAAAAAAATCTGGGTTAACTCGTCAAATCATGTTAACCCGTTAAACCCAGGATCTGTGTCATGAAAGTCTGATAACTAAATTCCACGCAAACATGACCTCACAAAACACTTCTGGTCTTGATAAAACTAATTAATCATTCATATAGTTTTAATAACTATTGTCATAACCCATTTTTAGGTTACTTTTTAAATTTAATTTTTTTTCTTTCAAAAAATCAAAAAATATATATTCGGACTAAAAAAACAAAAAAAAAATCCAAAAACAATAATAATAGCAATGATAAGAGGATGCCAAAGTGCCCAGAAAATGACTAAAAATTAGTTGAGGAGGTTTAAAAATATAAAAATTAAAATTTGACAGTATTTTGTTGACTAGTGAGAGCCCTGTTGACAAATAAAATTTAATTTGAGGAAGAAAAGTCCAAAATCAGATGTTTATGGACTCAATTAAATTTTATTGAAGGTTTAATTGAATTTATGGACGGTTTGATTGCAAGAAAAATTAATTTTGAAGTCAATTTAGGCTTTAATTGGAAGAAACTAAAGTTTTGGGGTCAAATTATAATTTTTTAGAGTTAATTTGGTCAAATCAAAGGCTTAATTGCATAAATATTGAAGTTTGATGGCCAATTAGGGACTTAATTGAAGAAATCCGAAACCAAGGACCAAAATGAAAAAGCGCACAAATTGAAGGCCTGATTTTGAATCTGATGCGTTTTGGCACCAGTTTCCATTTAAATGAAAAGGCGCGTTTTAGGAAAAACGGTGTCGTTTCATACATTTCAAAAAAGAAAAAAGAAGAAAAAACGGTGCCGTTTTGAACGGCACCATAAGTCTTCCTCTTCCCTTGGACGCGTAGAGAACAGGGGAAGAAGAAGACTTTTCTCGCCTGCTTTGCCTGCTCCTTTTCTCTGAAACCACCAAAAAGACGCCGACAAAACTTACCACTTGCCTGCCACATGGTGGAAGAACAGGGGATGCACCCCTAGGGCGGCTGCACAGTGGCCGCCCCGACCACCTTACCGAAAGAAAAAAGAAGGGAAAAACAGAGGAAGAAAAGAAAAGAAAAAACACAAAGAAGTAGAGGAGAGAGAGAGAGAGAGACCGCCACCGCCATTTCACTGCCACCAGCTAGCACCACCGTGAGCCTCAATAGCAGCCACCACAGGTTAGTTCCCCCACCTCTCTCTTCTTCCTTCTTCTCTTTCATTGCCAGCCTCTAATGTTCACGTAGCATGTGAATAGTGGAGAGCCACTGTTTATAGATGGGCCAATTCTGGCCTAGCTATTCCTAAATAGCTGGGTCCGGCCCTAAAAAAGAAAAAGAAAAGAAAATATTAAAAAAAAATTTCTTATTTTGAAATTGTAATTCTTTTGTGTATTTTTCTACTAAATTTTGCTTAATATTGATTTGTATTTTTATATCGTAAAAATACAAATTCAGTATTAAAATACCTGGTTTTCATCAAAACATTAAAAAAAAATTTGTTTCATGCATACGGTCAAGTTTCTCAAAGCTAAAAATCATATTGTATTTTCATACAACAAAGAAAACTTTAAAAAATATGTTTTAGGATGCATTTTGGCTTTAATAACCAGTTTATTAAAGTCATGAGAATTTGGTCAATATTTCAAAAATTTCAAAAAAATATTTTGTTTTGTTTTAGTATCAGGAATTACAAATTTATACGTAAAACGTATTTCCGATATTAAAAATGTATTTCTTTTGACGACATAGAACAATTGGTTTTACCCGATAAGATAGGATCTCTTTACAGAGGAGGACTTTTCTTAAACCGTAAACAAATCGACAATTAGAAACCACAACAAGACTTTAAGTTTTATTAAACAACAAAATAATGCAGCTTACCTTAGGTAGGACGTAGTTGGGGTGTTAATACCTTCCCTTTAAGAAACTAGTCTTTGTACCCGATCTCTGAGACCAGTTAGGGTTCCTAGTGATCAGAATACTAGGTGGCGACTCCCATTAAAATATTCCACCGATAAAAGATAAAAATTCCTTGTCTCCCCATACTTACCAAATAGACACTGACATACACCTTGAGGGTGGAACGATCGCCACGACGCCGCGCGGACACGTGCGACAACTATATTTTTAGTTATATATTGTTTAGTACTGACAATTTCCGGTTCTTTTCCAAGTATTTTTTTTCTTCTTCTTTCTTGAAAAATAAAATACGGAAAAGAGAAGCAGGCAGTTGAGGAAAGTTCATTACGAAGGAAGGTATTATTTACAAAAACACGCACAAATGATCTGTTCGTATAAGCAAAATTTTCATAAATTTTTAAATTTTGTGGCTGGAAGAAAACTATAGACTTGAGAAAATTGATAGAGTGAAAGAAAAGAAAGTTCGTTTTTTATCCATTAGACCACAAAAATTACATAAATTTTAGTTACAGTACTACAACTGAATTGTTATATAATCTTAATTAACACAAAATTGTATCATATAATAAGCCATATATAGCCTTAGCAGGACTTTAAAAAAGTCCTCTTTTACATTTTCTTTGCACAATGTGATTATTTAACTATCTGTGGAAGACAAAAAAATCACTTCAGTCTAGAGGCTTTTTAGTCTTTGACTTGATTTTTCAACAACTAAGTTACTTCATTGCCCTTGGAAATTTAAAACAATTGTCTTTGACTCTAAGGCTCTTTTATCATTTAGATGGGATCATTTAATAGTTACTGGGTGTCCTTGAAGGCAATAAAATAATTTGGTAAATAAGGAAATTAAATTAAAAAGAAAAATAGAATCGGTGAATAGTGTTTGCCACCTATGGACAGCGTGTGCAGTGTCATCCGATAGCCAAAATCATGATTCCAGGGCGGCTTTCAAAGGATCTCGATATCCTCTCCACAAATTAGCGGTGCGTGTAGCACTATAACAGCTGTTGTGGCACATATGATCTTTTTTTTTCTTTTCTCCTTTCTTTTAATCAATTTTCGTGTTGGAATTAAAAAAATCAAATCAGTCCTTAAAGTTTGTTGTACTTATGATTTCATCCATATTCTCTTTATTACATTTTTTAAATTTAGAATACTTTTATGAAATCATGTGGTTTTTTCAATTTCATCATTATTCTCTTTGTTGCATTTTTTTTTTATTTAGAATAGTCTATTAAATTACTTTAGATGGTTTTCACAACTTTTTTTTTTTCCAATTTCATCATTCTTTAGTTTTTTCCTATCAAATCTAATCCTTTTCTTATTATTGTATTTTTGTTTACATTGCAAGATCTTTTTTGACTGATTGTTTTTTATTATTTCATTCGCCAACATTTAATTTGCAGAGTCTTTAGGTTTTTAGTTGAGTCCGAGTCTAGAATTTAATGGTTTGCAGGTTTAAGATATTGACCCCAGTTTCTTTGTTGTTTTTTTTCCATCCTCCAGCATTTTGTTCTTTTTTTAATTCACTTTATATGATATTTTTTAGTCTTTTTGAAAATAACATAGGTTGCCTTGGTTTTCTTTTTTGTTTTCGTCTTTGTTGAATTTAATTTTTTATGAAGGAATTTTATTTTTAAGCTGAATTTAATTGATTGATTTCATCCTCCAACATTTAATTTTTTAGGTGTTGAGCTTTTAAGTTAAGCTCAGGTCAAGAATTTAATGGATTGCGGGTTTGAAAATTTAACTTAAGTTTACAAGGTTCACTCGGACTTCTTTGGTTTTTTATTTCATTTTTTTAAGCCCAATGATTTTCACCATTTTTGGTTATTATACTAAGAGTTAAAATAATACAAATTGTTTCTGCAAACTCTCTCTTTCCACAAAAACATGACCTCACAAAACACTTTTAGTCTTGATAAAACAAATTAATCAATCCTATAGTTTTAATAACTATATGTTTAATTCTTATATTTTTAGTTATATATTGTTTAGTACTAGTGCAGTTGAGGAAAGTTCATTATGCAACACAAAATTTTAGTTACATAATCTTATCTAACACAAAATTGTATCATATAATAAGCCAAGTTTGACTCTCTATCTTTGATTCTTTTCTTCCTTTTCTTTCTTTTCTTTTCATGGAGAAAGAAACAATTAATTTTCATTTTCTTGGAACCAAATAGGAAGTTCTCATTTTTTGTTCTACGTACTGAAATTGTTGATGTTTTGGCCGGGTATAAATTTAGCTCCTCTTGTTGATGTTTCCGTAGAAATTTGAGGGAAAATAACATAAATAATTTAAAACCATCAAGATTTTTGTTAGTTTAGTTTAGTAGAAACGAAGATTGTTTACATTAAACGACGAGCTTATTAGTTTAAAGAACATTAAATGACAAGTCAGTTATAGCAACACATTACCTATGTTTGTTTTATAAAAAGTAGACGACATGTGATTCATCTTTTAATATAAAAATTTAAAAGGTCTGGTCTTTTTTTTAATGGGTTAGGTACACAGGCCCACGTGTCTAACTTCTTTTGCTTTCTTTTTCCTCTGCATTTTACACTTTAATCATTCTAAAGGACTAGTTAAAAAACAATTAGAATTTTTTTTATCAGATATCATTGAAATTTCAATTTTTTTAAGATTGTAACCTTTTTTTTCATATTATTTTAGCAAGCTTTCTTTCTTTACACCCTTTCATGGTGTTTTTTTCTTTTTTATATAAAAACGTTTATGTGATTGATAAAACTTTTTTGTTTGTTGTTTGATTTAATACTGTTTGATTTTTTTATTTTTTATAACATTTGAGGGCACTTTTTTTTTTTGTTACAAACCTCCGGTATGGTTTTCCTCACTTGAACTTTATTTGATAGCTTTCCTTTGCATGTCAACTTTTATTATCTTATAGTTAGAAAATAAATACAAAAAAATAAGTTATTGATCCCATCCATGCCCATCGCTCAATTTGCGAGTTTAACGACTTAGCTCGAGGTAACTCAAATCAATAAAAAATATCATTATCTTAATATATATAAAAAAAATTTAAAAAAATATTGTTTTAATTTTTTTTTTTAAGATCATATCACGTACGCTCTTGCTCAGTTTAATTTGACACTCACCATGTAAGGGCTCAGTTTGGGAGGTTTCTTAACTTCTCAACTTGGTCTTTTGCTATTGTTAATAATTCTTTTTAATTTTTAATTATGCCTTGAATATTCCATATGCTTTATTAAATAGATGTGATACATTTATTGTTAACATTTTTTTTAATTAACTTTTCTTTTTTGTCTCATCTTTTAATATTAAGTTGATAGATAATTAGGTTTCATAATTTATTTTATTTGTTTTTTATTGGGTTAATTCAACTTCATGATTGGTTTTTAATGAGTTAACCCGAGTTAACTTAGTTTTTTTTTTGTGTTTTTAATTAAAATTTATTTACAATTTTATTATTCAATATTGGATTGATGAAGACTTAAATTTTGTAATTTTAAAAAATTTATTTGACTTGGGATAAATAGAATAGTATAACTTAGATCTTGAGACACACTTAGATCTTGAGACACTAACGTCAGTTGAACTACTTCATGATTGACATGCTTTAAATGATCAATTAAAATATCAAAGGATTTCTTTCTGAGACACTTCCAAGATGTTTAATTATTAGAAGGTTAATTTTAGTGCTTAATTTCTGTTTTTTTTTTCAAATTAAAATATCCACCTTGATGACTGCTACTCGTATCAAATGATTTGCAAACTAACTTCATCAAGTTTTAAAAAGAAAAGGCAAAGAAAAACCAGGGAATTGACCATATCAAAAGTCTTGTACGAGAGAACCTTTGTTATTAATATCACATGCAAAGTTTTTAAAACAACATTATTGTACTCTTAAGGTGAAAATGACAGGGAATTGACCTCTCCTCACTATTATTTTCCTGCTTTCGTAAAGTTTTTTTTAGCTCTATATTCTATCTCGTGCTGAGAGTGTTTCCAAAAGCACTGAAATGTGTGGTGCTAAAAGACAAGGCACAATAAGGTTAAAGGGACCTATTTTAAAATTTTACTCTTAAGGTGTACAGTGGAAATCGACTCTCCCTTGTTAATTTCTAAATTAACCATCTGAAGACGTTTCCTTTTCTTGTATATTATTTTTTTAATAAAAATAATAGAAAAGAAGAAAAGGATAAAAGCAAAACCAGAGAAAGATTAAGAATACCAAGAGAGTGTGGGATTGGTAATGTAATATAAGATTTTTTTTTTAATTATTTTTTTGTTTAAGAATATATTTAAATAGTTTTTTTAATATTTTACATCATATATTAGAATCATAAAAAAAAACACCATGTAAACTATTATTATTATATTTGTTTATCATTATCTTTATATTATATTATGCATGCTATCTTAATTATGTCATCAAATTGCATTTTTTTTTTATGGGAATTGCTGCTCTAACTCGTAAGTTAGAATCCATGTAAACTATTTTGTTTTAATACTTCTCCTCTTTTCAACATAAAGTCGTTCTTTTATAAATATATTCATTAGATTGATGATATGCTATCTTTTCTTTTTATTGGTTTTGAGAAAGAAAAAAAAATATTTCTATCTTATTTATGGAAAAGCACAGAGATCTAAGAACTATTGTGTAAATAATTGTTAGGGTAAGTGTGAATTTTAACACATGCCATGGATAGCTATTGATGAGTAGTGATTTTTTTCTTTTAATGCTCAAACATTTTTCTTCTTCTTAATTTTATCATTTTGTGGTCAAATTGATGGCCAATTGTTTTTGGTTTGTTATTAAAGGGTAAGATTAAAAGATAGGAGATCAAAGAGAAAAGGATGAAAAAATTAGGTGGCAGTTTCAAAATTAACATAAAAAGTTCACTTTGTTTGAATTATAATTTTTCAATCCTTTTAGTTTTTGAAAATTTATTTTTTTATTGATTTTTTTTTATTTTCAGTCATTGGTTTGAGAGATGAGAAAGAAGGTTGTTGGATTCTAGTTAAAGAAAAAAAAAGCCATTAGTTGACATCGATCTTAGCCATGTAAAAGGTCGATTTTGGTTTCAGCGAGATTCATTCGATGATGATAGTTTTACTTAGATGTTTTTCATCTTTCTCCTTGTCTGAGAGTTTTACATATGTGTTCTTTGTCTTTCCTAAAAGCAAAAAAGGTTAATTCAAGTTGCTTTTGGGTTTTTTGACCACTTACTAGGTTATTTAAGGCTATAAATAAATTTATCAAGGCTTTTAGGATGTTTTATAGATGTTGTGAGTTAAAAATAAAATACAAAAAAGAACTTTTGGGTATAAAATATCCTTAACCTGATCTGGTCATTAAATTCTGAACAAGCAAATGACGCGTCATTTTCTAATATAAGTGTAGCGACGCATTCTCCATGTCTATTTTTTTAATAAAAAGTGGACAACATGTCATTCACCCTTTAATACAAGAAATTAAGAGAGTTTAGCTTCTTCTTTTTTACATAACCTTCAATTGTGCTACAGTTCAAGGATTTCTATGTAGGGGGCATCAAGTTTTAAAAAGAAAAGGCAAAGAAAAATTGGCCCGGCTACCATATCAAAGATGTGCTTACTTTCTCTTTTTTCTCTGTCTCTCACTTATCCCTGTTTTCTCTTTTAAAAACTCTAATTAATATTAAATTAACAAGAAAATACTAAACGAGAAGAGGTTTTTATTATAACCCCTCCTCACAAAACACTATTTATTAGATTAATATTTTTCCTTTTTTTTAATTAATGTTTTTTCTTTATAAAAAACAATTCATTTTTTAATATTAAATTTATTTTTTATTTAGTTATCTCACTCTCATTTCAAGGATCACGAATTTAGTGGGTTAACCTGATTGACTCGGGTTTTTTTTCTTGAGTAACTTTTTCTTCTTAGTCTCATCATTTAATATTGAGTATATAGATAATTAGGCTTCATCATTGTTTTATTTGTTTTCTATTGGGTTATTTCAGCCTCATGATACATGAATAGTTCTTAATAAGTTAACCTGAGTTAACTCAGTTTATATTTTGTGTCTTTTTTTAATTGAGATTTTTTACAATTTCATCATTCAACATTGGATCAGTTAAGACTTTAGCTTCATGATTTATTTTAATTTACATTTTACAAGGATATCTTGGTTTCATGATCAAGGTTGTGGGTTTTGACATTTTAAATCGAGTTTTTTTATTTTATTTCTAAAAAGTTATCCCGGTCTCATGACCTAGGTCATAGGTCCTTCAACATTGAATTTACATTTTATTAGTTTATCCTTATTTCGTGACTTGGGTAACGGGATTGGCCGGTTAACCAAGTTGACTCTTTTTTTTCCTTTTTTTAATTGGCTTTTCCCTTAATCTCATTATTTAATATTCTGTTTGATTTATAATTAGACTTCATGATTTGTCTTAGTTTGTTTTTTTAATAAAATTAGATTATTTTTTCAATTTCAACCTCCTTTAATTTTTTAATATGTCAAATTCGGTCACCTTTTTTTTATTTCTATTTATTTTATTTGAGATAATTTTTAAAATTAATTTTTTTTATTTCATCCTCTAGTTTTTTTTCTTATTAGGTTTGATCCTCATTCTTTTGATTGCTATTTTTTTAAAAAAAATTAAATTTTTTTTGCTTCATCCTTCAACATTAAATTAGTTGATAATAGAGCTTTTTGATTGAGCCAAGGCCTAGAATTTCACAAGTTACGAGTTTGAAAAATAACATAGGTTTAAGAGATTTGCTCAAGTTTGCTTGGGTTTCCCCCCTTTTTAAGCTTATGATTTTTTAGTTTCATCATTCAATATTTATTTAATTGAATATTGGGCTCTAGTTTTTTATTTTCTTTCTATTGGATTTCTCATTGATTTTGAAAATGATATGGGTTATCTTACTCTTCAACATTAGGTTGTTTGATAATTAAGTTTCATAGTTTATTCAATTTGCTTTTGATAAGGTTGTCCAATATCACAACCAGGTCACGGATTTTGTATGCTGACCCGGTGGAATCGAGTCGGGTTTTTTTCAAAACTTTTTTGAGATTATATTTTATCTTCAATTCATCTTTCAATATTTTGTTTACTAGAAATTGAGCTTCGAATGTTTTCACGTTCTTATTTAAATTTTTCTTCATTATCAGATAAGATCCTTCAACATTTGATTTTTTTTATTTTGTATTTCAACATTTGATTGATACTTCAATCTTATACCTATAATCATGGAGTTAATAGGTTAACCTGGTTTAACTCGGGTTGTTTTTTCGTTGTATTTTTAGCTTCGCCCTTTGATATTAGGTTATTTGATAATTGAGCTTCATGATTTTATTTTTATTTTTTTCTAAAGGGTTACACCGATGTCATGACCAAGTCGCATATTTTGCATGCTAACATGGATGGGCTCAATTTTATTTTTTTACCTTTTTTCAGTGTCATTTTTTCTTTAATTTTTTTATAGTCATGGTATTTGTCATTTGTGTTTTTCAATTAGCCGATCTTATTAAACATAATTGAGTCAATGACCCGAGTTTTAACTTTTTTTGTTTTTTATGAGTGCTTGCATTGCCTTAGGATCCTTTCTTTATGTTGAAAAAAAATTGGGTCTACCCACGATATAGCGCGAGCCACCTATCTAGTGTTACACTACTTTTTATGGATTTTTGGAGAAAAAACAACTAGTGGGTCAAGTATTTCTAACCAAGACATAACATAAACAAAATAAATTAATAAACTATGAGGTGATTTTATGATAGCACCATTCACTATGAAGCCTCTCACATTTCATTATGAACTGGAGTGGTGATTTTTTTTCTTTTAATTTTTTCTTCTTAATTTTATCATTTTGTGGTCAAATTGATGGCCAATTGCTTTTGGTTTGTTATGAAAGGGTAAGATTAAAAAGATTGGGGACCAAAGAGAAAAAGGGCAAAAAAAATAGGTGGCAGATTCAAAATTAGCGAGAGAAAGTTCACTTTGTTTAAATTATAATTTTTCAGTCCTTTTAGTTTTTGAAAATTTATTTTTTTTATTAAAAATTTTACTTTTTTTCTTTTCAATCATTGGTTTGAGAGATGAGAGAGAAGGTTGCTGGATTCGAGTTGAAGAAAGAGAAAGTTGCTGGATTCGAGTTGAAGAAAGAGAAAGTTATTAGTTGACGTCAATCCTAGCCATGTAAAAGGTTGATTTTGGTGTTAGTAAGATTCATTCGTCAATGAGAGTTTTACTTAGGTGTTCTTTGTCTTTCCCCTTGTCTAAGTGTTTTACTTAGGTGTTTTTTGTCTTCCTCAAAAGCAAAAAAGGTTAATTCAAGTTGCTTTGGGTTTTTTGACTAATTATTGGGTTATTTGAGGCCATAAATGATTTATCACGGTCTATAAGATATTTTGTAGGTGTTATGGGTTAAAAATTAAATAAAAAAAAAGAATTTTTAGGTATAAAATATCCCTTACCTAATCCTATCATTAAATCTTGAACAAAATTGGGCATATTTTTTTAAAAAAGAAACAATGGTTGAAAAAGTATCAAAAATTTTAAAAAAATATAATAAAAAAAATTATGATTTGGGATGAAATCTAACAGATAATAAATTTTTAAAAGCAAGAAGTGGTCTAAAATAGGTACAATCAGGCCAACTATAATTTTGAGGACCAATTAGGAGTTTGATTGAAAAGAAAATTGAAGAAAAAGGTTGAATTTTGCCAAATTTGCTTTAGAGAGAGGTTGGAGAGAGAAATTATGTTTGAGAGAAAGAAACAAGGTTTGTAAGAAAATTACGTAGACTTACATTTATTATATACTAAGGAAATAAAAATATTTTCATCTAATTTGCTTTTTCCTGTTGAACAAGGAGGCAAATCATAATTTCCCAAATCTTAGATTGAAAAAAAAAAACCAAACCAAAAGTATAGAAGATTTTTTTTTTTAATTATACCTAAAATTTATTAAGGAAAGAAAAAAAATTCAACAATAGAGTACCAAAGTATAAAATTAGAAGAAATCCAATAATCAATCTTAAATTTGTTAGAAAATGTTATGTTTAGTTCACGTATTTATTTTTTATTCTACAGTTCCTTTAATTTTTGCAATTTTAATTTTAGTTCAAAATTTTATTTTCTTAACATTATAAATCCTTGAATTTAAGAAATAAGAGAGAAAGTCGTTTGAAAACAATGAAAGAAAGGTGAAGTTTGTGAAAGAGTATTTTTCAAAGACAAAACTCATCATTTTTTATATTAACAAGTTTTATTATATGAGAGAAGCTTGATAGTGGTAGTTTATTTCTATAAAGATGCCTCAAAAATACATTGAGTTTCATTTAGATTTTTTATTTGGTTTATTTTTATTGTTTGAATGATTTTGGGATTTTATTTTTAATACATAGAGGTTTTTATGGTGTTTTTAGATGAAAAAAAAAACCTTTCTTATTAATATCATATGCAAACTTTTTAAAACATTATTGTAATTATTGTTGTCCTCGCGATAATCACCATTACTATCTTTGCTATTAATATCATATGCAAAGTTTGTAAAACAACATTATTGTCGTCGTGAAAATGACAGGGAATTGACCTCTTCTCACCATTATTTCCTTGCTTTCGTCAGGACCGCTGAAATAAGGTAAAGTTTTTTTAGCTCTATATTCTATATCGTGCTAAGAGGAACAGGAGAATGTTTTGAAAAGCAATTAAGAACATGATTTTATGGCCTCAATCAGAGAGGTAATGTGTGGTGCTAAAAGACAAGGCAGAATAAGGTGTACAGTGGAAATAGACTCTCCCTCCCTAGTTAATTTCTATATTTCCATCAAACCTATTTTAGGGTTTGAACATGAACCATCTGAAGAGGTTTTTTTTTCTTGTATATTATTGCTTCAATAAAGATAACAAAAAAGAAAAGAAAAGGATAAAAGTAAAAACAGAGAAAGATTAAGAATGCCAAGAGAGTGTGGGATTGATATTGTAATATAAGATGTTTTTTAAAATTATTTTTTTGTTTAAAAATATTTTAAAATAATTTTTAAAAATTTTTATATTAACATATTAAAATCATAAAAAAATACTAATTTGATATATATTTTTAAAAATTTATATTCGAACAAAACTCATCCAAACCCAATTAAAAAAAACAAAAAACAAAATGGTGCCAATTTAATTAACTGGGGAGAGTATTAAATCAAGAGCAAAACAAACACCCTATTAAATCAAATTTAAAAAAAAAAATTTGAAGCATCAAAGGGCATTTTAAAAATGGAAGGACTGAAATAAAATAAAACCACAAAAGAGGGTGAAAAGAGAAAAAGGAGTTGGATGCCACCAATAGCATTTGCCTAAGTTTGATCCGTTGTTAAGTTCCTTGAAAGTCTCCTTTTCTCCTTATTCATAATTTTCTAAAAAAGAAAAAAAAAAACCGATCATAGCTTTACATTAATAATTATATCCGTTATTGGAAGCGAAGAGGAGCTAGTATCAAGGGTCTATTGAATATCTCTTTAGGTGTTACAGTATCAAAGTGATGTCACATATAGCATCAGAGTCTAAGGTGAAACAAAAAATTATGACAAGTGTTTTTTAAAATGTAAATTCTGAAAAATTTATATGAAGAATTCTTATCAGCCTAAAAAACCTAACGTAAAAAACAGCTTCAGTAATTGGTTTAAAAGGTTCGAAAAAATATTTCTTTTTACTCTCTTTTTGTTAACTTTCCGGCAAACATGAGCTATACTCTTATACTTGGTTTAAAAGGAGTACACACCATCTTCAGCATGTGGAGTCTAAAAATAAATAACAACAATTTTTTTTTTTGTCTTTGTTAAATTTAGTTTTTATGAAGGAATTTTATTTTTAAATTGAATTAAATTGATTGATTTTATCTTCCAACATTTAATTTTTTAGATGTTGAGCTCCTGTGTTGAGCCTGGGTCAAGAATTTAATGGATTGCGGGTTTAAGAGTTTAATCCGAGTTTATAGGGTTCACTTAAGCTTTTTTGGTGTTTTGTTTTTTTTTTAAGCTCTTTTCTTTTCTTATATTTCAACCTTTAACATTCTTTTTTATTTCCTTTTTATAGGATTTATCTTTCTTTTTAAAATAACAAGGATTGCCTAAAAGTTTTTTTTCCGATCTTTGTTAAATTTTGCTTCTTTAAAAGGAATGTTTTTTAATTAAATTAATTTTTTTGATTTCATCCTCTTTCATTTAATTTGAGGCAATATATGAGAGAATTTTGTTTTTTTAATTAAGTTTTTTGAAAATTGGTGTTCTTTTTTTTTATACGTTTGTTTTTTCTATAGAGTTATCTTGATATTATGTCTCAAGTCATGGATTCAACAGATTTACCAAGTTTGACTCAGGTTTTTTTTTCATTTCTTTTTATTTTTTTTATCTCGAGTTAATGATCAAAATCTTAAATTTTTTTTAAAAATTGCATCTTCAATAGTGTTTTTTTTTCTTGTTTTTTTTTCTTCTAAATCTATATTTCTTTCTCTAATTTCATACTTCAACATTTAGTTTCTTGGAGACTGGGTTTAATAATTTATTGTGGTTTGTTTTATATATGGTTAGCTCAATCTCTTTACACTATAAACTAAAAGAGGTAGTAAATTTACTATTTACCGCCTCACAAAACACTATTCATTTCAATAATTTTTTTTAATTTTGTTTTTTGTTTTCTAAATCTATATTTCTTTCCCTAATTTCATATTTCAACATTTAGTTTATTGGAGTCCGCTTAATAATTTATCATAGTTTGTTTTATGTATGGTTAGCTAAGTCTAATAACTCGTATTATGGGTTTGACGAGTTAGCTCAATTTTTTTTATCTTTTTATAATTGGTATTTTTTAATTTTATCATTCAACATTGGGTTGATTATGAATTAAGTTTCATGATTTATTTTGGTTTGCTTTTTATGAGGTTATCTTGGTTTTATGACTCAGGTCGCGTGTTTTGCGAGTTAAGTCGTGTAGACTCAGGTCTTTTATTGTATAATATTTTTATATTGATTTTTTTCAATTTCAACATTTAATAATAAGTTTATTGAAAATTGAGATTTATAATTTATTTTGATTTATTTTTTTATAAGATTATCACAATCTCATGACCTTGATTGTGGGTTTGGCAAGTTAATCTAGGTTGAGACTCACACTATTTTTTTGTTGACTTTAAATGAAAAATCAAAATAGTTTAGTAATAAAAGGGTGCAAAATTGATATCATCCATGTAGTTTAATGGTATATTTTTAAAAAAAGTTATTATTTTGAAAGTTTTATTAAAAGTTAATTTATATTTTTACCAGTCATTAAAATTGTACTTTAATCCATAAAATCAATCAATTTAATTTAAGTTAACTTTTACATGATTTAATTAAAAACTTGAGTTAGATAAAAAAAAACTATATTACAAAATTAACTTATTAAACCAATAATATAATTAAAAAATTCTTCATGCTTTTAATATTTTTTTACATTTAAAAAAATTTATCCAATGAATAACAGTTCAATAAACTAGTAGAAGCTAGATCATGAGACACTAACGTCAGATGAACTACTTCATGATTGATATGCTTTAAATGAGCAATTGAAAATATCAAAGGATTTCTGGGACACTCCCAAGATGTTTAGTTATTAGAGGTTAATTTTAGTTCCCCGTCTTTTGATGCAGTGCTTAATTTCTGTTTTTTTTCCAGATTGGTGATATCTTCTGGTTGTTGCTGGTTGTAGATTTCCTTTTTTTTTTTTAATTAACATTGGTGTCCGGACCAGCTTGCGCGCACCTCGACTAATCCCACGGGCCTTAAAGTTAACGACCATGTAAGCCTCCAGTGACCATCATATAAGCAACCCCAGGGCTCGAACCTGACACTACAGAGAAAGCAAACCCCTTAGTTCCAAACTCTTACCACTAGGCCCAGGGGCGGAGCTAGAATTATTTGTTAGGGAGGGCCATAATTAATATAATAAAATATAATATTTATTTTACTTTATTGTACATGAGTTGTAAAAAAAACATGTATAATTTAGTTTTATTCAAATAACTTACTATAAATATATAATGATCTTCGTATAAGGTAAAAGGTTCGAAGAAATACCAAACTGAGTCAAAGCAACGAAGTTAATTTCATCTTCATAATATATTCATCACTTTAATGTTGTTGGTCTTTAAATCTATCAAATATAAACATACAAAGTATACAAGAAATATTAGCTAAAACGAAGCATTATTTATGTTCGATAAACTTTGAAATAAAACAAAAAATAATAAAGAACTATTCTTACTAATCAACGCGGGTTCTTTGTAAACTAAGACGCATTGGAGTTGCTCAACCATAACTTTAACATTACATATTGGAGTTGGTTCACTAGGCTGCGAGTTATCAATATTTTTTTTGAAAAAAAAATCAAATTCTTCTTATTTTGTTCATGGTTCAACCTAAAATCAAAACATATATCGTGAGAAAAAATTGATAATTTTGGTGATTCTGCTAAAAACAAAACATAAAAAAATCAAAGTATAATAAAAATAAACCAATAAAATATATCTTATTAATTAAAAAAAAGCACTATAACAAGAATTCAAAAAACAATTGGTAAAATTAGCAGATATGAGAAAAAAAATGAAGCAAAAATGGTAGAATTATATATTAAAAAAACCTCATCAAATTATTAACAAACATCTCAAAACAAAATAAAAATAGATTTTAAATTTAAGTTACCTTGTTTTGTTTGATGAAAAATAAATTAATTGATGGCTCTACTTCAATCTTTCCGTTGAAAAATTTTACTTATGATTTATATTTATATTTTTGTTTTTAACCGGCTGTAGAATTTATTGTGCAAAGTAATTATTTTATATTTACAAGATTTATATTAGGGCTACGTAAATTAATTTTAAAAAAATCAAATTGAAAAATCACACTTAATTACAGTAAAAAAAACTCACCTTTGTACAACAAAAAAACCTCATCCCACACTTAATTACCTATATATATATATATATATATATATATATATATATATATATATATATTACAGGGGTGGAATATTTTAGAGGGGCCCGGGCCCCTGCTTGACCCCCCTTCTTTCCGTCATTGACTAGGCCACCACCTAGATGGTTTTATAAATTTCCTTCTTCATCCACCTTGATGACAGCTACTCATATCAAAGGATTTGCAAACTAATTTCATGTTTTTTTTTTATGTTGAAATTTCAGCGATCAAGTTAAAATTAAAAAAAAAATTAAAAAAAAATATGCTTCTTTAATAAAATTAATTAATCTAAATTAATACAATAATCCAATAACTCATGAATTAAAGTGTATTTATGAGTACGATAGTAATTATTTTTCAAAGTGTTTTTTATTTTGAAATATATCAAAATAATATATATTTTTTAAAAAATAATTTTTGACATCAACATATCAAAATAATAAAAAAACATATCAAAAAATATTAATTTAAAATAAATAAATAAAATTTAATTTTCTAAAAAAATACTTGAAAAATATCTAAGTAATCATTCAAATTATTTTATTTTCTTAAAAGAAAAGAAAAAAGTCGCGTACGAGAGAACCTTCGTTATTAATATCACATGCAAACTTCTTAAAACATTATTGACCATTATATTATTGTCCTCGTGAAAATGACATCTTCTCACCATTATTAGAAGAACAGGAGAGTGTTTTGAAAAGCGGGGACAGAGTGAGAAACAAGAACTCAATCAGTAAAACTAGAGAATAATTTTTTAAATTATTTATATTGATATATTAAAATCATAAAAAAATATTAATTTAATATATTTTCAAACAAAACTCATGAGATTCAATGAAAAAAAACATTAAAAAGAAAAAAACTGTAAGGAGGAGATAAGGTTGAACAAGTGACGACAATCTATTGGCTTCTTGGATTACCTTATCTCCATGTCACAGGTCCTTTCTCTTAATTGTTTTCTAAATTTGAAACTGTAATTTGTAATTGTAATTCCCAGCATAGCGCATATGCGAGGGTAATCACAACAACTCAAGAGAAAAACAACACCCTATTAAATCAAATTAAAAAAAAAAACAATTTGAAGCATCGAATGGTGAAATAGAAAAAAATGAAAGGACTGAAATGAAATAAAACCTTGGTGGATGCTATCAATAGCCTTGTTCTTTTAGCTTTCTGTATAATGTAATGGGCAGGTCTTATTACTTGAGTGTGTGATGCAAGAGATAGTCATTGCAGATTTTAGTTGCCTAAGTTTGATCCTTTGTGGAGTTCCTTTGCAAGTCTCTTTTTTTTCTCCTTATTCATAATTTTCAAAAAAAAAAAACATTGACCGATCATAGCTTTAGATTAATTATATGTGTTATTGGAAGAGATGAGGAGCTGGTATCATTCGTGCAGGTGTCAAAGTGATCATCATCAGCCTTCCATTCCTTTCTCTCTTTGCTAGGTGAGTACTTGTGCATATTATTCTTAATTTTATTTGTTTGTCATTATCTTTATATTATGCTTTTTTATCTTAATTATTTCATAAAATTGCATTTTTGTGGGAATTGCTGCTTTAAACTCATAAGTGTAAACTATTTTGTTTCAATGTATTCGTTAGATCGGTGGTATGCTATCTTTCACTAATGAAATTCTTTTTATTGGTTTTGAGAAGGAAAAAAAAAAGTAATTCTATCTTTGTTTTATGGAAAAAGCACATAGATATATCTATATATGAACTATATATAAAAAAAGAAAGGATAGATATTCCGATTACTTAATAATCGAGGAAATGAGTGTTTAAAATTAAGATAATAAAATTGAAACCAAATCAGCTTCATTAGATAAAGCTGTTGTGTAAATAAGTGTGACTTTTACTCATGGCATAGATTGAGATAGTCATTACAGATTTTAGTTGCCTAAGATTGATCCTTTGTTGAGTTCGTTCCATTAATTATGTCATCAAATTGCATTTTTTTTTATTGGAATTGCTGCTCTAACTCGTAAGTTAGAATCCATGTAAACTGTTTTGTTTTAATACTTCTCCTCTTTTCAACATAAAGTCCTTCTTTTATAAATATATTCATTAGATTGATGATATGCTATCTTTTCTTTTTATTGGTTTTGAGAAAGAAAGAAAAAGTATTTCTATCATTTTTATGGAAAAACACGGAGATCTAAGAACTATTGTGTAAATAATTGTTAGGGTAAGTGTGAATTTTAACACATGGCATGGATAGCTATTGATGAGGGGACAAAGGGATTACAATGATCTATGAACTATTGTGTAAATAATTGTTATGTTAGGACAAGGAATTAAAATGTTTATCGTTCTACTTATACCTTGCCTTGTTGCTCTTGAAGCTGGCTTCCATACAGAGCTAAAGGCCTTCAGTACCAGTGCTTTCCGCATATATTTTCACAAATTAAGGTAATGAAATTACTATTCTCATTCTCTCAATGCCTATTTTACTTGTAATGACTCACTCTCACGTTCTGTATCCTTATTTCTTTGATTTTCAGACCGGTGAAAAATGGATATCATAAGTGCTGCTATATCCAAGATAGCAGATCTCTTGGTGGAACCAGTAGGAAGGCAGTTCCGTTACATGTTCTGTTTCAACAATTTTGTTCAAGAATTCAAAGAACAAAAGGAGAACCTGGTTTCGGTAAAAGATCGTCTGCAAGATGCTGTCCGAGTAGCTGAAAGGAATGCTGAAGAAATTTACGAAGATGTCATCAAATGGCTGGAAGAAGCAAACAACGGAATTGAAGGTGCGAAGCCTTTGGAAAATGAAATAGAAAAAAATGGCAAATGCTTCACTTGGTGTCCAAACTGCATGCGACAATTCAAGTTAAGCATGGCACTGGCCAAGAAGTCGGAGACTTTCAGAGATCTTCGAAAAACTAGCAAAAAGCTTACAACAGTTTCCTGCAAAGATGCTCCTCAGCCCAAAGAATTTCTTCCATCAAAGGAATTCATGCTCTCAAAATCGTCAGAAGAAGCTTTCGAACAGATTATGAAAGCTCTCAAAGATGACAATGTCAATATGATCGGAGTGTGTGGTATGGGAGGGGTGGGTAAAACCACCCTTGTGAAAGAAGTAGGCAGGATAGCCAAAGATTCGAAGCTTTTTGATGAAGTTTTGATGGCTTCGGTGTCGCAGACTCCAAAAGTTACAGACATTCAGAACCGAATGGCAGATATGTTAGGTTTGAAAATTGAAGGAGACAGTAAAGAAGGGAGAGCAGATCGATTACGGAAGATACTGGAGAAAGTGAAGAAGTTGCTTATAATCCTAGATGATGTCTGGGAAGTTATTTACTTGGAAGAGATAGGGATCCCATTTGGTGATGATCACAGGCGTTGTAAAATTCTTCTAACAACACGTCTTGAAGAGAATTGTTCTTATATGAAGTGCCGGGAAAAAGTGTTTTTAAAAATCCTATCTGAAGAGGAAGCATGGGCTTTATTCAAAATCAATTCAGGTTTACGTGATGAGGACTCTGACTTGAACAGAGTGGCAAAGGAGGTTGCGAAAGAATGCCAAGGCTTGCCTATAGCACTTGTTGCAGTGGGAAAGGCTCTAGAAGGTAAATCTAAAAATGAGTGGGAAGTAGCATCTGAAGACCTCAAAAAATCTCAATCTCGACACGTGGGAAAATATGATGACCGAAAAAATGCATATGCATGTCTTAAATTGAGCTATGATTATTTGAAGTACGAGGAAACGAAGTTATGTTTCTTGCTATGCTGTTTATTTCCAGAAGATTATGAAATTCCAATCGAGCAGTTGACGAGATATGCAGTTCGCTACGGGTTATATCAAGATAAGTCCATTGAAGGTATAAGGAAACGAGTTTATATGGAAATCGAATACCTCAAAGCTTGTTGTATGCTGTTAGGAAGTAAAAGTGAAGAATATGTGAAAATGCATGACTTGTTTCGTGATGTTGCTATTCAGATAGCATCAGAAAAATACGGATTCATGGTAAATGCTGGCTTTGGGTTGAAGGAGTGGCCAAGGAGCAATAAAAGATTTGAAGGTTGTACAGTAGTTTCGTTAATGGGCAATAAACTAGCAGAACTTCCTGAAGGATTGGTGTGTCCACAGCTCAAAGTTCTATTGTTAGGACTGGATGATGGTTTGAATGTTCCAGAGAGGTTTTTTGAAGGGATGAAAGAAATTGAAGTTTTGTCTCTAGAGGGAGGGTGTTTGTCATTGCAATCACTTCAATTCTCATCGAACCTTCAATCGTTGCTGTTGCGAAGGTGTCAGTGCAATGACCTCATTCGGTTGAGAAAGCTGCAAAGACTTAAGATTCTTGTTTTCAGGTGTTGCTACTCCATTGAAGAATTACCTGATGAAATTGGGGAGCTCAAGGAGTTAAGGTTGTTGGATGTGATAGGTTGTGAAAATCTAAGAAGGATTCCTGTGAATTTGATTGCAAGGTTGAAGAACTTAGAAGAACTGCTGATCGGAGATATTGAGAGCTTCAAGGGATGGGATGTTGTTGGATGTGACAGCGCAGAAGGAATGAATGCAAGCCTAACAGAACTAAATTCGCTGTCTCATTTAGCTGTATTATCATTGAAGATACCGAAGGTTGAATGCATTCCCAGAGATTTTGTTTTTCCCAGCTTGCTCAAATATGATATAGTGTTAGGGGATCAGGATTATTATCTAGGAAGAGTATACCCAACCTCGAAAAGTTTATATTTGGGTGATATCAGCGCCGCATCCTTAAATGCAAAGACATTTGAGCAGTTGTTTCCTACTGTGTCTCAAATTGGTTTTTGCAACGTTGAGGGTTTAGAAAATATAGTATTGTCGTCTGATCAGATGACCATCCATGGCCATGGGTCGCAAAAGGACTTCTTACAAAGATTAGAAGATGTACAAGTGGCAGACTGTGGGGATATTCGCACTCTGTTTCCAGCAAAATGGCGGCATGCTTTGAAAAATCTAATACGTGTGGAAATTTTAGTCTGCGAATCATTGGAAGAGGTATTTGAATTGAATGAAGGAATTAACGAGGAGAAGGAGCTGTCATTTTTGAAGGAGTTAGTGCTGTCAGATTTACCTGAGCTCAAATGTATATGGAAGGGGCCCACCAGACATGTCAGCCTCCAAAGTCTTACTCATCTGGCGTTGTCGTCTCTTAACAAACTGACATTTATCTTCACACCGTCCCTCGCTCAAAGTCTTATTCATCTGGAAACACTACAGATACAATATTGCCATGGATTGAAGCGTCTTATCAGAGAGAAGGATGACGAAGGGGAAATAATTCCAGAGTCTCTTTGCTTCTCAAAATTAAAAACTCTCTATATAATAGAATGTGCTGAACTTGAATATGTCTTCCCTGTCTCCGTGTCTCCAAGTCTTCAGAACCTGGAAGAGATGGAGATTTTTGCTGACAATTTAAAGCAAGTATTTTACAGTGGAGAAGGAGATGACATCATCGTCAAGTCTAAAATTAAAGATGGCATCATCGACTTCCCTCAGCTAAGAAAATTGTCTCTTTCAAAGTGCAGCTTTTTTGGTCCAAAGGATTTTGCTGTCCAATTGCCTTCTTTGCAAGAGTTAACCATTGATGGCCACGAAGTATGTCCTTTATATTTCTCCTTTTTTTTTTCTTTTCTAATTTAAATTGTCAACTTCAATACATTGTGATAATTTGTTCTATCTTCCTCCAAATTTCTAAAACTAAAGTAATTGGTAAGTTCTTTAACCATCCACTGAATTTAATTGATGATTTAAATTGGCTTAGGAAGTTAGACATCAATTACTGTAATGTAATTTCTTATTTCTTCCCTCATATTTCTAAAACTAAAGTAGTGGATAAATGGTAGCAAATCCTTTAGCCATCCACTGAATTTAAAAGGAGTGAAATTGAGGCTTCGTATTTGGTTTATTTTTTCTAAACAATTAGAGTTAAAAAGTAAAAATTGAAACTTCTTTTTAAACACAATTGTTTCTCATTCAAAGAACTTCAAAAGCACCAAATTTGTATTGAATTCAAAAAACATATTTTTTAAATATTTTTTTCATTTTTTTTACAATTTGTTCACTTTTTTTATGAAAAAAAATAATTTAAATGATACATAATCAAGCATTTTTATTAAAACATTTTACTAATATGTAAAATTCAAATTATTTTCTTTTATATTTTTAGTTTTGGAAAATGTCATAATTGTTTTTTATTATAAATCGAATATAAAAAATTAATTTTTTTGAGTTGAAGTATAATTTTTCATGATTGCTTTTAATTTAACTAATATAAAATAATAGTTTGTATTCAGATTATCATAAATATGAAAAAATATGATTTTATATTCCCATGACCCGTTGCCTTGTCTATCTATATCTTCTTGTTGATAAGTATTTCGGTATTGGGGATAATTGGTTCATCTATTTAACAAAATTATATAATAGTTTCAAAGTGCACAAAAATTACTAGGAATTATATCTAACAAATTGGTACCCTTATTTTCTTTTGATGCAGGGGTTTACAAGTTTGGAAACATTGAATTTGTCCTCCCTGCTTGTGCCTGACTTGAGGTGTATATGGAAGGGTCTCATGCTGAGCAATTTGACTACTTTGGAGGTGAACGAGTGTAAGAGACTGACACATGTATTCACAGACAGCATGATTGCTAGTCTAGTTCAACTGAAAGCTCTAGAGATATCAAATTGTGAGGAATTGGAGCAAGTCATTGCTAAGGATAATGATGACGAAAAGGATCAGATATTGTCAGGGAGTGATCTCCAATCTTCATGCTTCCCCAATTTGTGTCGACTTGAGATCACAGGATGCAACAAGTTGAAGAGTCTCTTCCCGATAGCCATGGCTTCAGGTCTCAAAAAGCTCCAAGGACTTAAAGTAAGGGAATCCTCTCAAATATTGGGAGTATTTGGGCAGGGTGATCATGCTTCACCTGTCAATGTTGAGAAGGAGATGGTGCTCCCTGATCTGGAGTGGCTGATTCTAGAAAAATTACCAAGCATTATCTACTTCAGTCATGGATGTTATGATTTCATATTCCCTTGTTTGTTGATGTTGGAGGTGCGTCAATGTCCAAAGCTGACCACAAAATTTGCTACTACATCAAATGGTTCAATGAGTGCTCAATCAGAGGTGCTGCATATTTGACATGATTTCTTGCCTCTTTTTAGTGTTTTCCTCAATAATAAGACTTACAAGTTAGAATGTGTATGCCATGCTTGAATTGGTTTTCCAGGTATCTCAAGCAGTTGAGGATTCAAGTATTGGGTGCTCCGTGCCAACCAGAACTTATAGAATATGGACCCCATATAATGGGTGGGAAGAGAAAAAGGAAGAGGATGTGGTCATAATGATTGAGTCAGATGATTAGTTTGGCATTGGAATTTGAAAAGCATGCTAGTACGTCATTCATTCTTGCAGGTAAAATGGCTGCAACTATTTATCTTCTGTGCTTCTTTAAATGGTTGGTTTAAATCAACAAATAAGATATGCCTGGATGATCTTTGTTCTTGATGTTTGCATTAGGTTGGTTGGTTGGTTACCTATGTGATGATCAACTCGACATTGGTGGGAAGTAATTCCAGCTGTTTCATTAGCTACAACAATTTGTCTTATTTCATGTGTTTGTTGTGTGAACTTCCAGAAATAAGGGTAATGTTATGTGTTTAGTAATTTATTGTGCGAACCTTCAAAAACAAAAGGCATAATGTTTACTCATTGGTGGGCTTATTGTTTAATGTTCTCCTCATTTTGATGTTCTATTTCTATTACGGATTCTTTATGTGGATAACTTGTTATTGTGCGTATCGTACAATAATATGGTTTCTACATGAATATATATAAATACATGTGAATGAGTATATATATATATATATATATATATAATTTACAAATTGACAGAATTTGATATTCCAATATATAAGTAAAAGGATAAATCCTCTAGCTTTGAAAAGAATTAGTGTTTGCCTTTGAGATTGTAATTTTTTTTTCCAGCGTGTATTCAATTTAATATTTTTAATAATACAAATGAAAATAAACAGCAAATTTAATTTATAAATGTAACTATCTCAAAACAATGTTGAGAAGGAAGAAAGATTAGTAGAATAAAAATAAAATTAATAGACTTTTAAAAAGCAAAGAGTTTTTAATATTAAAAATAATTTTTTTATTTAATAGACCCAATTTTGTATTTTTTTTTTAAAAAAAAGATAACTCTATTTTAATTCTGATTCTTTAGCAACACAGTTTTTCATTCACCATAACACACATATTTGTTTTTTAAAATAGTTAACATGGAAGGGGCCCATTAGATATGCTGAACTTGTGGTATCTTTACAAACTGACATTTATCTTCACACCGTCCCTGGCTCAGAGTCTTATTCATCTGGAAACACTACAGATAGAACATTGCGGTGAATTGAAGCGTCTTATCAGAGAAAAGGATGACGAAAGGGAAATAATTCTCTATATAAGAGGCTGAGTTAAACTGGAACATGTCTCCGTGTCTCCAAGTCTTCTGAACCTGGAACATATGATGATTTCTTTTGCTTATAATTTAAAGCAAATATTTTACAGTGGAGGAGGAGATGCACTCACCAGAGATGGCATCATCAGCTTCCCTCGGCTAACAAAATTGATTCTTTCAAATTGCAGCTTTTTTGGCCCAAAGAATTTTGCTGCCCAATTGCCTTCTTTGCAAGTGTTAACCATTAAAGGCCACGAAGAAATGGGTAATTTGTTGCTAACAAAAGTGATTTTTTAGCCAAATTCAATACATTGTGATAATTTCTTATTTCTTCCTTCAGATTTCTAAAACTAAAGTAATGGATAAATGGTAGCAAATCCTTTAGCCGTCCACTGAATTTAAAAGGAGTGAAATTGAGGCCTTTCCGCCAATTAATAAAAAAATGGTTTTTTTATCCAATTTTCTAAACAATTAGAGTCAAAAAGTAAAAATTGAAACTTTCTTTTAAATACAATATTTTCTCATTCAAAGAACTTCAAAAGCAACAAATTTTTATTGAGTTTGAAAGACATATATCTTCATTTTCTTCAACAAATATATTTTTTTCTCTTATGTATTTGTTTATTCTAACTTAAAATACTAATTAAAAAGTCTAACTTTTTAATTTGATTTATGATTAAAAAAAAACATTTTATTATCACAACATAGAATAAAAGTTTAAAAAAGAAACACTCACAGGCCTACACAACACATGAGCTGATTAAATGGCAACAATCCCATTAGCAAATTTGTGCTCCAAATGACAAAATAAAAATAAACTCAGCAAACAAGATAAGTCCTAATTAATTTTGACACAAGTATGTTGTCAAGCATTGAACCTTTCCAAATTGCATTTTTTTTTCTATTTTTTTTTTCAAGTATTTTGTCCCCATTTTCATTTACTTTTGGCATTACACAAAAACATCCCTTTCAAGTTTCAAAACGACGTGCAGCTCAGTCAATGCCTTCATTGCCTACCGCCTTCAAAAAATCAACTCCTTAGTTTCGTCCTTGGCTCGCGTAGAACGACATCCACTTTAAATGCCAGTCACCGAGATGTTTGACTTGTGGCCAGAATTTGAATTATGTGTTAACAATTAGCTAATTTTTTAATTCTAGTAATTTTTTAATTTTAGTAATTTGTTTAATTTAATTAGTTACGGTGGCCAGGTACTATCTAATAAGTTAAGATAGTTGGTGACTGACAATTAACTGGTACTTATAAAAGATCTTGTTTGATAGATATAAGAACTTTTAAATGCTTAAATATCTATGTAGGAAGAGAAAATACAATGATATTTAAAGAGATAAATTTTAAAAATACATATGCTAAAAATATTAAAAATAAAAAGATTATAAACATTAACTTTGAGGATTCATGTGATATTTATAACTTACAAGTCTTGGTTTTTTTATAGAGAAGAGAGATTGAAAAGTAATTTTATTTCTGTGATATTTTGAATTATATTTTATTCAAAACAATATATATTTAATTAACATAAAATATTAAAGTATCTTTACGGGATATTAAATTTTTTTTGAATAATTAATATAAAATAAAATTATTGAAAACTCCATCAACTTTAATAGGACAATATTAGAGAACAAAATTAAAAATTTTCAATTTTTTTTCAAAGAATAAAACTTAAAAACAAACATATTTTAATAAGAAAATTCAACACAATCTGGGTTCTGTTGCCAGCCAGACCCAAGAAGGTTCCAATAGCGTTGGGTCCTGCTGCCCAATAGCGTGATGCTGAAGATCCACTCGCCTGGGTTTGCACGCAGTGCAGGTCTGCAGCCCCTTAGCGCGCGATGCTGCAGACTTGCTTGCTTGGGTCTGTACCGCGCGCGGGTCTGCAGCCTTAGGCGCGCAGTCATGCAGACCCACTCGCCTAAGTTTGCAGCTAGGCACACGGGTCTGGCCCTAACGCCCAGGGCATGACAACCCAGCGCCAGGTGTCAGCAGCCTAGGTCCTGCAGCCCCACCATGCCCCACCAAAACTTGCACTGACCGTTTTCTCCCTAACCATCCTTTCAATGTCATTTCATCCCAATAAAAAGATAATCTCATCCTCTCTCTGCAGTCCTTGCAACTCTCTGTTGCAAGGGTTGCTCTGTCATTATACTACTCCAATCCACAAGACTTTGTGTCTTGGTAAACAGTAGCAGGGGCATTGATCCCTTTGAGAATGTTGTATAATTTATGTTTTGAATATATGTTTTTTTTATATAATTTCATCCTTCAATATTTGATTTATTAGAGATTGAATTTCATGATTTTTTATCATATGCTATGTGATTATTTTAGTTTCATAACCCAAGTCATATATTTGGCGGGTCAACTAGATTGACTCGAGTTTTTTTTAATTGATATATTTTTTTTCAGTTTCATCCTTTAACATCTTCAACATTGGGTTTGATTAGGAATTAGACCTTGTCATTTATTTCACTTTGTTTGCTATGAGGTTATCCTGATCTTATGACCTGGGTCACGAGTTTTGCGAATTAACCCAGGTAAACTTAGGTTATTTTATTGTGTTTTTTAATTTAATTTCATCATTCAACAATGAGTTTATTGTGCATAATTTATTCAATATGCTTTCTATAGGGCTATATCAATCTTATGACCTCGATCGCGAGCTTGCCAAGTTAACCTAGAATGACTCGAGTTGTTTTTTTGGTTTATTTTATATGAGTTTATCCTACTATCATGACTCAGATCATGAGTTTGGTGGGTTAACCCGAGTGGACTCGAGTTGTTGTTTGTATCCTTTTTTAGATTTATTTTTTTAAAAAAATTATTCCTCCAACATTGAGTTGATTGGGAATTATGCTTCATAATTTATTTCAATTTATTTTTTATGGGGTTATCCTAATCTCATAACCTGAGTCGTGGATTTGGAAAGCCGACTTGTATTTTTTTTTGTCTATTTCTTAATTTTTTTTCAATTCCATCATTTAATAGTAAGTGGATTGAGAATTAAGCTTTATATTTTATTTTAATTTGCTTTACATGGGGTTCACATGGTCTTATGATCGGGTCATGAATTTGAAAGGTGAGTCTGGATCAATCAAATATGTTGTTGTCTTAATGTTTTTTTAAAGGATGTCGTCTTGAATCCTTTTTAGTCAAACTACGTTTTCGCACAGTTGTTTAAGTTATTTTTAAGCTCCTTAAGTTGACTAGATTACATCGGACCAACTTCCTTTCAATTTAGTTTTTTTAACTACAAAATATTAGCCATGCATGACTTTTTTGTATATTTTAAAAAATAATAATCTAGCCTTCAACATAGCTTAAAACAACTATCTAGTGATATACCAGAAGTTAAATGCAAGATACACGAAGTTGTACAAGAAAAGCATTCAAATCATGTTATTCACATTACTTTACTGTTAAATGAATTTGGATATCTAAAGCTCAAATCATTTCATAAATTATGATGATAGTCATGAAAGAATTGGAAATAGTGTCATTTTTTCTCTTTCAAATTAATTATTACCACTATATTCCCTTTTAATTCGGTTTAGTATAACATTCTACAATATTAAATATAAAAATTAGAAATAATAATTCCATTTTCATTTAAAAGACTTTTCATAATAAAAAAACATTCATCTATGAGCCAGAAACCAAAAGAAAAAAAAATGGTGCAGCCAAACTAAGCACAAGTCTCAAGATGTGGGCAAAAGCGTAATTTCAATTCACGGGCGCGTGGGATTGGGTTTGTTCTGGACAGTGTTGTTGAGCAGTGTTTCTTGTAGGGACCTGAAATGTGGGTCCCAGAGATAAGCACTGCGGGAGCGGGTTATTATAAATACAAGTGATGATGGGTGATTCTCTACGATACATTTCACAGGGACGGCATTGCTGAACATTCTTGGACCCGTTGGATAGGATATGATTCGATGTATTTAATGGCTGTGATCAGAAGTTGGTGATCGGATGGTTGATCTTGAAGTTCATTTAACCGTGCCTTGATCAAGGTTTTGATGTCTTAAACACTTCTTAAAACCTTCGTTGGCTTAGCCGGCACTTCTTGTGGCATTTTTAAAATTGTTTTGTCGTTGAAAGAGAGCGTTGCTCTTTATTTGAAAAATAAAAAAAATAAAATTTGTTGGGACTAACATATCAAAAGAGAAGCCAATAGTAACAAAGCAAGAGGGAGTTTGTTGAAAAGAAAAGAAAAATTTAGGGACTTGGAATGAGTAAATTATGACATATATATAAATATTTATTTTCGTTTATAATTATGAATTTGCTACCTTGAATAGATCAACTCAACTCCTTTAATTTGATGTCCAAATCTTTAGGCAATTTGTCTATATCATGAGAAATTTCTTTGGTGTAAACTAGTTAAAAGAATTCATGTATTTTAAAACTAACCTAAGTTTATTTAATTTTTTATTAAATAAATGATTTAAGAGTTACTTGTCATTTACGAATAAAACATCAATTTAAAAAAAGAATCCTTTTTTGTTTTGTTAAACATGCACTAAGTAACTGATATTTTATATTTGATATTGTAATGTATAATATTTTTTTAAAATAATTTATTTAAAAATATATTAATTTTCTTTTAGATTTTAAATAAACATTAAATATAATTGTATTTAAATGCCATTAGAACTTGAAAAAAAGTCAAAATACAGTCATTGTTTCTTTTAGATTTTAAATAAACATTAAATATAATTGTATTTAAATGCCATTAGAACTTGAAAAAAGTCAAAATAGAGTCATTGTTTGTTGATCACCATGTCTATTCATAATGATTGATAGAGATGATTGCAATTAAACACAATCCTAAAAAAAAAAAGCTAGTATAAATAATATTTACTAATCAATTACAAACTCTTAACTTAAATTTTAAAAAAACATTAGAAAAAATATTAATTTAATATTTTTTTAAAAAAATTATATTTTTAAAACACATTCAAACAAAGTTAAAAACACAATATCAAATAGGTACACATATGTCAAGACATAATTTTTAAAATAAAATATTACCGTGTAACAGAAAATAAAAGTACATTCTAAAGACATATTGGACACCTAATTAATTAAAATTAATTAATTTTTAAATGTTTATTTTTTTAATTTCTTTAATTACATCATTTTTTAATTATAAAGAGTTATCTTAAAAAAAAAATATCTTGTAAGTATACAAACTAATAAAGTTTTGATGAAGTGGCATTTATAAAATAAAATAAAGAGTGAAGAGATCAATTGGATAAAGCTCCAAATTAAGTTTGAATGTTAATTGCAAGGGGGGGGGGGGGGGGGGGGTTATGGTGTGTTTGCTTAACATTATCAAAGCACAATATCCATTTGTCAACGGACAACAATACGAAATAATTGCTTAATTTTTTTAGTGTCTGAATTATGCCAAAATAATACCGGATTGTCTAAGGCAATATTTATTTTTGTATTTTAAAAAAAATTTATTTTTATTTTATTTTTTTACTTGAACTTAATATTTTTTTTTGTTATTTTTAGATCATTTTTATGTGTTAAAGTTAAAAATAATTTTTTAAAAAAATATTTTTTTGATTTATTTTCGAGTAAATAACACTTTAAAAAACAATTATAACCACACTTCCAAACACCCTTTAAATATACTTTACTTTACATATCATGCTTGTTTGATTTGGAAAATCCGCCTACAAATTTTTAATGAAAAAAATATTCAAGTGTTGCCAATATGTATTCTAGTAAAAAAATTTAAATTATATGGGGGTTGATTTGATGTGACTTAGTTAACTTGACATGTCTAGAGACAACCCATAAGATTGTTAAAAATATATTGACTAAAAACTATTTCAAGACGACATCTTTTTTTAAATAAAATATTAAGACATAAACATATTAGATCAAACCCAAGTCAACCTGAATTAACATGTCAAATACGAGACATAGATAATGAGACCAGAATGATTATAGAAAGAAAATTCAAACAAATTATGAAATTTAATTTCCAATCAATTCAAATATTGAATAATAAAATTTTAAAAAATTAATTAAAAAACCAGAAAACAAACAACTTGAGTCAATCTAGGTTAATGTGCCAAGCTTGCAACCCAAATTACGTGACTTGAATAACCTTATAGAAAACAAATTGAAACAAATTATGAAGTTCAATCTCCAATAAACTAAACATTAAATTATGAAACTGGAAAAAAAACAAATATAACCTAGATCATGAGACTAGAATGAACAAACCTAATGTTAAATAGTAAAATAAAATAAAAAACAAGAAAAAACAAGAAAAAAAATTGTAATTAGTTTTTGTTAATTTAACAATAAAATAAGGATTTTTTTATTTTTTATAATAAAATTGATGTTTTGTTCTAAAAAATCACTATAAAAAATGCTTGGAAAAATTGGAAATTTTTTTTGAAAATTATTTGGAAATCAATAATCAAAATGAAGTTTTAGAGTGTTTTTTGTACAAAAACATTTAAGAGCACTTATCACCTAATAACTTTATAATTATAAACTCTACTAAAGCTCTTTCTTTTTTTCTTTTTCTCCAAAACTGCCCAAAACCTAGCTTTTTTTTAAGTATTTGTTTGGCAACAATATCTATTTTTCTTATTCATTGTATATTTACCAGAAATATATAGGGTATGGATAAAACACATAGCACAGAGAAGATTTATCGTGAATTATAATAGTAAAATAACATTTTTATCCTTTCTCCAATCAGGTTATAAGACTAAGTTTAGGGGTAAACTAATCTATTATATGTGACCCATTGCTATTCTCATATTTAGTAGGGATAAAAACATAATTTCATCTTTTTTTTAATAGTTAAAACTTTTGCTGTCCTTAAAATAAAATACTCAGATATTTGGTTGCTACGAATTTTTTTTAGATTCCATGACTTTTTTGCAAAGTTTAATTACTACGTTATCCTTTATGTTAGAATTAATTAAGGCTTGCTTTGGGGGCATTCATGTATTTTCACTATTCTTAGCACAATAAAATCACAAAATTAATCTGTCTCATAAAAATTTAGGCTTGGTTAAGAGGCAATTTCGTGTTTACCCGTGGATTTTTTTAGTTATAAACAAGTTAGTTAAGAGATGGATTAATCTTTTAAAGTGATTAAAAAAAGTTCTTACACGCATATGATAGGTTGCTGCTCTTCGATGTCACGTGTGCGTTCATAAGACGGCTAGCAATTCCTTCCACAAGTGAGAATGGGTTTTATTATTGTAGTGTACGATATTTTTTTTAAATTTTACTTGAAAATATAATAAAATAATTTATTTATTTATTTATAACATCAATATATTAAAATAATCACAAAACATTAATTTGATATTTTTTAAAGATAAATGTATTTTTAGAACACACTCAAACATATCTAATCGCAAGTTATAATTTTTATTGATATAATATAAAAATAATAATGCATTTGTATTTTATTTGGCATGATGAAATTATTTTCTTTTAAAAAAATAAAAAACAAAAAAAAAACACTAGTTATAGCAAGAACTATTGTTATGCCAAAGCAACTATTAATGTTTTCACAGTGGAATCAACCATCAATACTAATCAAAATGTAATAGTAAAATCAAGCAATTTTAAGTGTATTTTATGATTAACATACATTGATTGATTATGTGTCAATACATTTAAATTTTAATCATTTAAATTTTATCATATATTAGAAAATTAATGCATAAATTGGTTTTCAATTAAGTTCTTTTAATAAGATTAGGGTATCAAATGATATATTAGTATATTTTCTTTATAAAATCAACACTAATTAAAATTTTAAATTTGATATGCATCAAGAAAATGAATATATTATTTATTTATAAAAAGTTACACAACGTATTTTATTTTAGTTCTAGGATATGAATTTTCTAAATTCTATTTCAGTCAATTAAAAAACAACGATAGAAGTTGAAAAAAATAAAATGTTATAAAAATAATTGAAAAATTGGATTAAGCATTTATAATGGATATAAGATGTATTACTATTCTTATTTAAACCCAATAGGAACAATATAAATAAAATTATTATAACTACTATAATAACACGTAAACAAGATTATAATAACAGAATTAAATTATCAAACGATTCATCCCATAGAAATAATAAATAATCAGAATTATTTCACTTCCGTACAATGGGACATACAACTAATTTATCTATAGTTTAGATGCTTTTATTTGTTTTTAATTTTCTTTGGTCCTCAATATTTTATACCAAAAATAAAATACCATGATTTCTCAAATATATATCATTTTTTGGACCAGGTTCAGCTTGATCCATATAACTAGGTTGGATCTAGAAGGCTGAGCAAATTACTGGCCTAAACCAGTGACCCGGCTGGATAGAAAATCACGCTTCCAATCTCCTCATCAACAATTACAGTTGAAGTGAATTATATTTCAATTGAATAGTAAACCATAACAATGAAAACAAAACTGCATGCTGCAATCAAAATGCAAAGTGAGAGAAGCTTACCTGGTAACTGAGACCAACGGAAATGACGGTGCTAAAACTTTGGCTCACGATCAGTAGTAACTGGTTCTGAGGAAGACGAAGACTATGGCAGCACTAGTTGGTCTCTATTTTATATCTATATAATATATATAGCTTCCTTCTGTTGATGCTCTTTAGAGACAGTGAAAAAATGATGACGATGAATACGTGGTGTGCTATTTCTTCTGTATTTTCTTGTTTTCGACTGCGTTCTTCTCCCCTATCCTCTTTCTTTTTTTTCCTCTGTTCTGCTCTCGTCTTTCCTTCTCTGTTCTGCTCTCCTCTCTCTGTCGTCCCCTCACTGTCTCGTTGTCTTCCCTCTCTGTTTTCTCTCTCTCTCTTTTTTTTAAGTTCTCCTCTGTTCTCCCCTTCTCTCCCCAGCTCATCTCTGTTTTCCCCCCTTACATTCCCCTCTCTCTCTGTCTCTCTCTGTTTTTTTCTTTCCTCTGTCGTTCCTTTTCTGCTGTCTTCTTCTTTTCTTCCTCTGTGCAGTCCCCCTTTTCATCGGTTCGGTTCCTCCTCTGGCTTTTATAGCCAGAGGACGCAGACGTTTCTTGGTAACGGACAGCGTGCATCACGGTGGCGAGGGATGTCAGCCGCGAAACGTGCTCCCTGATTGAAGCTGCTAACGCCTGCATTACCTTTACTGCAGAAACCGTTGCAGATGAAGAAGGTGATAAACATATGAAACGGCGCCGTTTTCTAATTCAAAATGAATATTTCTGATTTGGTCCTTGAATGTTTCTACACTTTTGTAATCAAACCCCCCTGAAAAATTATAATTAGACCCCTTGAATTTAGTTCCTTTTCCGATTTAGTCCTTTCTGTTGGATTGTTCCTATTAAGTCCCAAATTGGCCATCAAACTTCAATAATTATACAATTAAGCCCCTTATTTGACCAAATCAACTCTTTAAAATTATAATTGAACCCCATAACTTTAATTATTTCCAATAAGCCTAAATTGACTTAAAAAATCAATTTTCTTGCAATTAAACCCTCCATAAATTCAATTAAACCTTGGGTAAAATTTAATTGAGTCCATAAACATCTGATTTTGAACTTTTCTTTCTTAACTTGAATTTTCGTTGTCAACAGGGGTCTAATCAGTTAAAATATAATATCAAATTTCAATTCTTGTATTTCTGAACCTCCTCAACCAATTCCTCGTCATTTTTATGGGTATTTCAGCATCATTTTCTCATTCCGATTATTATTATTATTATTATTTTATTATTCCTTCCAAATATATTTTTTTGATATGTATTTTTTGTATTTTTTATGGTGGAATCCAAAAAAAGGTAACAACACTTTCTAAAAGTATTTTTTACTTGAATTAAAATAATTGTTTTTTTTAATTTTTTTTTATTTATTATATCGTATATTAAAATTATAAAACAATACTATAAAAAAATATCAATTTAATATTTTTTAAAATTATATATATTTTTAAAATACACTCCAACAAAATTTTAACATAAGAAAAAACTTTACAAACAAATTGAAGATGCAGGCTCATATTTAAGTTGCATTTATCGGCCATGTACATATCCGAGTTCAAGCATATGACTTTTGTGAAAAAAAAAAAAAAAGATACCCGACCGTTTGAGTGTTCCTTGCTCATCATGCTTAGAATTTGTTTGGCAATATGGTTTTAGGTGTTTTTTTAAATAATTTTTTGTGTCAAAATACATGTTAATGATATTTTTTTATTTTTTAAAAATCATTTTTGACATCAGCACATCAAAACGATCTAAAACGTACAAACCATATTAAATTTTAGTAAAAAAAAAATTCAAATTTTTTGGGAATGCGGGTTGAACCGCATTCCCAAACATGCTTTTAGTTAATTTTTGAAAATCCGCCTATAATATGTGAAACAAACAAAAAAAAAATCAATTTTTCCTTACCAGATTTAATTCCCTACCAAAATTTGACTGCTGGGATGTGGCTTAAGAAAATAATCATGCTTTTTTTATATGTGTATTTTAAATAATTTTTTTTTAATTTATATTCAAAATAATACTTCTTTTCTTTGATTTTTTTCATTTAGCCTTTTTAATTTTCTTGTTTTTTAAGTATTTAATTTTTAAAGAGATTTTTCTAACACATCTATAATTTTTTTATGTTTTATATAATTTATCTTTATTTTTAAGAATAAAAAAAATTATTTTTGGATAGTATTTGTAATAAGTGCAACTTTGCTAGATATTATTTTTCTTTAATTTTATACAATTAATTTTATATGTGTCAATTTCTAGTATCTATTATCATATGTGTCAATTTCTAGATTCGTTTGCATATAAAAAACATTTTATATGGTTTATACTGAAATTTTAACATGATATTCACTTTGTTCACCGATCAAGCTGAGTTATATTTTGGGTCTATTTAAAAATGTAATTAATGTTATTTTTTAAAATATATTTTTTTTTAAGATATATCAAAATAATATCTTTATATTTTTCAAAATTTATTTTTAAATAAACACATTAAAACAATCTAAAAAAAATTAATTTGAAAACAAATTCAAATTTTCATTAAAAATAGATTGAATCGCAGCCCAAACCCGCTTATAATACTTTCATTATAAAAACAAAAAAAATGTTTTTATTGTTGTCATCTTCCAATGATAGAAGTATCTAAAACTCTATAGAAAATTGAAGGTTTATGGCATCTTAACATGCCTTAAATTGCTTTTGTACATGCAGCTGTAATGTTTTCGCTTACCCATGAAGCCATTGGCCTGCATGCACCCAAATAAAATAAAATAAAATTGAAATGAGAATCTCTCTTTAGCCTGCAAATGTTATTGTCTTTAGCTTGCTTCATAAGCAAACCAAATTTGAAGCAAGGAATGCCTTCTTTTTTTTTCTTTATGGGCAAATCATATTCCTTGAGTGGGATATATATAGGGACAATCATATAGCTCGAGTTTCATCCTTGGAAATGGCAGAGAGTGTTCTTCATTTAATTAATTGTTGTCTTCTTTTCAGCTCCTTTCGTTTTTAATTTTCCCCTAATCATCATTTTCAAAAAAAAAAAAAAAAAAAAACCTTGAGAGATCATAATTATAGTAACATACATTAAGGATCATAATTAGAGAGGTTGTGGGTGTCTAAGTGATCGTGATTTTCCGTTCGTTCTGTCTCTACTACAAGGTGTGTATTTCAATCATATACCTAATTATAGTAACACTACATACATTAAGGATTATATTTGTGGTTGCAATCGATTGATAGAGAGGTTGTGGGTGTCTAAGTGATCGTGAATCTTCCGTTCGTTCCTGTCTCTACGTACTACAAACAAGGTGTGTATTTCTACTAATTCTTGTGTTATTTGCTCTTGTCTTTATATTATATTATTATTTGTTCATACATGTTTGCAATTATGATCCATGAAGAAAGAAAGTGAAGTATTAAGGATTATATTTGTGGTTGCAATCGATTGATAGAGAGGTTGTGGGTGTCTAAGTGATCGTGAATCTTCCTTTCGTTCCTTTCTCTATTACAAGGTGTGTATTTCTACTAATTCTTGTGTTATTTGTTATTTTTTTATTATATTATTATGTGTTCATGAAGAAAGAAAGTGAAATATTTGTTCAATTTAATCTCTATTTTCTCCTACCAGACTCACTCAATTTCTGTATGCAAGTTTTTATCGAAGTCTATCTAGTTGAAGGGTTAAATAATTGTAAATAAAAATCAAATACACATTATTAAAAATATTGTGGTGTTTTAATTTATTAGTCAATTAGAAAAATAATTAGTTTTAAAATCTTCTTAATAATACATATAAAATTAAATTAAGACTTTAATCTTGATAACTAACATTTTGAACTTTTACCTTAAATTTGATAAGGATGTAAAAGCTACAAATTCACAAGAATAAAATTTCTTTGTGTTTGGTGGATTAAAGTAGGGTAATGGTCTAAATAACAGTACTATTGTAAAAGTTGGATTTATCAGTGCATGGCTAGCTTTCACCACCGTAATTTGATCTTGACACCATCGTTTTTCTTCTTCTTCTTTTTCTTTTTTATTATATCACTTATGGTTTTTTTATTTATTAGAAAGCTCAAAAATCCACGAACTTCATAGTAATAACAGCCCTTCCGATTACTTAATAACTGATGAAATTAGAGTCATTTTAATCAAATCATCTTCAATAGATAAAGCTATAATGTAATTATTTGCTAGGCTAAGCGTATTTGTATATTCATAGTTCCACTTAAATTCTAAATACTATAAATCTACAAGGATTTGTATGATGTTAAGAGAAATATTCCCATTTAGCCAACACTAAGATAATTTTTGCGCGATGCTGTGAGTCGAATCAACTTTTTTTAAAGCAAAAAAAAAATATCTAGGTGTACTTAACATGTTTTCTAGCGGAAAAAAACTGTGGGGGTTAGAGTGATTTAGTCGACTTTATAGATCCAAAGACAATACAAACGAGTGGTAAAATAATAGTTTGACTAAAAAAATAATGAAGATATTTTTTAAAAAAAATATTAAGATGACAATATATTGGATTGACTTGAATTTACTTGAATCAACTCATGTTAACCTGTCAAGTCCTCAACCTAAATTATAAGACCCTAATAACCCTATAGAAGACAAATAAAAAAAAATATTAACCCAAATTTCTAGTCAACTCAATATTATAGGATGAAATTAAAAAAAAATTAAAAAAAAAAACACAAAAAACCCATGACTTGAGTCAACCCGATTTAACCGATCAAAATCGTGACCCGAGTCATGAGGTCGAGATAACCTCAAATAAAGCAAAATAAAATAAATTATCAAGCCTCATTCTCGATCAACCCAATATTGAATGTTGAAATTTAAAAAAAAAACATTCAATTGAAAAAGGATAAAAAAACCCTAAGGCAACTGGGCTAACCCGCAACCAGAATCATAAGACCGCGATAAACCCATAGAAAGCAAATAAAAAAAATTATGAAGCTCAATTTTCAATCAACTCAATGTTGAAGTATAAAGATTTACAAATTAAGAACTAAAATGAATACTTAAACTAAGTTTTCACTTTACTTCCTTCTTGGACTTTTGATTGATTTTTCATGAAATCATTCATGCTTATTGATGTGTTCTTCATATGAAACATGTTTAAAGCTTATTTTCAACCAAGCATATTATTAGTCCATTTTTTTTGTTATCATCAACATATATAAAAATATGAATGTGAAACTCTAAAGGTCAATAACATCACCATCATTTAGAGTAAAAATATATCTAGACTAGGATTTGCTATCATCAATATCTAATTTAAATCTAGCATTCAAATATCCATAAACTACCGGTTCATCTCCTTTATAGACCATAAAGAAATTCTTAGTTCTTTTTAACTACTTGATAATATTTTTAACTATTTTTAGTGATCCTCACTTGGATTAGATTGATATTTACTCGTTATGATCAAAATATAAGATAAATTTGATCTTGTACATAACATTTCATATATGATGGATCTTATAGTTGAAGCATAGAGAATCCTTTCCATCCTCTCTCTTAATTTATGTTTTAGGGTATATATCTTTGGAGAGACCAATCCTATGTGAAATAGGTAAGAATCCTCATTTAAATTCTTTCATGCTAAATCATTTCAACATTTTGAGTGTGTGTATGTGTGTGTGAATTGGGATAACCAAACAACCTTTTATATCTCTATAGATCTTTATTTATAATATATAGATTGTTTCACTCATATCCTTCATAAAAAAAATTCTTGGTAAACCAAATCTTTTCTTGTTGGAGTAAAGATATATCATTTCCTATTAAAAATATGTCATCTACATATAACACTAGAAAAATTATTCAACTTCAACTAAACTTTTTATAAACATAAAGGACATCAATATTTTTAACAAAACCATTTTTTAATTATCTTATCAAAATGGATATTTCAACTCCTTGAATCTTGTTTAAGTTATAATTAATCCATTTAGAATTTTATATCCTTGAGTCATTTCATGAAATCAATATTAGATATTGCTTTTATGTAATTGGTAGGCTCTTTAAGTATGAGCAAATTATCATTTTAAGCTTCTATGAAAAATTCATATCTCATTGGTGTATGACATCTCTTATTAGATCTATGGAATTATTGTGTTTCTTGATCTTTAAGTTGAGCATCTAGTGCTATATATTCGAGCTTGGGTTCTAATTGGATGTCAGTTTATGGTTCTTGAACTTTTTCCAATTCTATTTTCCTCTCACTACTCCTTTCAAGAATAAATTCTCTCTACATTTCTTTTACAAGTCAATTTAATGTGTTTTTTTTTAAATAAACACCTACATATTAATTTTAGGTATCATTTACACCTCAACCTTGTAGAACAATTGCTTCATTTTATAAAGAAAAAAAAAATATGTATCCATCTCAATAACTTTGATTAATTTCTAGTATTAATGAAGTATTAACCAGGAGCACTATGAACAATGTTTTGCTATAATAAGAAACCTCCTAATTATCACAACTTTATAATTTTCTTTTCTAAGCATCTTTTTTCCTAAGAATCTTATCTCAACTTTAAATTCATTAATCAAACTCAAATGAATATTAAATATTGATTGCATGAATAAAGTTAGTGGCATATATAACCACTTGATTGGAAAGAAATAAAGTTATAATTGTTGGTCATACACACTAATATAAACTTCATGTTCCTTTCTAAGTACTACAAGCATATATTCATGACCGAATATTTGAGCTCTATTAAGAACATTAGGCTTCACTTATAACTATTGGATTTCTCGAAACACATACACGCAGAAGTAGAAACTATAAATTTAAAATTTTTTGGGGGTCATAAGGATCCTATTAGACAAATATAGAATTGTTTAGGGTTTATACAAAGATTAATTGAAGAGCATATGTTCTTTTTTTGCTTTGAAAAATTACTTCAATGCTACGTTGTCGCAAACCACAAGCCATCCAAATATCTGGCTTCTAATAGTAATTCACATGAATGACCAATGAAAATCTTCTAAACCCTTTTAAGAGAGAGGGATTGATATACCTTAGAATGCGAACTCTTTTATTTTGTGTTTAGGTGTTTACGTAATACTTTTCTCACATTCTCTTAAGAAATAATAGGCATAATATTCTATTTATAGGAAAACCTAAAAACCCTATAAATGGAAAAACATCAATTTGCTCCTTAAATAATATCGCATATATATTTTAGGATAAATTTATAAATTTATTCAATAAAGTCCTTACTTAATTTTTCTTGGTCTAGAATTGCAATCCTCTATATTACTTACATTCTAGTCCTTAATCTCTAAAATTTATATAGAATCAAGTCATACCTGATTAATAATTCTATCTTAATTTCTAACTAATGGTTCTTATGTGTGTGATCCATTAGGTTCCCAAGAAGTTGGCCCAAATATAAATTATAATTCTAAAAAAAAAATAAGATTACATAAATTTATTTTTTTTTATCAATTAATTATTGATTCATTTATATTTAAGATCAAGTACAATAGGTTTAGGAGATTTGCTCGAGTTGCTTAGTTTTTCCCCCCTTTTTAAGCTTATGGTTTTTTATTTCATCTTTCAACATTTATTTAATTGAATATTGGGCTCTAGTTTTTTTATTTTCTTTCTATTGGATTTCTCATTGATTATGAAAATGATACGGGTTATCTTACTATTCAACATTAAGTTGTTTGATAATAAGTTTCATAGTTTTATTCAATTGCTTTTGATGAGGTTGCCCAATATCACAACTAGGTCACAGATTTTGTATGCTAATCCGGTGGAATCGAGACAGGTTTTTTTCAAAACTTTTTGAGATTATATTTTATCTTCAATTCGTCCTTCAATATTTTATTTACTAGAAATTGAGCTTTGACTGCTTTCACGTTCTTATTTAAATTTTTCTTCATTATTAGATAAGATCCCTCAACATTGATTTTTTTATTTGTATTTCAACATTTAATTGATACTTCAATCTTATACCTATAATTATGGGGTAATAGGTTAACCTGGTTTAACTCGAGTTGTTTTTTTATTATTTTTTTAGCTTCGCCCTTTGATAAAGGGACCTAATTTACAAATTTTACTCTTAAGGTGTATAGTGGAAATAGACTCTCCTAGTTAATTTCTATATTTCCATCAAACTATTTTAGGGTTTGAACATGAACCATCTGAAGAGGTTTTTTTTTCTTGTATATTATTGCTTTAATAAAGATAACAAAAAAGAAAAGAAAAGGATAAAAGTAAAACCAGAGAAAGATTAAGAATGCCAAGAGAGTGTGGGATTGATATTGTAATATAAGATGTTTTTTTTAATTATTTTTTTGTTTAAAAATATTTTAAAATAATATTTTAAATTTTTTTATCAACATATTAAAATCATAAAAAACACTAATTTTAAAAAATATATTCGAACAAAACTCATCCAAACTCAATTAAAAAATCAAAACGGTGCCAAGTGGAATTAACTGGGGAGAGTCTATTAAATCAAGAGCAAAACAATCAGTTTAAACTATTATGCTTTAAACTCATATGTGTAAACTATCAATGTATTCGTTAGATCGGTGGTATGCTATCTTTCACTAATAAAATTCTTTCTATTGGTTTGAGAGGAAAAAAAAAAGTATTTCTATCTTTGTTTTATGGAAAAAGCACATAGATCTATGAACTAGATATATAAAAAAAGAAGGATAGATTAGATATTCCCATTACTTATAATCGAGGAAAATAGTGTTTAAAATTAAGATAATAAAATTGAAACCAAATCAGCTTCATTAGATAAAGCTGTTGCGTAAATAAGTGTGACTTTTACTCGTGGCATAGATAGAGATAGTCATTACAGATTTTAGTTGCCTAAGATTGATCCTTTGTTGAGTTCGTTCCATTAATTATGTCATCAAATTGCATTTTTTTTATGGGAATTGCTGCTCTAACTATTTTGTTTTAATACTTCTCCTCTTTTTAACATAAAGTCGTTCTTTTATAAATATATTAATTAGATTGATGATATTCTGTCTTTCACTAATGAAATTCTTTTTATTGGTTTTGAGAAAAAAGTATTTCTATCTTTTTTAAGGAAAAACACAGAGATCTATGAACTATTGTGTAAATAATTGTTATGTTAGGACAAGGGATTAATTGTTTATCGTTCTACTTATACCTTGCCTTGTTGCTTTTGAAGCTGGCTTCCATACAGAGCTAAAGGCCTTCTCCTTTTGTTCCTCTCGCTGAATTTTATTATTGAACAGTCAGTACCAGTGCTCTCCGTATATATTTTCCAAAATTAAGGTAATAAAATTACTATTCTCATTCTCTCAATGCCTATTTTACTTTTAATGACTCACTATCACAGTCAGCATCCTCATTTCTCTAATTTTTCAGACTGGTGAAAAATGGCTATCGAAGATGTTTGTCGATCCATTGTATCTAAAATAACAGTACTCTTGGTGGAACCAGCGAAAAGGCAGTTCCGTTACATGTTCTGTTTCAACAATTTTGCTCAAGAATTCGATGAACAAATGATGAACCTGGCCTTGGCATTTTATCGTCTGCAAGATGCTGTCGACGTTGCTCAAAGGAATGCTGAAGAAATTGAGATTGATGTCAACACATGGCTGGAAAATGCAAAAAACGAAATTGAAGGTGTGAATCGTTTGCAAAATGAAAAAGGAAAAATTGGCAAATGCTTTACTTGGTGTCCAAATTCGATGCGACAATTCAAGTTAAGCAAGGCACTGGCAAAGAAGACGGAGACTTTGAGAAAACTTGAAGAAAATAGCAGAAAGTTTCCAAAAGTGTCCCACAAAGCACCTCTTCAAGAGATAAAATTTCTTCCATCAAAGGAATTCAAACTCTCAGGATCGTCAAAAGAAGCTTTCAAACAGATTATGAAAGCTCTCAAAGATGACAAGGTCAATATGATCGGACTGTACGGCATGGGAGGGGTGGGTAAAACCACCCTGGTGAAAGAAGTAGGCAGGAGAGCCAAAGAGTTGCACCTTTTTGATGAAGTTTTGATAGCTACGGTGTCCCAGAATCCAAATGCCACAGGCATCCAGGATCAAATGGCAGATAGTTTAGATCTGAAATTTGACAAGAAGAGTAAAGAAGGGAGAGCAAAAGAACTATGGCAGAGACTGCAGGGAAAGAAGATGCTTATAGTCCTGGATGATGTTTGGAAAGTTATTGACTTCCAAGAGATAGGGATCCCATTTGGTGATGATCACAGGGGTTGTAAAATTCTTCTAACAACACGTCTTGAAGACATGTGTTCTTATATGAAGTGCAAGGAAAAAGTTTTTTTAGGTCTCTTTTCTGAAGAGGAAGCATGGGCTTTATTCAGAATCAATGCAAATTTACGTGACGAGGACTTTACCTTGAACACGGTGGCAAAGAAGATTGCGAGAGAATGTAATGGATTGCCTGTAGCACTTGTGACAGTGGGAAGGGCTCTAAGAGATAAATCTGTTGTTGAGTGGGAAGTAGCGTCTGAAGAGCTCAAAAAACTCTCAATTTCGGCATTTGGAACAAATTGACGGACAAAAAAATGCATATGCATGTCTTAAGTTGAGCTATGATTATTTGACGTCCGATGAAACCAAGTCATGTTTCTTGCTATGCTGTTTATTTCCAGAAGATTACGACATTCCAATCGAGGAGTTGACGAGATATGCAGTTGGCTATGGGTTACATCAAGATGTGGAGTCCATTGAAGATGCAAGGAAACGAGTTTGTGTGGCAATCAAAAACCTCAAAGCTTGTTGTATGCTGTTAGGAACTAAAAGTGAAGAATATGTGAAAATGCATGACTTGGTTCGTGATGTTGCTATTCAGATAGCATCATCAGAAAAATACGGATTCATGGTGAAGGCTGGCTTTGGGTTGGAGGAGAGGCCAGGGAGCAATAAAAGCTTGAAGGTTGTACAGTAGTTTCGTTAATGGGCAATAAACTCACAGAACTTCCTGAAGGATTGGTGTGTCCACAGCTCAAAGTTCTATTATTAGAACTGAATCGTGGTATGAATGTTCCAGAGAGGTTTTTTGAAGGGATGAAAGAAATTGAAGTTTTGTCTCTAAAAGGAGGGTGTTTGTCATTGCAATCACTTCAATTCTCAACGAACCTTCAATCGTTGCTGTTGATCGAGTGTGAATGCAAGGACCTCAATTGGTTGAGAAAGCTGCAAAGACTTAAGATTCTTGGTTTCATTTGGTGCGGCTCCGTTGAAGAATTACCTGATGAAATTGGGGAGCTCAAGGAGTTAAGGTTGTTGGATTTGACAGGTTGTGAAAATCTAAGAAGGATTCCTGTGAATTTGATAGGAAGGTTGAAGAAGTTAGAAGAACTGTTGATCGGGATGCGAGCTTCAAGGGATGGGATGTTGTTGGATGTAACAGCACAGAAGGAATGAATGCAAGCCTAACAGAGCTAAGTTCGCTGTCTCATTTAGCTGTATTATCATTGTGGATACCGAAGGTTGAATGCATTCCCAGAGATTTTGTTTTTCCCAGGTTGCTCAAATATGATATAATGTTAGGGCATTGGTATCCAGAACTTGATAATGAATACCCAACCTCGACAAGATTATATTTGCGTGATATAAACGCCGCATCCTTAAATGCAAAGACATTTGAGCAATTGTTTCCTACTGTGTCTCAAATTGATTTTAAAAACATTGAGGGTTTAGAAAATATAGTATTGTCCTCTGATCAGATGACCTCCCATGGCCATGGGTCGCAAAAGGACTCCTTACAAAGATTAGAAAATGTCAAAGTGAATCGATGTGGGGATATTCGCACTCTGTTTCCAGCAAAATGGCGGCAAGCTTTGAAAAATCTAAGGAGTGTGGAAACTTATGACTGCAAATCATTGGAAGAGGTATTTGAATTGGGTGAGGCTGATGAAGGAATTAACGAGGAGAAGGAACTGTCGTTGTCATCTTTAACAGAGTTAGATCTGTCACGTTTACCTGAGCTCAAATGTATATGGAAGGAGCCCACCGGACATGTCAGCCTCCGAAGTCTTATTCATCTGGAGTTATTTGCTCTTGACAAACTGACATTTATCTTCACACCGTCCCTCACTCAAAGTCTTATTCATCTGGAAACACTACAGATAAATTATTGCGATGGATTGAAGCGTCTTATCAGAGAAGAGGATGGTGAAAGGGAAATAATTCCAGAGTCTCTTGGCTTCTCAAAATTAAAAACTCTCTCTATAAGTAGCTGTGAAAAACTGGAATATGTCTTCCCTGTCTCCGTGTCTCCAAGTCTTCAGAACCTTGAAGAGATGGTGATTAAATTTTCTGACAATTTAAAGCAAATATTTTACAGTGGAGAAGGAGATGGCATCATCGACTTCCCTCAGCTAAGAAAATTGTCACTTTCAAAGTGCAGTTTTTTTGGTCCAAAGGATTTTGCTGCCCAATTGCCTTCTTTGCAAGAGTTAACCATGTATGGCCACGAAGAAGGTGGTAATTTGTTGGCACAGCTTCGAGTACGTCCTTTATATTTCTCTCTCTCTCTCTTTTTTCTAATTTAAATCGTCAACTTCAATACATTGTGATAATTTGTTGATAAGTTCTTTAACCAATTTGTTGATAAGTTTTTTCTAAACAATTAGAGTTAAAAAGTAAAAATTGAAACTTTATTTTTAAATACAATATTTTCTCATTCCAAGAACTTCAAAAGCACCAAATTTGTATTCAAAAGCACCAAATTTGTATTGAATTCAAAAAACATATTTTTTAAATATTTTTTTCATTTTTTTTTTACAATTTGTTTTCACTTTTTTTATGAAAAAAATAATTTAAAGATCAATAATCAAGCATTTTTATTAAAACATTTTACTAATTAATATGTAAAATTCAAATTATTTTCTTTTATATTTTTATTTTTGGAAAATGTCATAATTGTTTTTTTTATTATAAATCGAATATAAAAAATTAATTTTTTTTTAGTTAAAGTATAATTTTTCATGATTGCTTTTAATTTAACTAATATAAAATAATAGTTTTTATTCAGATTATCATAAATATGAAAAAATATGATTTTATATTCCCATGACCGTTGCCTTGTCTATCTATATCTTCTTGTTGATAAGTATTTCGGTATTGGGGATAATTGGTTCATCCCTTATTTTCTTTTGATGCAGGGGTTTACAAGTTTGGAAACATTGAAGTTGTCCTTCCTGCTTGTGCCTGACTTGAGGTGTATATGGAAGGGTCTCGTGCCATGTAATTTGACTACTTTGGAGGTGAAAAGGTGTGAGAGAGTGACACATGTATTCACAAAAAGCATGATTGCTAGTCTAATTCAACTGAAAATTCTAGAGATATCAAATTGTGAGGAATTGGAGCAAATTATTGCTAAGGATAATAATGATGAAAAGGATCAGATATTGTCAGGGAGTGATCTCCAATCAGCATGCTTTCCAAATTTGTGTCGACTTGAGATCACAGCATGCAACAAGTTGAAGAGTCTCTTCCCCGTAGCCATGGCTTCAGGTCTCAAAAGCTCCAAATACTTAAAGTAAGTGAATCCTCTCAATTATTGGGAGTATTTGGGCAGGATGATCATGCTTCACCTGTCAATGTTGAGAAGGAGATGGTGCTCCCTGATCTGCAGGAGTTGTTGCTTGTACAATTACCAAGTATTTCCTCCTTTAGTCTCGGATGTTCTAATTTCTTGTTCCCTCATTTGAAGAAGTTGGAGGTGGATGGATGCCCAAAGTTGAACACAAAATCTGCTACTACATCAAATGACTCAATGAGTGCTCAATCAGAGGTGCTGCTGATTTCTTGCCTCTCATTTAGTTTTAAAAGTGCGCAATAATTACTATGAATTACATCTAACAAATTGGTACCCTTGTTTTCTTTTGATGCAGGGGTTTATGAATTTGAAAGAAATATCTATTGGAAACTTGGAAGGAGTACAAGATTTAATGCAATTTGAACGTTTGGTAACTAATAGAAGAGGTGGGCATGAACTTTCACTCATGAGTTTGGAAACATTACACTTGAACTTATTGCCTGACTTGAGGTGTATATGGAAGGGCCTCGTGCCGAGCAATTTGACTACTTTGAAGGTGAAAAAGTGTAACAGACTGACACATGTATTCATAGACAGCATGATTGCTAGTCTAGTTCAACTGGAATTTCTAAAGATATCAAATTGTGAAGAATTGGAGCAAATCATTCCTAAGGATAATGATGATGAAAAGGAACAGATATTGTCAGGAAGTGATCTCCAATCTTTATGCTTCCCTAATTTGTGTCGACTTAAGATTAGAGGATGCAACAAGTTGAAGAGTCTCTTCCCAGTAGCCATGGCTTCAGGTCTCAAAAAGCTCCAAGAACTTAAAGTAAGTGAATCCTCTCAATTATTGGGAGTATTTGAGCAGGATGATCATGCTTCACCTGCCAATATTGAGAAGGAGATGGTGCTCCTCGATCTGCGGCAGCTATTTCTAGAAAAATTACCAAGCATTGTCTACTTCAGTCATGGATGTTGTGATTTCATATTCCCTTGTTTGAGGAAGTTGGAGGTGCGTCAATGTCCAAAGCTGACCACAAAATTTGATACTACATCAAATGGTTCAATGAGTGCTCAATCAGAGGTGCTGCATATTTGACATGATTTCTTGCCTCTCTTTTAAGTGTTTTTATTTCTTGTTTCCCTCAATAATAAGACTTACAAGTTAGAATGTGTATACCATGCTTGAATTGGTTTTGCAGGTAGCTGAGGGTTCCGGCGCTGGTTGCTCCGTGCCAACCAGCACTGCTAGAAGGTGGACCCGGGAAAATGGGTGGAAAGAGGAAAAAGAGGAAGAGGATGATTAGTTTGGCATTGGAATTTGAAAAGCATGCTAGTACGTAATTCATTCTTGCAGGTAAAATGGCTGCAACTATTTATCTTCTATCCTTGTTTAAATGGTTGGATTAAATCAACAAATACGAGATGCCTGGATGATCTTTGTTCTTGATGTTTGCATTAGGTTGGTTGGTTACCTATTTCATGATCAACTCGACATTGGTGGGAAGTAATTCCAGCTGTTTCATTAGCTACAACAATTTGTCTTATTTCATGTGTTTGTTGTGTGAACTTCCAGAAATAAGAGTAATTTATGTGTTTAGTAATTTATTGTGCGAACCTCCAAAAAAGGGCTTTTGTTTGTTTGCCCATTTGTGTTTCTTTTCAAGTATCTGAACCTTAAAAAACGAAAGGCATAATGTTTACTCATTTGTGTGCTTATTGTTTTAATGTTTGGATTCTCATTCTCCTCATTTTGATGTTCTATTTCTATTACGGATTCTTTATGTGGTTAACTTGTTATTGTGCGTATCGTACAATAATATGGTTTCTACATGAATATATATAAATACATGTGAATGAGTATATATATAAAAAATCAATTTACAAATTTATTGACAGAATATGAAATTCCAATATATAAGTAAAAGGATAAATCCTCTAGCTTTGAAAAGAATTATTGTTAATTTGCCTTTGAGATTGTAATTTTTTTTTCAGTGTATATTCAATTTAATATTTTAATAATACAAATGAAAATAACAGAAAATTTAATTTATAAATGTAACTATCTCAAAACAATGTTGAGAAGGAAGAAAGATTAGTAGAATAAAAATAAAATTAATAGACTTTTAAAAAGCAAAGAGTTTTTAATGTTAAAAATATTTTTTTTATTTAATAGACCCAATTTTGTATTTTTTTTAAAAAGATAACTCTATTTTAATTCTGATTCTTTAGCAACATAGTTTTTCATTCACCATAACACACTCATTTTTTTTTTAAATAGTTAACATGTCATATTAATGAGGAGAGGTGTTTGAATTGGGTGAGGCTGATGAAGGAACTAACGAAGAGAAGGAGCTGCCGCTGCTGTCATCTTTAACAGAGTTACGGCTGTACTGGTTACCTGAGCTCAAATATATATGGAAGGAGCCCACTAGATATGCTGAACTTGTGGTATCTTGACAAACTGACATTTATCTTCATACCGTCCCTGGCTCAGAGTCTTATTCATTTGGAAACACTACAGATAGAACATTGCGGTGGATTGAAGCGTCTTATCAGAGAAAAGGATGACGAAAGGGAAATAATTCTCTATATAAGAGGCTGGGTTAAACTGGAACATATGATGATTTCTTTTGCTTATAATTTAAAGCAAATATTTTACAGTGGAGAAGGAGATGCACTCACCAGAGATGGCATCATCAACTTCCCTCGGCTAAGAAAATTGATTCTTTCAAATTGCAGCTTTTTTGGCCCAAAGAATTTTGCTGCCCAATTGCCTTCTTTGCAAGTGTTAACCAAACCATTAAAGGCCACGAAGAATTGGGTAATTTGTTACCACAGCTACAAGTACGTCCTTTATATTTCTCCCCTGATTTTTTCCTTTTAAATTTAAATTGTCAAATTCAATACATTGTGATAATTTCTTATTTCTTCCTTCAGATTTCTAAAACTAAAGTAATGGATAAATGGTAGCAAATCCTTTAGCCATCCACTGAATTTAAAAGGAGTGAAATTGAGGCCTTTCCGCCAATTAATAAAAAATGGTTTTTTTTATCCAATTTTCTAAACAATTAGAGTCAAAAAGTAAAAATTGAAACTTTCTTTTTAAATACAATATTTTCACATTAAAAGAACTTCAAAAGCAACAAATTTGTAATTAAACAAATATATTTTTTGTCTCTTATGTATTTGTTTATTCTAACTTAAAATACTAATTAAACAGTCTAATTTTTTAATTTGATTTATGATTTTAAAAAAAAACATTTGATTATCACAACATAGAATAAAAGTTTAAAAAAGAAACATTCACAGGCCTACACAACACATGAGCTGATTAAATGGCGACAATCCCATTAGCAAATTTGTGCTCCAAATGACAAAATAAAAACAAACTCAGCAAATAAGATCAGTCCTAATTAATTTTGTCAACTGTTGGCCTATTCCAAACTATCAAGCATTGAACCTTTCCAAATTAATTGCTTTTTTTTTTTCAATTTGTTTTGGTCTAATTGCATTGATTGGTTGGTTGATTGAATGAATGGTGCAGTCCCCATTTTCATTTACTTTTGGCATAACACAAAAACATCCCTTTCAAGTTACAAAACGACGTGCAGCTCAGTCAATGCTTTCATTGCCTACCGCCTTCAAAAAATCAACTGCTTAGTTAGATTCGTCCTTGGCTTGCTTAGAGCGACAGCCACATTAAATGACAGCCACCGAAATGTTTGACATGTGGCCTAGAATGTGAATTATGTGTTAACAATTAGCTAATTTTTTAATTCTCTTAATTTGATTAATTTAATTAGTTACGGTGGCTGATAGGTAGTATCTAATAAGTTAAGGTAGTTGGCTGATTACTAACTGACACTTATAAAAGATATTATTTGATAAATGTAAAAAAATTTAAATGTTTAAATATTTATATAGTGAGAGAAAGTAAAATAATATCTTAGAAAAGATAAATTTTAAAAATATATATTTTAAAAATATTAAAAATAGAAAAATTATAAACTTTAAACTTTGAGGATTTATGTGATATTTATAACTTATAAGTTTTATTTTTTTTATTTTGAGTTATATTTTATTTAAAATAATATGGGTTTGATTAATATAAAATAATAAAGGATTTGTACAGGATATAAAAAAAATTTAAACAAAATATTGGGCCTAAGCCTAGTAGAAGTAAAAAAATAAACTTACGAACAAGGTATATGGATCCAGGCAGCGCTTGTAAAAACCTAGAGCAGTTAGGCTTTTGGGAGTTTTTTTAAGCCAATTAAATTTTGGTCTAAAGCAAATAGAAGTGATAATCTCTTCTTTTGTTCTACTGAAATTCTTGACGTTTAGGCTAGGAATAAATTTAGCTCATCTGTTTACCTAGAAAATTGAGGGAAAGTAGCTGAAATAATTTAAAACCATTTAAGATTTTTGTCAGTTTAGCTAGTTTAGTCGTTCACTTTCCTGTAGTTTCTCAGATACCAAACACGTTTTTATGTGTTGAATAAATAATTAACCACCAATTAAAGCAGAAGGAACATTTGTGTTTGAATCCTGAGAAAATTGAGTAGAAAAATAAAGGGAAATTTTTGCATTTTATGAAGTTTATTTTTCTTAGTTATGATGATTTATTGTTTTGGAGGTCCCTAAAAGTAGAATAATGGTCCCCAAATTTACAATGTTTTCCTGCAATCAAACAGTGCCTTTTTTTAAACTGCTCAATTATTAATCGCTTGGTGTCTCCTTGTCCATTCCATTGACCTCTTACAACCACATGATGAGCTTGTTATTGTGATTGATCTTCAAAAGCTCAATCTTCGAATCTTCTTCTAAAATCTTTTATTTTGCTCTGATATTTATGAAAATGTAATTCATTATTAAACCCTAAAAACTTATATAACTCCATTCTCAATCCCAAAATTTTGACTTGATTTTTTCATAAGCTTTGATTTAAATCAAAAGTTAATTCTAGTCAAAACTCGTACTAAATATAATTTAAATTTTGACTTAAATCAAGATTTGTTATAAAATTGAGTCAAAGCTTTACTTTAATAAAAAAATAAAATTTTAAAATTTTAACTTATGATATAATTTTTTCTTGAGTAAAAAGTTAAAAAAAAAACAACTTAAATTAATTTACAAAACTGAAGGATTTACTTAAATTAATCAACACAAATTGAAGGATTTATCATTGCCAGTTTGTACTGTTGCCACAGTTGCCCTTCCTCGCAAGTAGTAAAGCCCCTCTCGTAGCTCACCCGCACCAATCACCATCCTCGAAGTGCGGTCCTGTATAGCACAAATTTTATTAGTGAACTAAGCAACACAATCAGATTCATCAATCAACTGAGATACCAAAATGAGATTGCATTGCAAACTTGGCACATATAAAACATTTGCTAATTTCAACTTGTCACTCAGCACCACTGTTCCTTCTTTTGTAGCAGCTGTTTGTTGCCCGTTTGGAAGCCCAACAGGACATTCTACCATGTCTCGGACATGGGATAAGCAATCTAGCCTTCCTGTCATATGATGAGAAGCACCCGTGTCGATAATCCATTGCATGGAGGAACACTTACCAGTGAGTTTCTCAGTTGCCCCTGTCTTGGTATTGTTTAGAATGTTCAGTAATGTCTGCCATTGTTCATCACTAAGGCCATTGGTATCGCTTCTATCAGTATATGAGACTTGAGTTGCATTGGCTTTGACCAATCCTCCACGTCCTCTGCCAACAGGAGTCATGCCTCGCTGTCCTCCCTTTCCTCTTCCAGTCCCACGAGCACGATCTCCCCACCAATCCGAATATCCAATTAGCTGAAAACAGCTATCAGATTCATGTCCCGTGCGATTACAATGGTTGCATACCACATTTTTGTCCTTTCCTTCATTTTTGTTGCGTGATTTGAACTCTGCTTGCACTACAAAGCTCATCACCTCGCCGCGCTCTTCCTTTCCACGAGATATGATTCTGACACGTTCTTCTTGAACTAGTGTTGAGTAGAGTCTGTTCAGATTTGGCAATGGGTCCTGAGCCAACAGATTTGATCTTACAGTCCCATAGACTATTTCATCAAGTCCCATGAGGAACTGATGAGCTTTCTCTTCCTCACGCTTCTTTTCTAAGGCCGCTCCAAGGTTGCAGGTACATAAGCCGCACTTGCACATCGGCATTTGTTCAAAGTTTGCCAATTCTTCCCATAATTTCTTAAGCTTTCCAAAGTAGGCAACAATTGTCAATCCTCTCTGTTTGCATTCATCAAGCTCAGCCCTTAGTTGTTGTATGCGTGGTCCATTCACCATGGAAAATCGTTCTTTTATGTCTTCCCAAAGATCTTGTGCCACCTCCATATGTGACATAGTTGATCTCAATGATGGTTCAATGGTGTTCATTATCCAGGACACCAGTAAAGAGTTGTTGGTCCACCAGTCTTCAAGGTCCGGTGATTCCTCATCTGGACGCTCAATAGATCCGTCCACAAAGCCAAATTTTTTCCTTGCTCTCAATGCAATCTTGAGAGCACAAGCCTATTCATCGTAATTTTCTCCCTTCAGTTGAACTTGTGTCAACAGACTTCCAGGGTTGTCATTGGAGGTTATGTCATAAGGAGAGATAGTTTTCCTCAAGGTAGCCATTTCTCTGCAATGGCCAGGATATTTTTATTAAACTAGATACAGCTCTGATACCATGAGAAGAAGGGATTTGAATTTGAAGCTCTGATCTATTGCTTCAGAAAACCAATACATATATACATGGAGAAGCACTATTTCCGTGCAACTTCCAAAAACAGCTACCTAAATGTATGCCTTAATTGACAACTGATTACATGTTTACAGCTAAGCATGATATTAGGAGATATGACAGAATAAGACAACAGAATATTTGCCAACATGATTTCAGCCAACATGATTTCAGAGATATTCGCCTAATAATTTATTTTTTATTTTTTTATTTATAATTTTTTAATCAAATATATTTGTATCTCTCGTCCCTTGAATACTAACCAAATATAACCTACATAACCATTTTTTTTCATTTGATTTCTAATTTGTTTTTAAAGCATTTGATTATTACATCATAAAATAAGATAAAAGTTAAGTAAAAACAAGCACCCACACCCCTGCATATTAAATGCGCTTATAAAATGATTCATTAAGATAAAAATTAATTTTAGAATTAGATTTATTTGACTTATATCTAAAAGATATATTTATCTGAATTTCATCCTGTAAAATTATTTGTGAGTGGAGTATTTCATGAAACCCGACAAAAGAAATTCTACTTCAATTTTTTGTCAAGATATGTCTGTCTTGATATATAGAAAAAATGAGGAATGTATTTCTCCTCCCTCCAATACTCCAATAGTATAGGTTCAAGCCTCATTCCCTATGTAGAGGGGGAGATTGTTAAACTTGATGATTAAAGTAGTGTTTAGTATTATTTTAGAATATAAAAGATAAAGATTGTGAAAATGGAGAAGACATGTTTTCATATATTTTTTGTTTTAAGAATATAAAAATTCATCAAAAAAAATTATAGCTTACATGTTTAGTATTATTTGAAGGTTGATTTTTTTGTGCTATAAATATGTTAAATATATGCTGATTTGTTTTTGCACAACCATTCATCAAGCCTTTAGCCATATATGTTAATACATATAAGAAAAAAAAAATTGAAAGTACATCAAATATGAAATACAAAATCCCTTTAAATTTGAGTATTTTTGTCTTTGGCCTTCATTGGCAAATCAAATTCAAGTAAGGAATCTCTTTAGCTTTTACGTATATATCATGAGGATAGTCATATGCAAGTTACTATTAGATGCCAGCTCAAGTTTGATCATTGCAAGTGAGAGAGAGGGTCCTTCATTCAATTAATTATTATTTACTTTTTTTAAAGACTTTTCTTTTTTATTCTATAAAAAAGACTTTCTTTTTTTAGAGACCATAGCTATTTACAGATTCTTATACAGATTCTTAAATCATGGTTGGTTGATGTTTAACTAAGAGAAATGCACATATAAAACTACATTCTTACCAAGAGAGATTCACTAAATTGAGAACTATTATGGTCTTATGCTTCTACCTAGTACTTTTTATGAATATTTACAAAATCTATCCATACTTTTGTTTAAAGCGACACCCCTCCTTATGTTCTTATAGATGAATTGCCAAGTTTCTTAAAAAACATGAACATAATAAAAATGGATTATTCCCTCTACTCTTTTTATTTATTTATACAAAAAATCAAGATAAGGTTTTAGGTAACCATACTTTTTTGGTCTAAATAAAATGACCTATATCTTTACAATGATTTCATTTATGGTTAGGGTCATAGGATTGTTTGGCTTTAACAGAGTAATTTTTCAAATACTTTTGGTTCCTTTTAAGTTGGTAAACTTAATATTTTTTGTTCAAAATGCATCTTTGACTTCAAAACACATTTTCTAATTCTGAGAACCTTTTGTAAATTTAGCTAGTATTGTATTCAACTTGTCAAACTTTTCTTGTAAGGATTTATTTTCTTCTTCAAGTTGATTTACCTTTTTATTTTCATCAATAACAATGCAATCTTTATTTTCTAGAGTTTCTTTTTCCAACAAACAAGCATGCATAATTCTCTTTCAATAAACTATATTTTAAACCTAATTTTTTATATTCATCATATAAAGATTCAAGAGCATCATGCAACTCATCAGAGATAGGGTCAGATTCATCATCCAAATATTGTACCTCATTTTCATTTTTGATAGAAAACTTCTTAATCGCCTTGTAATTAAGGCAATGTCCTCTTTAATGCTTTCTTGGTCATCATCATCATCATCCTCAATATGGTGAACGGTTTCAAATGCCAAAGAGTATACATTTTCATTCCCTCACCAATACCATTAGTTTTTACTTAACTCTCATAGGTTTACAAGTATGGTTTTGTTTACAACAAACTCTTACATAGAGTGGATGATATAAATGAAGTTCTAGTATCTCCATAACTCACTAAATGGCACTTATAAGATTTAAAAGAGTTTAAATATAGTGAGAATAAAAATGTATACTTTTTGTTCTAGAATATAAAGGTTAATAACAGCTAGTTAGAGTATAATCAATAATTGGTAATTTTATTGTTATTTTGATCTTAAAGTATATTGTTTATCATATATGTTCGGAATCCCTTACTAATTTTACAATTAGACAAGTTATATAATTGTTTCTAAGAAAAACTAGTCATTAGAACCCCATTAATGAGTAAAACGATCGATTGGTTCAAATTAATCAAGTCAATCAATTAACCGGTTCCTGCAAAATTCTCAAGTGTTCATAACTAATAAACAATGGGCAAACAATAGAAGTCTCTTCTTTAAGTAGTGCAACAACAGCGTCCAATGTCCTATCTTCGACTGAGAGTAGCATCCAACAGAAGTTCCCATTGTCAGCAGAAGGTAAGTTTCAGTCCAACCCCTAGCAACGTCCAGTAACTCTTCACAACACCGGCTCTCCTCCTCTAGATTGTTGTCGTGATCTCCTCTCCTCTCCTCTACACCAGCTGTGAACAGCAACACACTATAAGCTCTAACAGGCGCTCCTCTCTCCCCATTATGCTCCTTCGACCAACAGCTCCATTCCCTTTCCATAATAGCGAGGAGCAACGAAAACCAGAAAGGAAAATGGAGAGAGAAAAAAAAAGAAGACTAGGGAGAAAGAAGAAACACAAAAGAATGAAGGGAAAGTCGAGATGTTTGCCCAGCCACCGGTCTCCAGCGTCATCCGGCCGTCTCCCTCGACTTCACCTCCAGCAGCGGCATGTCCAAGTAAGTTTCCTTCTTTACTTGCTAAAATAATTAACTGATTACTATTGCATGCATGCTTGAACCATTCACGCATACATGCAATAGTTGCCAGTCGGGTCACTGGCCTAGGTCGGTGACTAGGGCGGGTTTTTGGGTCTAGCCTAACCCGTATGACTTGGTTAGATCTAGCAAAAAAATAATAATAATAATAATAATAATAAGATATCTTTATTTTCTGAAAACTCAAATTTTGCAGGTTTATTTACTAGCGTCAGAGTCAGGAGTACCACACTTTTTAGGTTGTGCAATATTTACCAATGACAGAGTTAAAAATATCCATAAATAATTGTTCATTAATATCAGAGTCAGGAACATTGTAAGAAGTCCAGAAAAAGAGAAAAACAAATTCTTAGCAATTTTAGACAAAACAAGCAATGCAACCCGCCTCAGGTATAAGACGCTTATGGGGTGATAATATCTTTCCTTTTGTATAATCAGTCTCGTACCATAGAATCTCTGTTGACTAGTAAGGGTTCCTACCATAATACTAGATGACGATTCCTTGAATTAGATATTTTCCCGCAAAGAATAAGATGTAAAATATCTATTTTTTAAAAAAATATTTTTAATTGGTCGGGCGATGTCCAGGGTTGACAACAAACGAAACTTTTTATGAGTATTGAGAACATTTTAGTCGGTAGATAAAATTAGGAGTAAAACTAGAAAAAAATTACTCTAAATTTTGTCTAGAAACTATGAATGTATCAGTTTCATTATTGTTTATGTATTGATTAATAACACAGGGACCGACTACCTTTTACCTTATGATAATTTTAAGAGTGGAGTGACACAGAATAATTAATCCAGATGGGACGAACCCATTCTTCTACTTTAACCAAAGGCTACTGTACGTTACTTTACCTTTTTTTAAGAGTGGAGTGACAGATAATCTGTCACTTTCGAATATTTATTAGGGAATAATTTTGTCATTTTTTTTTGTATTTTATATGTTTTTTTTAATTGACTAAAAAAATTGAAATGAGAATCTCTCTTTAGCCTGCAAATGTTGTTGTCCTTAGCTTACTTCATAAGCAAACCAAATTTAAAGCAAGGAATGCCATTAGCTTACTTTATAAGCAAACCAAATAATATTCATTGAGTGGGATATAGCTCGAGTTTCATCCTTTGAAGTGGCAGAGAGTATTCTTCATTTAATTAATTATTGTTTTCTTATCAGGTTCTTTCGTTTTTTTCCGTTCGTTCCTGTCTCTACTACAAACAAGGTGTGTATTTCTACTATTTCTTGTGTTATATGTTATTTTCTTTATATTATATTATTATGTGTTCATACATGTTTGCAAGTATGATCCATGAAGAAAGAAAGTGAAATATTTGTTCAATTTAATCTCCATTTCTCCTACCAGACTCACTCAATTTATTTCTATATGCTAGTTTATATCGAAGTCTATCTCGTTGTAGGGTTAAATAATTATAAATAAAAATCAAATATCCATTATTAAAAAGATTGTGGTGTTTTAATTTATTAGTCAATTAGAAAACTAATTAGTTTTAAAATCTGCTTAATAATACATATATAAAATTAAATTAAGACTTTAATCTTGATATCTAACATTTTGAACTTTTACATTAAATTTGATATGAATGTAAAATCTACAAATTCACAAGACAAAATTTCTCTGTGTTTGGTGAATTAAAGTGGGGTAATGGTCTAAATAATATTACTCTTGTAAAAGTTGGATCTCCTTCAATTTTCAACCTCATCTTTCTATTATAGTGAAAATAAAAATGAAGAACATTCTAATTAACTATAATGTTTGGATTTAATAGTGCATGGCTAGCTTTCACCACCATAATTTGATCTTGACACCATCATTCCTTTTTCTTTTTTTTATTATATCACTCATTTTGTTTTATATTGGAAAGCCCAAAAATCCACGTAGTAAGAGCTGACCTTCCCATTACTTAATAATTGAGGAAATTAGATTCATTTTAATCAAATCATCTTCAATAGATAAAGCTATTATGTAATTATTTGCTAGGCTAAGCGTATTTGTATATTCATAGTTCCTGTTGAATTCTAAATACTATAAATCTACAAGGATTTGTATGATGTTAAGAGAAATATCCCCTTTCAGCCAACACTAGATAATTTCCTCGAATTATTTTTATTTTAAGAAAAAAAACTATGTAGGGGTTGAGTAAAGTGATTTAGTCAATTTTACAGATCCAATGATAACCTAAACGAGTGGTAAGAATATAATATGATTAAAAAAATCAAGACAACGGTTTTTTTTAAGAAAATATTAGGACGACAATATATTAAATTGACTTGGATTTACTCGGATCAACTCAAGTTAACATATCAAGTCTCTAACCTAAGTCATAAGACTCTAATAACCATATAGAAAAAAATAATAAAAAATTATTAGCCTAATTTCCAGTCAACTCAATAATATTACATAATGAAATTGAAAAAAAAAATCCAATTAAAAAAAAGACACAAAAAACCAACCAAGTTAACCGACCAAATCCATGACCCGAGTCATAAGGCTGTGATAACCTCAAAGAAAGAAAAATAAAAAAAATTATGAAGCCTAATTCTCAATTAATCCAATATTGAAGGATGAAATTGAAAAAAAAAACATTCGATTGAAAAATGATAAAAAAAACACTAAGACAACTGGGCTAACTCGCAACCAGAATTATGAGACTATGATAAACCCATATAAAACAAATAAAAATTATGAAGTTCAATTCTCAATCAACCCAATGTTGAAAGAATAAAGTAAAAAAAAAAATTAAAAAATATCTCGGGTTAACTTGTCAAACTCAAGTCTTAAGACCGAGATAAATCTATAGAAAAAATAAAAAAAGATTATGAAGTCAAATTTCCAATAAATCCAATGTTGGAGGATGAAATTGAAAAAAATATGCAATTCAAAAAAGAACAAAAAAAAACCCAAATTAACTTGGTTAATATGTAAAACTTACAACCTGTTTTATACATTTATATGGTCTATTTTTCTTAAATAATCTTTTTAATTTGAAGTTGTTTTTATTTTTTTACTCTCTACTCAATAACAATATAATCTTCATTGTCTTCAATTCGGTAAAAACAATTTTAAAATTATTATAGAAACCTACCTTTCTTATATAGTTGGGAAAGTTAAAATTGTATTCAAATAAATGAATTTCAATGTATACTTTTGTGGCATAGAGATTCTGCCTTTAAAATGTAATTTATATCAAATACACTCTTAGAACTGTATAAAGATATCACAAGGAATGCCACTGAAAGCTTACATAGTTGTTAATTTCAGGGCCCGTGGGATTAGTCGAGGTACGCGCAAGCTGACCCGAACACCCATGTTAAACTAAAAAAAAAAGATATCAAAGGAATAAAAAAATCTTAAAGAACTAAGAAGTGAAATAGAACTAAGATATATTAATATTCTATATCTTAACTTGTGATGTATAGAGTTTTATTTTTTTGATAATACAACCATATTAATATTCTATATTCTATTAACAACATTATGACAATTTAAAATTAATAACAAATTAATTTAAATATATTATAGATGAGGGGACAAGGAATTAATTGCTCATTGATATACTTGTACCTTCTTGCCTTGTTCCTATTGTATTTCTTTTTCACACATATTTTCACCAATTAAGGTAATAAAATTACTATTCTCATTCTCTCATTGCCTATTTTACTTGTAAAGACTCACTCTCACAGTCAGCATCCTCATTTCTCTAATTTTTCAGACTGGTGGAAAATGGCTATCGAAAGTGCTGGTGAATCTATTGTATCTAAGATAGCAGAACTCTTGGTGGAACCAGCAATAAAGCAGTTCCGTTACATGTTCTGTTTCAACAATTTTGTTCAAGAATTCGATGAACAAATGATGAACCTAGCTTTGGCACTTTATCGTCTGCAAGATGCTGTCGATGTTGCTAGAAGGAATGCTGAAGAAATTGAGATTGATGTCAACAAATGGCTGGAAGATGCAAAAAACGAAATTGAAAGTGTGAATCGTTTGCAAAATGAAAAAGGAAAAATTGGCAAATGCTTTACTTGGTGTCCAAATTCGATGCGACAATTCAAGTTAAGCAAGGCACTGGCAAAGAAGACGGAGACTTTGAGAAAACTTGAAGAAAATAGCAGAAAGTTTCCAAAAATGTCCCACAAAGCACCTCTTCAAGAGATAAAATTTCTTTCATCAAAGGAATTCACACTCTCAGGATCGTCAAAAGAAGCTTTCAAACAGATTATGAAAGCTCTCAAAGATGACAAGGTCATTATGATCGGACTGTACGGCATGGGAGGGGTGGGTAAAACCACCCTGGTGAAAGAAGTAGGCAGGAGAGCCAAAGAGTTGCACCTTTTTGATGAAGTTTTGATAGCTACGGTGTCCCAGAATCCAAATGTCACAGGCATCCAGGATCAAATGGCAGATAGTTTAGATCTCAAATTTGACAAGAAGAGTAAAGAAGGGAGAGCAAATGAACTATGGCAGAGACTGCAGGGAAAGAAGATGCTTATAGTCCTGGATGATGTTTGGAAAGATATTGACTTCCAAGAGATAGGGATCCCATTTGGTGATGATCACAGGGGTTGTAAAATTCTTCTAACAACACGTCTTGAAGACATGTGTTCTTATATGAAGTGCAAGGAAAAAGTGTTTTTGTTGGTGGGAGAAACCACTGGTGGTGGCTTTGAAACACTCGGAGGGGATAAAACACAAAGTTTTATTACAAGAACACAAGCTTACAATTAATTAACACAAAAAGCTTAACAATACACGCCCTCTCTCTTTTCTCTCTAGTGTCTCTCTCTAATCTCCCACACATAATAGCATAAGCTCAGCTTGCTATTTATACACGAATTCAAAACAAGAAAATTCAACCTTCAAGTGTGAAGGCGGCTGGCGGCCAATGGTGTGAAGGCGGCTGGCGGCTGCGGCTGGTGGCTGGCGGCTGGTCGGTCACAGCTGGTGGTTGGCTGGTCACAGCTGGTGGCTGGCTGGCCGGTGGTTGCCTTCCTTGACCTTCTAGATGGATTGAGTTTAATACAACAAATCTCCCCTTTAAACTCAATCGAGGGATGTCATGCCAAGCATGAACTTCATTCTGATAAATGTTTCCCTCTTCAATGGCTTTGTATTTTTGCACTTCTTCTTTTGCATTCTTCTTTGTCTTATAGACCCATTTGACACCTATTGCTTTCTTGCTTTCTGGTGGATAAGTCAGCTTCCAGGTATCATTCTTCTCAATGGCATGTATTTCTTCATCCATTGCTTTAATCCATTTCTCTTCTGTGACAGCTTCATTGAAGCTTAATGGGTCACTATCTGCAAAGAAACAAAACAAATTTGTATCTTCCATTACTTGAGTGGCATCGTACAGCTCTTCAAGATTTCTCATCCTTCTTGGTTCTTCTGATGAGGATGCTGATGGTGGTGTTGATGATGATGCTCCTGGTGTGTTCCTCCTGTTGAATACAGGGAATCTGTGTACCGGACTTTGTGGTTCAGCTGCTGGCACAATCACCGGACTTTGTGGTTCAGCTGCTGACACAATCGGTTCTTCGACAAGTACTGTTGGTACTTCTTCACCTTCAAGGATCAAATCAGTGGTGATCCATTTGACTGCTTCTTGGTCATTCTTCCATTCCCAAGATTTATCTTCTTCAAAGATAACATCTCTACTCATGATTACCTTCTTTGTGATGGGATTATACAGCTTGTATCCCATCCTTCTTTCACCATATCCCACAAAGATGCATTTCTCGCTTTTATCATCGAGCTTTCTCCTTCTTGCATCTGGGATCTTTGCATATGCCACACAACCAAATACTCGTAGATGAGTAACACTTGGTTGTGACCACTCCATGCTTCTTCTGGAATGACACCTTGCAAACTTCTAGTTGGGCAGCGATTCAGTAGATACACTGCACATGATACAGCTTCAGCCCAGTATTGCTTGGGCAACTTCTTTGCTTTGAGCAGACTTCTTGCCATGTCAAGAATCGTGCGATTCTTCCTTTCAGCTACACCATTCAGCTGTGGTGTATAAGCAGGCGTTGTTTGATGTCGGATGCCTTGTTGTGTACAGAAGGCTTCAAAGTCATTTGCTGTATATTCTCCACCTTGATCAGATCTCACGGTTCTGATCATGTAGCCACTTTGCTTCTCCACAATTGCTTTAAAATCTTTAAAACAATTGAATACTTCTGACTTCCTCTTTAGAAAGTATATCCATGTCTTTCTACTAAAATCATCAATAAAAGTGAGGAAGTACCTATTCTGTCCAGTCGACATAGGCGTAATTGGGCCACACACATCTGTGTGTACTAACTCCAGTGGCCTCTTTGCTCTCCAGTTGACTTCTTTGGCAAAACTGGATCTGTGATGTTTGCTGAGGACACAACTCTCACAGACTTCATCTGGATGATCAATGTGAGGCATACCTTTGACCATCTTCTTGCTTGCTAGCATCTTCAAGCTCGTGAAATTCAGATGTCCAAGCCTCAGGTGCCAGAGCCATTCTTCACTGTTGGTGATGGCACTCAAACACCTTGCTGCATCATACTGGATGTTCAAAGGAAACATCCTATTCTTGGACATTTTCACATAGGCCATTAATCTCCAATTGTTGTCTCTAATTGTCAGATGACAATTCTTCGAGTAAAAAGTATATCCTCTCTCCAAAAGTTGACCTAAACTGATCAGGTTCTGCTTTATGGCTGGGACATAATACACATCGGCGATGTAGCTGGAATCGCCGTTCTTCAACTTGATTGGGATGCTGCCTTTACCTTTGAATGGAACCTTTGAGGTATCTCCAAAAGTAACTAGACCTTGCTTGGTCTCATCTAGATCACCAAATAACTCTCGGTAGCCACACATGTGATTGCTGGCTCCAGTATCTAGATACCACATATTCTCCTGTTTCTCATCAAGTCCTTGTTGGACAAGAAATGCAGCTTCTTCTCTGTCATCCTTCTCTGCATAGTTGGCTTGCTCACGTATCTCCAACGGAGCTTTCCTTTTGCATTCAGTGCTATAGTGCCCAAATTGATTGCAACTATAACATTGGATATTCCTCTTGTCACGGTTATTGTAACCGCCTCCTCTTCCTCTAGGAGTGAATGCTTGTTGTCCTCTACCTCCTCTGGTGGTGTTTCTACCACCTCTTCCTCTAAAGCTTGTATTCCAAGAACCTCTTCCTTGGAATCTCTGGAATCCTCCTCTGGATTGTTGACTTCCTGCTTGAGTGGTATATCCACTTGTTGAAGTCTCCCCTTGCTCATATCTGTCCTTAAGAGACAGCTTTGCTTGTAAGGCATGCTCGATAGCCTTATCTCCATTTCTCTTTACAATCTTCTGCTCATGAGCTTGCAAAGAACTCATAAGCTCATCAACTGTCAACTTGTCCACTTCCTTGGACTCTTCAATAGCGACAACAACAAAATCAAATTTTGGATCTAAGGATCTCAAAATTTTCTCAGTAATTCGAGAATCTACGATGGCTTCTCCATTTCTCCTCATCTGATTGACTATCACCATAATTCTTGTGTGATAATCAGAAATTGATTCTGAGGACTTCATTTGTAATAACTCAAATTCACCTCGCAAAGATTGAAGACGAATCTTCTTGATTCTGTCAGCACCTTTGTACTTTTGTTGGAGAGCCTCCCATATATCATGTGATGTTTCAGCGGAAGCTATGATCTCGAATGTATCTTCATCAAGACCTTGGTAGATGATGGTTTTTGCTTTGTTGTCCTTCTTTCTGTTGACTTTGAGGACTTGCTTTTCTGCCTCTTGTAAAGCATCTTCTTCTTCTTTAGACTCTGGTTCATCATAACCATAGTGTACAATCTCCAAACACTCTTGTGAACCAAGGAATGCCTTTAATCTGATGCACCAACTATCATAGTTGTCTTTGGTCAGCTTCGGGATGAGTGTTTGTGTACTTTCTGTAGTCATTTTGCTCTTTTAATGACTATATCTCCTTCTGGGAGTTTAATTTGGCACAACCGACACTGTATATCGATCCGGAATGGTCGAAATAGTCGGGAACCGGTCTGACTTTGTAGAAATCAGGTCCAAAAATGGGTGAACCGGTCAAAAAACCAATTCTGGGCGTCGGGCGGTTCGCTGGGTTGAACCGGGAATATTCTGTGGAATATTCTATCGGCTCGGCTTCAGCTAATAGCGACTCAGCTTAGCGGCTCGGCTTGAAAAAGGGAATATTCTCGGGAATATTCTTCGGCTCGGCTGGAAGCTTGGCTTGAGGCGCGGCTTAAACAGCTCGAATATGGCGCGCGTGGATGTCACTCGTCTTCTTCCTCTGGCGCGCGTGGGTGAGACTGGGCTACAGTTACCGGATCTTCAGTCGGCGCGTGTGTGCTACCTCCGTCTCCGATCAAGCTTATCTTTGCGCCAGTGAGTTCGTATGGATGAGCTATACACGGTGGAATGATCAAAAATTGTTTTGGACAACTTTGAAAATTCGGATATCTCCCAAAACACTTCTGTTTTCTGACGAACGGGGCTCTGATACCAATTGTTGGTGGGAGAAACCACTGGTGGTGGCTTTGAAACACTCGGAGGGGATAAAACACAAAGTTTTATTACAAGAACACAAGCTTACAATTAATTAACACAAAAAGCTTAACAATACACGCCCTCTCTCTTTTCTCTCTAGTGTCTCTCTCTAATCTCCCACACATAATAGCATAAGCTCAGCTTGCTATTTATACACGAATTCAAAACAAGAAAATTCAACCTTCAAGTGTGAAGGCGGCTGGCGGCCAATGGTGTGAAGGCGGCTGGCGGCTGCGGCTGGTGGCTGGCGGCTGGTCGGTCACAGCTGGTGGCTGGCTGGTCACAGCTGGTGGCTGGCTGGCCGGTGGTTGCCTTCCTTGACCTTCTAGATGGATTGAGTTTAATACAACAGTTTTTAGGTCTCTTTTCTGAAGAGGAAGCATGGGCTTTATTCAGAATCAATGCAGATTTACGTGACGAGAACTCTACCTTGAACACGGTGGCAAAGAAGGTTGCGAGAGAATGTAAAGGATTGCCTATAGCACTTGTGACAGTGGGAAGGGCTCTAAGAGATAAATCTGTTGTTGAGTGGGAAGTAGCGTCTGAAGAGCTCAAAAACTCTCAATTTCGGCATTTGGATCAAATTGACGGCCAAAAAAATGCATATGCATGTCTTAAGTTCAGCTATGATTATTTGATGTCCAATGAAACCAAGTCATGTTTCTTGCTATGCTGTTTATTTCCAGAAGATTACAACATTCCAATTGAGGACTTGACGAGATACGCAGTTGGCTATGGGTTATATAAAGATGCGGAGTCCATTGAAGATGCAAGGAAACGAGTTTATGTGGCAATCAAAAACCTCAAAGCTTGTTGTATGCTGATAGGAACTAAAACTGAAGAATATGTGAAAATGCATGACTTGGTTCGTGATGTTGCTATTCAGATAGCATCATCAGAAAAATACGGATTCATGGTAAAGGCTGGCTTTGGGTTGAAGGAGTGGCCAGTGAGCAATAAAAGCTTTGAAGGCTATACAGTAATTTCGTTAATGGGCAACAAACTCACAGAACTTCCTGAAGGATTGGTGTGTCCACAGCTCAAAGTTCTATTGTTAGGACTGGATGATGGTTTGAATGTTCCAGTGACGTTTTTTGAAGGGATGAAAGCAATTGAAGTTTTGTCTCTTAATGGAGGGTGTTTGTCATTGCAATCACTTCAATTCTCAACGAACCTTCAATCCTTGCTGTTGATCCGCTGTGTATGCAAAGGCATCATTTGGTTGAGAAAGCTGCAAAGACTTACGATTCTTGGTTTCATTTGGTGCGGCTCCGTTGAAGAATTACCTGATGAAATTGGGGAGCTCAAGGAGTTAAGGTTGTTGGATTTGACAGGTTGTCGATTCCTAAGAAGGATTCCTGTGAATTTGATAGGAAAGTTGAAGAAGTTAGAAGAACTGTTGATCGGGGATGAGAGCTTCAAGGGATGGGATGTTGTTGGATGTGACAGCACAGAAGGAATGAATGCAAGCCTAACAGAACTAAACTCGTTGTCTCATTTAGCTGTATTATCATTGAGGATACCGAAGGTTGAATGCATTCCCAGAGATTTTGTTTTTCCCAGGTTGCTCAAATATGATATAGTGTTAGGGAACGGGTATTCAAACCTCGACAAAGAATACCCAACCTCGACAAGATTATATTTGGGTGAAATCAGCGCCACATCCTTAAATGCGAAGACATTTGAGCAGTTGTTTCCTACTGTGTCTCAAATTAGTTTTCGTAGAGTGGAGGGTTTAGAAAATATAGTATTGTCCTCTGATCAGATGACCACCCATGGCCATGGGTCGCAAAAGGACTTCTTACAAAGATTAGAACATGTAGAAGTGAATGGATGTGGGGATATTCGCACTCTGTTTCCAGCAAAATGGCGGCAAGCTTTGAAAAATCTAAGGAGTGCGGAAATTGAATACTGCAATTCATTGGAAGAGGTATTTGAATTGGGTGAGGCTGATGAAGGAATTAACGAGGAGAAGGAACTGTCGTTGTTGTCATCTTTAACAGAGTTGAAGCTGTCACGTTTACCTGAGCTCAAATGTATATGGAAGGGGTCCACCAGGCATGTCAGCCTTCAAAGTCTTGTTCATTTGAATTTGGATTCTCTCGATAAATTGATATTTATCTTCATACCGTCCCTCGCTCAGAGTCTGCTAAAGCTAGAAAGACTTTACATAAGTGATTGTCGTGGATTGAAGCATCTTATCAGAGAAAATTATGATGAAAGTGAAATAATTCCAGAGTCTCTTGGCTTCCCGAAATTAAAAATTCTCCTTATAGGAGGTTGTGGTCAACTGGAATATGTCTTCCCCGTCTCTGTGTCTCCGAGTCTTCTGAACCTGGAACATATGAATATAGTTATTAGCAATTTAAAGCAAATATTTTACAGTGAAGAAGGAGATGCGCTCACCAGAGATGGCATCATCAAGTTCCCTCAGCTAAGAGAATTGTTTCTTTCAAATTGCAGCTTTTTTGGTCCAAAGAATTTTACTGCCCAATTGCCTTCTTTGCAAGAGTTGAGCATTAATGGCCACGAAGAATATTTCTCCACTTCTTTGTTGACACAGCTCCAAGTACGTCCCTTATATTTCTCCACATTTTTTTCACTTTTTTTATGAAAAAAATAACTTAAATGATCAATAATCAAGCATTTTTGTTAAAACATTTTACTAATATGTAAAATTCAAATTATTTTCTTTTATATTTTTATTTTTGGATAATGTCATAATTTTTTTTAATTATAAATCGAATATAAAAAATTAATTTTTTTGAGTTAATAAGTATAATTTTTTCATGATTGCTTTTAATTTAACTAATATAAAATAATAGTTTATATTTAGATTATCATAAATATGAAAAAAAAATATGATTTTATATTCCCATGACCCGTTGCCCTGTCTATTTATATCTTCTTGTTGATAAGTATTTCGGTACTGGGGATATTAGTTCATCTATATAGTTTCAAAATGCACAAAAATTAATAAGAATTATATCTAACAAATTGGTACCTTTATTTTCTTTTGATGCAGGGGTTTACAAGTTTGGAAACATTACATTTGTACTCCCTGCCTGTGCCTGACATGAGGTGTATTTGGAAGGGTCTCGTGCCATGCAATTTGACAACTTTGGAAGTGTATTTTTGTGAGAGACTAACACATGTATTCACAGACAACATGATTGCTAGTCTAGTTCAACTGAAAGTTCTAAAGATATCAACTTGTGAGGAATTGGAGAAAATTATTGCTAAGGATAATGATTATGAAAATGATCATATATTATCAGGAAGTGATCACCAATCTACATGCTTCCCTAATTTGTATCGACTTGAGATAAGAGGATGCAACAAGTTGAAGAGTCTCTTCCCAGTAGCCATGGCTTCAGGTCTCAAAAAGCTCCAAATACTTAAAGTAAAAGAATCCTCTCAATTATTGGGAGTATTTGGGCAGGATGATCATGCTTCACTTGTCAATGTTGAGATGGAGATGGTGCTCCCTAATCTGCAGGAGTTGTTGCTTGTACAATTACCAAGTATTTCCTGCTTTAGTCTCGGATGTTATGATTTCTTGTTCCCTCATTTGGAGAAGTTGGAGGTGTATGGATGCCCAAAACTGACCACAGAATCTGCTACTTCATCAAATGACTCAATGAGTGCTCAATCAGAGGTTCTGTTGATTTGACTTGATTTCTTGCCTCTTGTTTAGTTTTAAAAGTGCACAATAATTACTATGAATTACGTCTAACAAATTGGTACCCTTGTTTTCTTTTGATGCAGCGGTTTATGAATTTGAAAGAAATATCTATTGGAAACTTGGAAGGAGTACAAGATTTAATGCAAGTTGGATGTTTAGTAACTAATAGAAGAGGTGCGCATGAACTTTCACTCGTGAGTTTGGAAAAATTACACTTGAACTTATTGCCTGACATGAGGTGTATATGGAAGGGTCTTGTGCCGTGCAATTTGACTACTTTGGTTGTGAATCAGTGTAAGAGGCTAACACATGTATTCACAGACAACATGATTGCAAGTCTAGTTCGACTGGAAGTTCTCGAGATATCAACTTGTGAGGAATTGGAGCAAATCATTGCTAAGGATAATGATGATGAAAATGATCAGATATTGTCAGGAAGTGATCTCCAATTTGCATGCTTCCCTAATTTGTATCAACTTGAGATAAGAGGATGCAACAAGTTGAAGAGTCTCTTCCCAATAGCCATGGCTTCAGGTCTCAAAAAGCTCAAAATACTTAAAGTAAGGGAATCCTCTCAATTATTGGGAGTATTTGGGAAGGATGATTATGCTTCACCTGTCAATGTTGAGAAGGAGATGGTACTCCCTGATCTGCGGTGGCTGTTTCTAGATAGATTACCAAGCATTGTCTACTTCAGTCATGGATGTTATGATTTCTTATTCCCTGGTTTGGGGAAGTTGGAGGTTGGTCAATGTCCAAAGCTGACCACAAAATTTGCTACTACATCAAATGGTTCAATGAGTGCTCAATCAGAGGTGCTGCTGATTTTTCATGATTTCTTGCCTCTCTTTTAGTATTTTTATTTCTTGTTTCCCTCAATAATACGACTTACAAGTTAGAATGTGTATGCCATGCTTGAATTGGTTTTGCAGGTATCTCAAGTAGCTGAGGATTCCAGCACTGGTTGCTCCGTGCCAACCAGCACTGCTAGAAGGTGGACCCGAAGAAATGGGTGGGAAGAGGAAGAGGATGAAGGTGGTCATTATGATTGAGTTAGATGATGATAAGTTTGGCTTTGGACTTTGAAGAACATGCTAATAATTCATTCTTGCATGTAATATTTATGTTTTCTCCTTCTCCTTTAACTTTAAATGGTTGAAGTAAATCAACATATGCAATATTCCTGGATGGTCTTTGTTCTTCATGTTTGCATCAGGCAAGGTTGGTTACCTATTACATGATCATCACCTGACATTAGGTGATTTCACGAATATTGATTTATCTATCTATTTGTTTGCTGTGTGAACTTCCAGAAAATAAGGGCGTATGTTTGTGCTGTGTGTCTTTAGTCAGTTATTGTGCGAACCTCAAGAAATAAGGGCATAATGTTTACTCGTGTGTGTGCTTATTGTTTAGTGTGGATTCTCATTCTCCTCATCAACATGTTTTCTCTATCATTTTGATGTTCTATTTCTATTACATATTCTTTATGTGGCAACATTTTCTCTTTTTTTTGAAGTTTGTATTTTTATATATAGAAGTCACATGTTTAACTTGTTATTGTGCGTACCGTACAATAATCTGGTTTCTACATGAATATAATATATAAATAAATGTGAATGAATATATATATATATATATATATATAAATCAAATTACAAATTTATTGAAAGAATATGAAATTCCAAGATGTGAGTAAAAGGATAAATCCTCTAGCCTTGAAAAAATTAGTGCTTGCCTTCGAGATTGTAATTTTGTTTTTCTGGTCTATTCAATTTAATATTTTTAATAACACAAATGAAAATAAACAGCAAATTTAATTTATAAATGTATCTATTGATCAGAACAATGTTGAGAAGAAAAAACATTGATAGAAGAAAAATAAATTAAATAGACTTTTAAGAAGCAAAGGGTTTTTAATGTTAAAAATAAATTGTTTTTTATTTAATAGACCCAATTTTGTATTTAAAAAAAGCATAACTCTATTTTAAAATCGATTTTTTTAAGAGATAGTTTTTCGTTCATCATAACACACATATTTGTTTTTTAGAATAGTTAACATGTCATATTAACGTACCAGTATGATTATATTATAATGATCAACAAGGATGAAGAATTATACCATATATCAAATAATAAATCAAAAGCATCAATGAAAAAGAAATCCCCTTTCTATTTGGGCTGTCTAAAGCTGAACTAACTAGATTAATTTTGTCACACAGCAAGAACATGTTAAATCCAACATCATCAGCCAGGCCCAAGATTGAACCAAAATAAAAACCAAGAGGCCTATAACAGAAGTATCAAATTAAGCAACTTCTCCCAAAAAAAAAGAGTAAAAAAACCTTGTGAAATTAGACAACTTAAGCATAGCAAGAGGAAGTGCCTCATGGTGATTCACCTCCTAAGGGACAAAGCTAGCACAATGGTGAACTCTATGCCCGATGGTTTATTGATTGAGAAATTGGATAAGACTTTTGTGAGATTATAATGAAAGCTTCACGGCCTCTTACAATAATAAGAATTCCCTTTTCTTTATTTCTAAGTGAGATTGCTGGACTCTCAAGTCCTATTTCAGTAATAGTTGTGTAAAACCGACTATTATTTACTTAAAATTTACCGGACTTGTATCTAATGAGATTCTCGTTATAAAATGTGTGTGAGTAGTGTAGATCATGAAACTTGATCAAAAAAATTATTTTTTTGTAATTTCATAATTTTTACTTTCAATAACTAATTTGATCCCAAGATAAGGAATAACCAGTTACTTTAAAAGATACGGTTAATATAGCAATATAGCAAGAACCAAACCTATAACCTAAGTCAATTAACGAGGTTTTTTAAAGCCACCCATGAGATACACACGAAATGTATTTGTCTTAAACTTAATAGTAAATAGTTTGTAACTAGGAAAAATAACACTGTAAATGTAATGAGTCTCGGTATTATAAAGACATGTAATTAACATCAATTCTCCCAATAATTTCATCTTTTATATTGATATAATATAGATTTCCCAACATGCGAATCCTACCTACGATTCTAAGCACCAATTACATTAGATAAACAATAATTATATCAAATGATTCTATAAGAGATCAAATTAAATGTGAGATGTACTTATATTCGTGGTTAAATTTTTGTTGGATTTTATAATTTAATACGGGTATTTTAACATGGATAATTTACTACTTTTAAAACGTATCAATTAAAGTTTAATAAAAAATTATTCTTAAATAAACTTTGAATAGCAAAAATTTTAATGAATTGGTGTGCATGTGAGCTCATGAGTTTTATTAAGTTTCTATTTTCATCCGTAATTTCTTTCGGTCTCTAAAACATCTTACTACATGAACCAATATAATAATTATATGATAAAAAATAAATGTGTTTATGAGTAATTCATGAGTTATAAATATTCATGGATATATTTCATGAACTATGAACATTTATTATAATTAATAAACATTCATATAAATGATAAATAATTAATGTTTTGGTTTATAAATCATATAAATAGATGTTTTAGCCCGTTAACCTTGTTATTAAATTTAAATATACATACACAAATATTTCTCTCAGATAAAAAAATAACTCAAGAACATTAGTAGATTGTTTGCCTAAATTGGAGCTGTTCAAGCAGGTCTGGACTTTCTCTCTAGCTGGTCTGCTTCTCGGTTTACACCAGCACATTTTTTCTTTCTTTCTTTATGTTACATCATTAGCATGCCAGCAGATGATAGGATAAAAGTTGATTAATTTTTTTTATTAACCAAATATAACCTAATTTTTTTTTCATTTAATTTCTGATTTTCTGAAAGCATTTGATTATTACAACATAAAATAGGATAAAAGTTGAAAAACAAAAAGCACCCACACCTACATAATAAAATGGGCAAATTATATGGTCACAATCACATTAGCAGATTTCAGCTACAAATTACAAATTCAAATTGATACGAATGTTGTGCAGATTATCATGGACCATGTTCTCCCTGAGTGGGTCCAAATTGATATGAATGTTGTACAGATTATCATGCAATGTTTCTATTTGATAGATGAGATTTCTAAAGAAAAAGTGTATACTCTGAATATATAATTCAAGTAATTCTTGACCATTAAAGTTATATCTGATATTACCATTCAATCGTGTTTTTTTTTAAATAATTTTAAATTAATTTTTTTATTTTTTTATTATTTTGATGTATATGGAAATAAATTTTAAAAAATAAAAAATATATTATTTTAATGTATATTCAAATAAAAAATACCTTAAAAAACAAATTCAATCATATCCATAAAAAGACACTAAACAATAAGCTACTCATTTTAAAAATAGTTAATTTTATTTACAATAACTCCAAAATTCAGGTAAAATCTATCATTAGTTTTTCACCTTTAATTGTTTTTTTTTTTCATGCATCCTTTCCCGTCAATTTATTTTGAAAAACTTAATTAGCACTAGTTTTTAATGCAAAATTTATATAAAAAAAAATCAAAATCAAAATCTTCCGCTGCTTTTTCTTTCAGTAACATGTATAAATGACCTAGAACATCAATAAAAGGCCTCCCGAGTTGGAAAAATTAGGTATGGGAAAGACAACCTTGCTTGCTCAAATAAATGTATTGTCTCGTAAACTTGAGTGTCTGAGTCAGTTTATATGTATCTCAACTAATTTTATGAATTCTGAAATTAACGATCATGTAAGCCTCTAGTGGCCATCATATTAGCAATCATAAGGCTTAAAACTGATACCACATAGACAACAAACCTTTTAGTATCAAACTTTTATTACTGTACCATCTATTAAATAATTAAAAAAATAATTTATTCATCGTAGTAATTGATGATGGTAAAAAGCTAGTAAATGCCAGATTAAGTTCACACATTTCATCAATCAAATAAAGTTAATGAAACAATGCTATTCTCCAATCAACCTGTGCATGATAACCATGTATTTAGCAAACTTATTAAATTTCGCCTAATTTATGTTTTAGTTTAAAGTTCAAATCATAAATTAAACGACTTAATTCCATTTTATTTATTTCAATCCAAAACAAAAATTATTTTATTTTTTAAAAAAAATTAAAAACATATTAATAATTTTTAAAAAAATTAAAACTAGATATATTAGCCAATCAAGATCAAATCTAGCTTAGAGTCGGATTGACCATGTCTCATATTAACATTTCAAGCCAAATTAAGTTTAATTTTCATATATATATAGTATTCTTGATTCAACTTATACATAACAAGACTAAACCCTTTTTTCCATCTAAGCTGAGGGCCTTAAACTAGCACCAAAAGAATAATCGCATTTTCAATGCGAAAAGCTAGTATCAAGATTTTCATGACATCATATTGATCTATCCACATTTTGAAAGGCATGAAAAACCCACAAGGCAAAAGACATGTCTTTAATTCTATTACCTTCATATAAATGTTTTTCAAACATTCAGACAATTATCAGGGTTTCACCTATCCTACATTGGCCTAAGACATGTATAAAAGGAAAAACCTATTTTTCATACACAGAATCATAATTTTCAAGAATTCAAGTACACAGACTGCAAGAAATCCCAATTCATCAACAATATTATTCGACTACAGCCAAAAACAAGAACACTCAGTTCTTCTACACTTAAAAATAAAAAGATTTATGTTTCGTGGCTAGTACTGAAAAATATGTATTTAATCGAAATGACAACCAGAAGCATAAATTCTGTTCAAAAACTGTTCATCAATATGAGAGACTATCAAGATTGTTTCTTGTCTGTAAAAAAGATTGGGGATAAAACCATACCTTTAAATTAAGAGGCACATCCCAAGTTTTTGTGACTTGCAATTCCAGATCCAAATCTTTGTTACTAACCTTTGAAAACCCTCCTAGCAAGTCTTTTGTGATCAAAATCTCTGAATTGCTACTGCTGTTCACCATTGAGCTCACATCCTGCCATGCCTAACCTTCTTTCTTTACCCCTTCTAGAGGAGGGAGAAAGTGTGAAATATATATGGAACAATTTTTATGAGGGAATAAATAATAGAGGCAAGGAGTAATGAAGCAAGACAGAAGTGATAATTAATAGTGAGAAGCAAAAATCAATGAAGTCTATTAAAAAATCAAGATTGAAGTAATTATTGTTGCATTTCATTTGGTCCTTCCCACAAATTACTCCCGAAGAGTATTTATAAATGTGGTGGTAATAGTTATTTTTTATAATGTTTTTATTTAATATTAAAATAATATTTTTTTTTTGTGTTTTAAAAAATTATTTGTAATATTATTACATTGATTCAAAAATATAAAAAAATTAATTTTAAATAAATTAATTTTTTAAATTTCCATAAATCATTGTTTGAAATACAATTTAAAAAAAAACATTACTCTTATGATGGTAACCACATAAACTTTATGATATGTAAGTGGTAGGTATCAATATATACTATATAGAAACCTGGTTAAATTTAAATTGATTTGGTAAAATTTAACCAACTTGATCTATTTAAAAGAGATTTGATTGATTAACACTAATTGTTTTTAGTTTTTTTTTTTTATCTAAAATTATAATATTTTTTTCAAAACAATACTATTTTATTAAAAACTAAATCAACATTGTTTTTAGTTTAATTTACAAATTCATGACCTAAATTTTGATTAGCAAACTTCTAATAATATATAACAATTATCACCGATAATGGATAATATAATTGAGGTTGTTTTTTAAAATGTTTTTCATTCATAATTATATTAAAATAATATATTTTTTTATTTTAAAATTTATTTTTTGTATCATTATATTAAAACAATAAAAAATATTTTTAAATAAAAAAATATTTTTTTTATTAACGTGGGTGTTCGGGTTAGGTTGAGCGTACCTCGACTAATCTCACGGGCCTTGAAGTTAACAACCATATAAGTTTCCAGTAGCTCTGAAGTTTGTGAAACTTGAACTGATAATCTTTAGAAAATAAATTTAAAATCTAACCAGTTAAATTATAATCCATAAAATTACAGGGTCTAGATTAAACTAAGAAGCTAGCTTGGCCAACACTTGAAGATATTAAATAAATAAGGATAAAATAGACTTTTCAGTATATTATATCAGTAATTTACTGGCTGGTCGTGGTGGTTCACAGAGTCTTTGGTGATGAGAGAGATGAATGAAGCAGAAGCAGAGGTTTCATTAATGGCAGCCATTCAATGCATTTCGTTCTCTTCAGTTAAAACCATGCCTTTATCATTGGGGAGCCAGTGGGAGAATTAAGTTTCACTCTCACGACATGCGCGTGCCTTGAACGCATGATTCTTTGTCTTATTTCAAAAGATCTACATGCGTGAAACACACGAGTAAGTAGATGGTTGAAGGTTGTTATGAAAGTGGACACATCTCTGTCATTAAAAAAACAGAGAGAGAGAGAGATTGTAGTCATAGTACAAATATTTCATCATTGCCGGCATTAATGATCTCATTTACTCATAAGTTCCAGACTTGATGAGAGTTCTGACCGGTCAATGATTTAGTCGTCATCATGTTAACCTTATAAATTGATCTCGAGATAATTTTTTTAAATGATTTTTTAATTTTATATTTGTTGAAAAAGAGTATATTTTTATATTGATTTTTTTTTATTTTTTTTGTTTTATAAAAAAATAAACTGAAATACAACTTATTAATATTTTTTAAAATTTATTAAAAAAACAAAAACTATAATTGACAAATAAAAAAATTAAAAGATGATAAAATTAAAAAAATATTATAATTTTATAAATTATTTAAAATAAAATAAAAGAATAAAAATCAAATATGATAGATAAAAAAATTAATTAAAAAAATAATAAGAAAAAAATAAATAACAATAAAAAAACCCTAGTTGATATAAAAATTAAACCATATTAAATTTTAAAGGCTAAAATTTAAAAATAAAAAAATCAAAACAAAATATATATAATAATAATAAAAAATTAAGAATTAGATTTAATATAATCAACAAATAATATGATATATTTTTTAATTTCTTGAAATTTCTAAAAGTATAATATATACAAATGAAAAGAAAAATACTATTCTAAAAACAAACCAAATTTTTTATGTGAAAAGTATTTTTTATAATCAATTTTTTAATAATAAATAAGCATGAAAAAATTTTAAAAAATATTATTTTTAATTAGTAACCTATCCCAGATAGGTTTTAAAAAAATCACATCAAAGTTAACCCCGTGAAACAAAATCCATTTGATTTTAATTATTTTAATTAACCTAAGTTAATTTATCAGACTTATGTACTGAATTCACTCAGTCGAGTTTAATAACATTTATTGAAATTTGTTTCTTCTTAGTTAGGGAATCAATCATCCTAAGCACACAATTCTGCAAGTCTTGACTCAGGAGAGAGGCCCATTACCACTTGAACTGAACCCTAGTCGTAGGCTTTGAAAACCCATATGATTTAGGTGTCAAGATAAATGCTCGACTGAACAAAATTTGTTACTTTTTTTCTTCTCTCTTATGAATATGGATTCCTTGAAAACTATATTTATGTCTTGTTTTCATGTATATAACTAAAAAATATAAAAAAATTCATATTGTATTTTTATATCAAAACAAATACTAAAATTGTATTTTTACAATATAAAAATACAAACTAATATTAATCAAATTTGATAAAAAAAATACATGAGAAAACCACAAATTGTTTTTGAAAAGATTTTGAATTTTTCAGAATTATGTCTCCTTTTTTTAATATATAATATTATATTATATATTATTATAAATATATAATAAAAAAAACATTGGGATAGGCTGGCCCAAATATATGGGTTCAGCCCATCCTTGTTAGGTTGAAATTGGCCTAGAAAAAATTGGGCCGACCCAAAAGAGTTGGGCCAACATCGGCTCAAGACGGCGGCCTAAAGGTGTTAGGCCCACATCAGCCTGGAAGAGTATTGGGTCGGTGTCACTAGATGAGATTTCAAGTTAACCAAGCTACACACAGAATTTTGGTTCTGGTTAAAGGAGGTCGCCAGACAGGATCTCAGGTTAATCCAACCATACATGAAATTTAGCTTTGGTTAAAAGGTGTAAACCCTCGGTTATAATTTTTCTGGGTATTTAAAAATGAAAAATTTAACCAATAGTAAAATGGGTTAAATTAAATTAAAGAAACCTAAATCAAGATAAAAATAGTGAAATTAATGAAATGAAAAGAGAATGTAATACTAAATAATTGAAAAGAAAAACATTTGTCAGGCAAAATGAATACGTAAGATCAAGAGAGGTCAATATTCAAATAACATAAGGTTAGGAGTTTATGTATAAATGATAAGAAGGGGTGGGGATAAATGTGCAATTAAGAAGATGTTAGAACTATAAATATCATTCTATTTTCTCTCTTGGTGGGACTGGCAAGAGTAAGAGAGAGTTTAGAGAGAGGCTTGAGAGGATATATTGATGGTAAATCAACCGACAGCTATAACTCCATCTTCCACCGTTGGATCAGAACGATATTCGGGTATGTTGTTCTCACCCATGTCGTGTACATTTTCACCGTAGGGATTTTCTATATCATTCCCCGTTTGAGAGATACCGATGGAGGAAAATATCTGGGAAAATACACTTCCGGACAATCTTCTTTGCTGTCTGTTTTCTCCTTCGGCCACCGTTGGATTAGGCTATAACTTGGATATGTTGTTCTTTCTGATTTTTTCTAGATTCTGAACGGTGGAGATCTGAAACAAACATTTGGTATAGAAGTTGTGTATCTTGCACACTAGGTCTGCAAGTTTGAGGTCAGTTCGGTTAAACCCATATTTATGGAAATTTCACCATTTGATGAAGTTAGTATTTGGATATGTTATACTCATAATAATGCATTATAACTCAACATTATAGATTGTTTGGAATATTATTTGTTTGTTATTTATGGTTGATAGAAACTGTGTCAAGGATTGTGTTTAGAAGAATATTGTTCGGAAAATTTGTAATATTGACAAGAATGTTTTATTTTGACGTTAAGAGGAAAGATTGAAATAAATAAGATAAATTGGCTCTTATAAAGATATTCTTTTTTTTTACAGTCTTAAACGATATGTGATATGGCCAGGGGTTGAGATGATAGAGAAAAAGTTAAATTGTGGATGTTGTGTGTAAATGGAAAGGTTGATGAATCTGGACAGATTTGTCTCCTAACTTTTGGAGAGAATTCGAGTAGAAAGATGAGAGAATTAGGATCAAGTTTCTTCATAGTAATTGTAGTTTTGGATGTTAGCTACCTAAGAAATTGATATTGCTCAATATGGAGCTGTAGAACCCCAGCTATGGGTCATCAACCGAGATTGGGTCTTGACAGACCCTGTAGGGTAGTGTTTGTTGATGAGCAATTTTGACTATCTCAAAGGCAGAACTGGGTTCTCCTTCCTTCAAAGAACTTGTAGCCTCGTGTATTAGCTTTCCAACGAGAGTAATCTCGCTTAAAACAGAGTTCTATAAGTCTAGATATAGTTAAAAATCTGAAGAGTGTTCAGACAGTAACAGTTCAATGTCTAGATAGTAACAATTGGACAGTAACAGTTCAAAGTGTAGACAATAGCAGTTCAAATGTCTAGACAGTAACAATTCAAAGTGTAGACAGTAACAGTTCAAAGTCAAACAGTAACAGTTGGAAAAGTCAAACAGTAACAGTTCAAAGTCAGACAGTAACAGTTGGAAAAGTCAAACAGTAACGGTTCAAAGTCAAACAGTAACAGTTGAAAAAGTTAAACAGTAACGGTTCAAAGTCAAACAGTAACGGTTGGAAAAGTCAAACAGTAACAGTTCAAAGTCAAACAGTAACAGTTGGAAAAGTCAAACAGTAACAATTCAAATTCAGACAGTAACAGTTGGAAATTGGACAGTAACAGTTCAAAGTTAGACGGTAACAATAGACTTTCAAGTGAATACTATATAAAGGAATTGAGTCATACGAACACTTGCACATTAAGATACTAACTCTGAAAATATACATGATATATGTATGTATGTTATTATGAGGAAATGAACATGCATAAGAAAGTAACATATGAGTAATGGATGAATATGGATTCTCTATAAAATCAGCCTGAAGGAATGATAACTATGGTTGGATAAAGGATGACAACATTAATGGGTGTAATGAGAAAAACGTAAGATATAAAGAAAGAAATTATTGAAAGAAAGATTTATTAGCTATTGATATGATTATTATAAAACATATCATTGAATGAGGAAAATTTATGAGACGAGTCTTTGACTGCAGAAGGGACCACCGGTGTGGTGCAACAGCAGCAAGAGGGGAGCACGAGTAGAGTTTCTACTGCAGGTAGGTGACTTTCACCTTCCTTTTAAATAATGTTGAATAACGAAAATACTTTATCATGAATGTTACTGTATGGTGTTAATTCAAATACCAGACTGTCAAATGCTTAAATGTTAACAAATGGTTGATTAGCTCCGGCTAAAGGCATCTGAAGAGATGACCTTGAACAATGAAATACCTTATCATGAACGTTGTCGTATTGTGTTAATTCAGATATCAGATTGTCAAATGCTTAAATGTTGACAAATGATTGATTAGCTTCGGCTAATGGCATCCGAAGGGATGACCGGGACAAACGATTGATTAGCTTCAGCTAATGGCATCCGAATGGATGACCGGGATAAATGAATGATTAGAATGATTAGCTTCGGTTAATGGCATCCGAATGGATAACTGGGACAAACGAGTGATTAGCTTCGGCTAATAGCATCCGAATGGATGACCGAAATAAATGAACGATTAGCTTCGACTAATAGCACCGAAGGGATGACCGGGACAAACGATTGATTAGTTTTGGCTGATGGAATTCGAAGGGGATGGCCGGGGTGAGTGAATAGTTAACCTCGATAAATGATGTCTTAAAAGAATAGCCGGATTTAAGATTATAGTTGATTGCAAGAATGGGTGCACACACACACACACACACACACACACACACACACACACACACACACATATATATATATATATATATATATATATATATATATATATATATATATATATATATATATACTGCAAGTTGTGTATACCAAGAACATGAAGGAACTATAAATGTCACGCTTCAAACATGAGATAATGTTAATGCTTCGTTAAACTACCAGACCATTTTCTTATTGTTGTTATTATTATTATTATTACTACTATTATTAAGTAATTGCATTCTTGTAAATGTTTTGTACTGCAGTAAGGACGTCATACCAACAAGGTGCCTAGGAAACCCGATACACGGGAACCTACTTTTGCAAGAAATCATGTAGTTGCATTCTAAATCATGATGTATTTTATATGAATCAATGTACTGAATGTATAACTATTATTAGATCCTTTTAGATTAAATTCGTGATGACTATTTGTAGGATATAATACAAACTCATGACTATGCATGTATATTTTAAATGCGAACTTCTAATCATGCAAATATAATATTATGAGTTTATGTAAGATTCACTTTTAAATGAAATGTTGATTGTTGTTGATGTATGGATTATATATTGATGATGTGAAGGGAACATGTTCACCGATTACCGACACGATGTGTGTCAAGTACAAAAAAAAAATACTATTGTTTTGGGCTTGAAAAAGACGGGTTGTTACAAAAGGAGTCGTCAGATGAGATTTCAAGTTGACCGAGCTGCACACAAAATTTTGGTTCTGGTTAAAGGAGATCGCCAGATGGGATCTCAGGTTGATCGAGCTACCAACATCATCTTAACATTGGAAGAAAAGTGAGAAGAACCCTATCATTAGGAAATTCTCAAAAAAAAAAAAAAACAAAGAAAGAAAGAGAGAAGAGAAAGTTCAAACCCTGCCATCAGGAAGAACATTTTTTTTAGGTTCTGGTTAAAGGAAATTGTCAGATGAGATTTCAGGTTAACCCAACCAAAGACAGAATTTAAAAGATCACCAGATCGGGATCTCAAAATGACCAAGTTAGACACAGTTTTGATTGTTAGTTCCTGGTTGAAGAGATTTGCTGCAAAGATAGAGCTTTAGATCAACCAAGCTTTGAGAAAATCAGTTTTAAAAGTTCAGTTTAATTTATTTTTACAAAACTTACTACATAAAGTCTTTGCTTTGTAAGCATTATAAAGAGGGGGCAACTATTATAATCAATTTTTGGTTATTCCCCAAATTCATTTCTTTTTTCCCAAAAAAAGAGACAGAATCATAGAATGGTGTCGTTTTGAATGACACTATTCTTCTTCCCTTGGATGTGCAGCAGGGGAAGGACAAGTTGTTTTTTTAAATCTTCTTTTCATACTTTTCTCCCTCTTATCTCCCTCCCTAATTGAAAGAAAACTGACATAGCCTACGCTGCATGGCCTACCACCATCATGGAAGGGGCAGGGGAGCCATGCCCTGTGGGCGGCTCTGGGGTGGTTGCATAAAGGCCGCCCCAACCACTCTACCCTGTCCCCAAGATTGGACAGGGCAGGGTGCCTCCCTCTCCTCCTCCTTATAAATACCAGACAAAAAAGATTGAACAGAAGGGGATTTTTGGAAAGGAGGACGGACGAAGAAAGAGGGAAGAGAGTAAAACAGAGAGAGACTCAAAAGAAAAAAAAAACAGAGAGGGAAGATTGTTTTGAAAATAGAGACGCATAGAGAAAATGACATTTTGAGAGGACCAGAGAGAGAAAGAACGAAGGAGATGAGAGAAACAGAGACACAGACGAAGAGAAAGAATCATCGATCAGCAAAAGCAGCTCCCTGTGCACAATCACCTCATTCACCAAAAGAACCACCGCAACGTCACCGTCTGGAGTCCGCAACATCGCCACCTCGAGCCATCATCAACACCATCAGAAATGAAACAGATAAGTGGGAGAATAGAAGTAGGGAGAAGAAGAAATACAAAAAACATAGAGAAAAGAAGAAGAACCATTGGCCAAGCTGCTTCCCAGTTCGCAACTACAACGCCACCACTAGCGATCGCCACTGTAAGCCACTGTAGGTCAGCTTCCCGCTCTTCTTCTTCTTTAGTTTCATTACCCCGTCTCTACTAATCGACAAAGTGAACAGTGGAGAGATCCTCCACTGTTTACTAGGCCAGAAAGCACTGGCCCATACCAAAATGGCTGGGTTGGGTGTGGCCCAGTCCAAAACAAATTTTTGAAAATTTTTTTAAAAAAAATCTTTTCAAAATTTGTGATTTTTCTCATGTAATTTTTTGTCAATTTTTCTATATATTGGTTTGTATTTTTATACCGTAAAGTTACAAATCCGGTATTAAAATATCTGGTTTTCGTTGAAATGTTGCAAGAAGATATATAAAAACAATGTCTTGTTCTCATGTATACGGCCTGTTGTAACCTATTTTTAGGTCCCACACAAAAAAAGGAAGAAAAAAAACAAAAAAAATAGTCAAAAGAAATCTAAAAAAATATTAACAGTAAAAAATGGATGCCGGAGTGCCCATAAAATGATTAGAATTTGGTTGAGGAGGTTCAAAAATACAAAGATTAAAATTTGACAATATATATTTGACTGATAAGAGCCCTGTAGGAAAAAAAATACAATTCAAGGAAGAAATGTCCAAAATCAGATGTTTATGGACTCCATTAAATTTTATTGAAGGTTTAATTGAATTTATGGAGGGTTTGATGGCAAGAAAATTGATTTTTAAGTCAAATTGGGCTTTAATTGGAAGAAATTAAAGTTCTGGAGTCCAATTATAATTTTTAAGAGTTGATTGGATCAAATCAGGGGCTTAATTGCATAAATATTTAAATTTGATGGCTAATTAGGTACTTGATTGAAGAAATCCGAAACCAAGGACCTAAATGGAAAAAGCATGTAAATTGAAGGACTTATTCGAAAATTAACATTTTGACACCCTTTTCTTTTAAACAAAATGGCGCGTTTTGATCAAAACGACGTCGTTTCATGTATTATTAAAGAAAAGGTCAAAACGGTACTGTTTTGAATGACACAATGGGTCTTCTTCTTCCCCTAGACACGCAGAGGCAGGGGAAGAAAAGGTTTCTCTCCCCTGTAACGCCAATCGCTCTCTCTCCACCCCACTTGTCCAAGAAACCCGGCACAACCCATGCCCACACATACCCTGCCACCACACCACAATGATGAAGAAAGCTAAGGGAGCCATGCCTTGCGAGCAGCTCCTTAGCCCACCTTACCTTGCACTATGGCAGGGGTAAGGTGGCCCTCTCCTCCTCTGCTTATAAGTACAAGAGGGGGGCACCATAGGAAGGAGGAGGTAGGCGTATCTTGAGAGTTGAAAAACATAGGGATTGTTTTGGAGAGAAGAGAGAAATCAAAACAGAGGGGAAAAAAAGAAAGAAACATGGGAGAAAACAAAAGAGGGTCGTGTGTTTTTAGTAGTTGAAAATAGAGATGAACAGGGGACTAGGATTTGAGAGAAAAAGAGAAGAGAGGGTAGACTTAAGAGAAACAGAAACAAAAAGAACGACAAAAAGGAAAACAGAAACAGAGAGGAGAACCACAAAAGAAAAATACACAGAGAAGAAGAAGAAGGACTTACAACCGGCCAAGCAATTCTCTGCATAACAACCGCCAACAGCACCACCGCCTGTTGCCTTCTAGCATCATCGCGAGCAATCACTAGAGACAGCAACCACGCTCCTTCATTCCAGATAATCGTTTCCCTTTCTCTGTCCTCTCTTCTCTGTTCTCCTCATTTGCATGCAGAACGTGAGCAATTCACGTTCTGCAGCAAATGAAATATAATTTGTTAGTTATTGTGTTGTGCACAGTAACCAGCTAAGTATAATTAACTGGTTACTGTGCTCAGAATAGTAACCAGTCGTTTGTTCCCTTGAGCTGGACATTCCAACCCACACGGTTGGGCTGAGTCCAGCCTTGTAGAAAGTCGGTTCTCATTTTGGGCTGGTTCTGGCCCGATTTCATTTTTGGGCTGATCTTGGCCCAGTTTCCTTTTGGGCCAAGTCTGGCCCATCCCAATCCAAAAGATTCAGAAAAATCAAGGATTTCCCCGTGTATTTTTTTTATCAATTTTGCTTAATACTGGATTGTATTTTTATACCGTGAAAATACAAATCTTATATTAAAATGCCGAGTTTTCAAATAAAAAATATCATAAAATAAAAATACAAATCTTGTATTAAAATACCGGGTTTTCAAATAAAAAATATCATAAAACAAAAAAAAATCTTGCTTTTATGCATACGGCCAAGTATCTCGAAAAAAAAATCATATTTTCATTCAACAAAAATTCAAAAAATATATTTTAGCATGCATTTTGGCTTTAATAACCAGTTTATTAAAGCCACGAGAACTAGGCTAATATTTTAAAAATATCAAAAAAAATATTTTGTTTTCTTTTAGTATTTGGGATTACGAATTTATACGTAAAACGTATTCCAATATTAAAAAGGTAGTTCTTCTTTATTGACGTTAGAACGGTTAGGTTTTTACCCGATAAGATGATGATCTCCTTACTGAGGAGGACTTTTCTTAAACCATAGACGGACCGACAATTAGGAATACAATAACACCTTAACATATATCAGACAATTAAACAGTGCAGCTTACATTAGATAAGACGTATTTAGGGTGCTAATACCTTCCCTTTATTCAACCAGTCTTCGTACCCAATCTCTGAGACCAATTAGAGTTCCTAGTGACCAAAATATTAGGTGGTGACTCCCATTCCATTTGCCACTGATAAAAGACAAGGATTCCTTGTTTGCCCATAGATATGAGATGGAGATACACTTACCTGAGAGGGTGGACGATCGTCGTGACGCACACGTGCGACATGGCCAAGTCTAAAAAAAAAATCATATTGTATTTTCATACAACAAAAATCTCAAAAATATTATTAACATGTATTTTGGCTTTAATAACTAATTTATTAAAGTCACGAGAACTAGGCCAATATTTCAAAAAATAACAAAAATATTTTGTTTTATTTTAAATTCGGGATTATAAATTTATACGTAAAACATATTCACGATATTAAAATGGCAGGATTTACCCGATAAGGTAATGATCTCTTTACCGAAGAGGACTTTTCTTAAACGTTAGAAAGATCAACAATCAGAAAACACAATGATACCTTGGATTTTCTCAAACAATCAAACAATGTAGCTTACCTTAGGTAGGGTGTATTTGGAGTACTAATACCTTTCATTTACACAACCAGTTCTCGTACCCGATATTTGAGACCAATTAGGGTTTCTATTGACCAAAATATTAAGCGATGACTCTCATTCCCGCTTTTCACGAATAAAATACAAGAATTCATTGTCTCCCCTATTTTTCCGATTACCCAAACCAACAAAGTGGATGTTATTCGTCGCGACGCCGCACACATGCGACACCTCTTTTTTATCCGTCCTCCTCCTATGTTCCTCTTTCTATTTGTCTGTTTTTCTTCATCCCTTCATCTCTAATCCTTTCAAAACTATTGTCCCTCCCTCACCGCCTAATTAGGGGCATTTATAAGGGCAGGGGTAGCGGGAGCTACCCTGCCTTTATCCAGTCATAGTGACAGGGTAGGGTGGCGTTCTTTCCTTGTTAAAACCCCTATGTTTATCGAATGCCTCTTGCTCCATTATTTTTTGTTATGATCCATACTTCCATGAAATTACTTTCCCTATCAATGTAGGTTATGACAAGCTTTCATTTGTATTCAATAAGTCCAATATCTTTGTTATCTTTACCTTCAAAAACTGGTAAGGGAAGTGAAAACAAACAATGACTCTCCCTTTCACATCAAATGCAAAGACGTTTTTCTTCCAAATTAGCCATTCATAAATGTTTTTGTCATGTGATGAAGGGATTCTTCTTGCGGCAACTTTACTTCATCCAACAACTTCCATTTCCAAGTTGCTAATTCAAACAACTTGACTCTAATGCAGGGGTACATATAGAATTCTTTATGTGAGCGAACTTGAACTTTGAGAATCTCACAATCTTGTATCATAAAGGCTTTGACCTTTCAATCATTAGGCCAGATTCTATAATATCATATTGTGTCTTTGGATTCGGTATCTTTTGTCATTGTTTGATAGAAGGGTTGCACATATAATAACATAGTCCATTGTATACGTGGCAAAGTAAAATTCATTGATTCGTCGATGACACAATCTCTATGTGGTCGGGAAGAAAATCAAATGATATTTTAGGATGAGGCTTCAAAACATCAATCTAAATAAAAGAAACATGATATCCATTCTTAATCATACTTTGGATAAGGAAAATAGAGACGATGTTTGTTCTTTGGCCGTGTAGCTTTATAAAAGTAGAATCATAGGTTAACTTATTGTATTCCTTAAAAAGAAGCCTATATTTCCCCCTAGATTTGTTTGATAAACACGTCAGAACTTCATAGATGGCATCCCGACATAGATCACAAGTTGAGTCCATGGTGGAGTAGAGGCTCTTATTACCACAAGCTATGTTTCTCAATTGGAAGTTTGAGTGAATCCTTCTTAACACTATCAGATGTCGGCAACTCTTAACTCTGGAGAGAAAAAAAGAATTGGGGGATCTTTATTCTAAATTACGAGCATGCATATATAAATGTATGAGCATGTTTTATATGATGAGCTCATCCTTCAAAGGGTGACACATGGTCGTAACTCTTTTATGATGAGACAAGAATTTTGATTCTTACTCAAACTTTGCAACGAAAATTTCCTGAGTGACGATCATTGTGTCACCCGTAAGTCCTGAGTTCAAGATGCTTCAAGAAGGGCTTACTTCGATGCAAAATAAAGGTAGCACAAACAACCTAAGGTCAGGTTCTATTCTTTATGTGAGACAAAGGGTAAGTTGATTATCTAGTCTCAAAAGGGTCTTATATCTACCCAGTAATGATCTTCGTAAAGATAGTTTGGGGGCATTGCAAGAAATGGTTAAAACACGTATACTCACCATTACCAAGCATACACTCAAATATGTGTGCTTGAAAAATTTAAAACATGTTATGCACGAGGCAATTCTATACAATGTATGAAACAATATGTACAGAATTTAAAGCGTATAAGCACATAACAAAAGGAAATGCATATTAACAATAAACACACAAAACCAAATAATGAAACATAAAAATCAGACAAAAACAAAGCTTAGTCCACAAGGGTCCTAGTGGAGTCATCATTCTATTGTAGGTATGCAGTGTCGCGACGGTTGTCCACTCTAGTATGTATCTAGAAAATGGGTGAGACAAATAATTCTTATCTTTTATTAGTGGAAAGAGGGATGAGAGTCACTACCTAATATTTTAGTCATTGAGAACCCTAACTGGTCTCATAGATCGGGCACTAAGACTGGTTGCGTAAAGAGAAGGTATTAACACCCTAAATACGCCCTACCTAAGGTAAGCTGCATTGTTTAATTGTCTGATATAAACTAAGATATTGTCGTATTTTCTAATGATTGATCTGTTTAAGGTTTAAGAAAAGTCTTTCTCGGTAAAGAGATCCTTATCTTATCGGGTACAACCTAATCGTTCTAATGTTGATAAAAAAAGAACGAACTCTTATTTAATATTTGAAATACGTCTTACATATAAGTTCATAATCTCAGATATTAAAAGAAAACAAAATAACTCTTTTGGTATTTTTGAAATATTGGCCTAGTTCTCATGACCTTAATAAATTGTTAACTTCTCAACTTGGTCTTTTGTTATCGTTAACAACTCTTTTTAATGTTTAATTATGCCTTTAATGCTTCATATGTTTTATTAAATAGATGTGATACATTTTTTACTCATTATCAATAATCAATTTTTTACCCCCTTTAAAAAACACTTAAATTGAAAACATTGTGTAGACAAAACTAGATATGTTTTTTAAAAAAGAAACAATTGTTGAAAAATATAAAAAATTCAAAAAATCACAAAAAATACAAACTATGATTTGGGATGAAATCAAGCAAATAATGAAATTTTAAAAGCAAGATGTGGTCTAAAACAGTTACAATTAGGCCAACTATAATTTTGAGGTCTAATTAGGAGTTTGATTAAAAAGAAAATTGAAGAAAAAGGTTGAATTTGGCCAAATTTGCTTAAGAGAGAGGTTGGAGAGAGAAATCATGTATAAGAGAAAGAATAGAGATTTGTAAGAAAATTATGTAGACTTACATTTATTATATACTAGGAAAAAAAATATCTTTTCGTCTAATCTGATTTTTCATGTTGATCATGGAGGCTGACACGATCAAAAGATTGATGTCTTATCCCAAGTGCAGAAGTGTCGAAGTAATAAATAACTCGGCAAGACCGAGGTCGAACCACATGGAGGTGAACTATATAAAATTATAAACAATAAATGAAAAGAAGTTGAAGAGAACTTTCGAGATTTGATATTGATGTAAGGATTAAACAAGGATAAAACAATTGTCAAGGTTAGAGGATCCACTAATGATATTTCAAATAAGTATAGTATAAACTCCTTTTATTGCTCAACTGGAAACCATACACAAAGGAGGTTCTAATCGGATTATAAATTATTAACATGATTATATTAGTTATCTTATTTGAGTAATGCCAATACTTGTAAATGTGGTCAAGTCTTCATGGTGATAACTTATGTTAACAACAAATCAAGTTCCTTTCATAGCACAAATGTCAGTTATACCATACAGTAGGCTAAGAAAGTGCCAAGTATTTGTTGTACCAAGGGTTGTTCAACACAAATCTAGATTAATCATTTAACAAGCAAGGTATGAAGAGTGAGTAACATAACAAATATAAAACATGTTAGTATCAAACATTAAAGTCCATGTTGAGTTTATATTATATTTATTCTTACACCATTAGTGTAACTTTTTTACCTTGACAAAATTAACTTAGCTAAAAATAATGAAGAAGAAAAATATAAATAAACAAAATAATGATATACATTAACTAAGTAAAGGAAATGAAATGAAATGAAAAGCATAAACAAGAGACTAATATAACATAAAATAAAACTTGAACATTAAAATACAAAGAGAGAGAGTGATCTTGATCTGAACACCAAGATATCTAAATGTATGGCAAATTCCTCCTTTTATAAGCTAAAATTCAGAACTATTGATTTGATGACTAATTATTGAGTGGGTGGCCACCTCTTGACTGGGTGACAACCATTATCTTCTTGTCTGAACAAAACGTCACTGCTAACATCAGAATTTGAACAGATAGTCCTCATGAAAGGTCTTCGTATTTGTCTCAACTTTCCAACCAAACAAGAATGAGCTCATTTGGACTTCTAGAACTCGAGATATGGGCTGAATACTAAACAGTGTCTGGGCTGTAGGACAGATTCCGACTTCTCTTTTATTGCTACAATTTGAACTTGAAAACGACCATTTTGAATCTTGGACTCTCATGAAAGTTTTAGGCCTATGTCTTAGCTTTCCATCCATATAAACCAAACCTAAATCCATGCTCTACAGCTCCAGTTATGATCTAATAACTGAGTGATGTTCCAGTTTGAATTAAACCAACATCTCTTCTTTAAACTTGTCGCACCCTCGCGAGCGGAGCGTGGCGTCGTGGCGATCCTCGATTGATTTCGGGGTCTTTTGTTTTTTTTTGTGTAAAAGGGAGTCGCCACCTAGTATTTGGTCACTAGGAACCCTAACTGGTCTTTCAGAGATTCTAAGGTAAGGGACTGGTTGCGTAAAGGGAAGGTATTAGCACCCCTAGTACGCCCTACCTAAGGTAAGCTGCTTGGTGTTTGATTTGCTTTATAATTGCTATAGTGTTGGTGTTTTCTAATCCCATCAGTTTTTCTAGGTTTGATTCAAACTAAATTTATTAAGATAGAAATCCAAGGAAGTTCCATGTGCTTTAAAAGCTCATTTCCCCTTAGTTTTTCAAGAGTTTGCGACTCGTAAATCGCAAGGAGGAGGGGCAAAAATTTAGAAATCTAGGGTGCTTTAAAAACTTATTTTTTTATCTTAGTGTTTTATACTCTCACGACTCGTAAACCGTGGAGTAAAAAATTGAAATGTCCTCGATTATAATCAAGGCTTCTTTCAAGGATGTGTGCAGATTTATTATTCCTAGAAAATTATTTTGGATATTTACCACTCCGGGTTTCTTTATCCAAATATTAACAGTGAATAATAACAAATTATTCCCAATAATATTTTGGATATTCATCCTTTAAGGATTTCTTTATCCAAACATTAGCAGTGAATAATGGATGAATTCCCCCAAAATAAGATTTTTATATTTTTTTGGAATATTGGCCAATACCCTTTGGAGTTTTACAAACATGTTGTAAAATCCAGAAATGCAAGAGAAATAATTTTTTATTGTGTTTAAGAAATCCATGCGAAAACACATTTTCAAAACTTCAAATATTTGTTTTTTATATATATAAAAAAAAAACGTTCAAAATATGTTAGGGTATTGGCCATATGCAACACACAAAAAAAACATTTTTTATATTTTCTTTGTCAAAAATACAAACATTACATTTAATCACAATTAAAAAAAAACACATGTTAATCAAATTCTTAAGGCTTTAATAAATCAGTTATTAAATCCCAAAAAATATGTAGAAACATATTCTTACATTTTCACGGGAAATACAACAGGATTTTTTTTGTCCTTCAGATACTTGATCATATAAAAATTAAAAAATTAAATTCATTTTCTTTTTTATCTTTTTGATTTTTTTATAATTCAATGACATACATAAAAAAATACAAACACACACACGCATCCCTTTTTATTATGTTTTTTTTATACACCCATATGTCATTACAAATAACACAAATTTAAAATAAAATAGACAACACATCACACAAATAAAAAAATTACATAATAGCCCCCAAAAATCCAGGAAACTACTAGGAAGGCTTTTGGCAATGCAGGAACAGTGGCGGCGCGTGGTTCTCACTCGCCGCCGCCACTGGCGGCGCCTGGGTTCACGCGTCGCCTGAAAAATGACAGGGGAGATCTGCAACGGCTTCCTCCCCTCTTCATTGTCTTCGCCGGCAGTGACAACCATCGTGACCTGCAACAAGAAAAAAGAAAAACGCAAGCAGTTGATTTTAAACCATTTCTTTTTTTTTCAAATATGCTCTCGGTCTTCCCCTTTTTAGATCTGTTTCTTCTGTAGGTCTGTTTTTCTTTGTTTCACCTTCTTCTCTGTTTCAGGTGGCCAGCGGCAAGGAGGAATTATCTAGAAAGGGGCGTCGCTGCTGGGGAAAGGAACAGCGGTGGCTGGCCTTGCTGCTGCTTGTCCGTGGCCGTTACTGTTGAGGAGACCGAAAGGGAAGAAGATCTGTTGAAATGAGGGGAGCTCCGCTGGTTTCTGTGAAGGCCGAATGAGTCGGCGCCTGTGAGGGGGAGAGGGAGATCGTGACTGAGGGGCTGTGGGTTTGTTTGACCGGTTGAGAAAGGAGAGGGACGATGGTGGAGCAGCTGTTTGAGAGTTAAATGGGAGACGGGAGCAGCTGAGTCTGTTTGAGAGAGATGAGGGAAGAGACGGGGCTCTGTCGAAGAAGAAGAGAGGATGAGCGGCTGCCTTTTGTTGGCTAGGAGAGGGGGAAGGGAGGCGGTGTCAAGCGGCTCTCTGGCTTTTGGTCAAAAAGAGAGGGGATTGGCTGGAGGCTTGGGAAGAAAAAAATATATCAAAAGGGAGGGGGCGCCGGATTGTTGGCTTGTTTTTGGCCAAGGACGGGGGCAGCCACTGTAGCCTTTTTTAATAAAGAGAATAGGGTTAGGTTTTTTGTTTGCCCTCTATTTTTTCTCTAAAATTCTCTTTTCTCCATTTTCTTTCTCCTTTTTATATAGCTGGGTGTTCACTTATATAGAAAATCTTTACATGTGCTATTTAAAGAAATATTGCAATAATTATTGCAGAGATTATCTTCTATAACCAGCACCAACAAATCCTATATATATGGTATCTTATATTGCAGTGATTATTTTCCATAACCAGTATGAATCAAATCATATATATATGGTATTTTATATTGCAGTAATTATATATGATTCAATAATTATCTCCTTGACACATTGCTTCCTTAATCTTAGCCCTGATGCTCTATGTTATCGCCACATGTAAACCCTTATTTTTATTTCTATTTTTATTTTATTTATTTTTTTATTTTTGAAAAATTATTAAAACATGGGTCAAAAATTGGGTAGCAACAGATGCCCCCTCTTTACAATGCTTACGAAGCAAAACTCCTCACTGTTTTGCATAGTAAGCTTGTAAAGAAAAAAAAAAGAAAAGGTTTTTCTTGCTTGCTAAGTGATCCACTCATCCAAGGACTTCAATTTTTAAAAGAAAATGGTCTCGTTATCATGGATGACCTGCCTTTTTTTTTCTTTTTTTTTTTTAAAAAAGAAAATTGGTTTAGTTTTACGGGCGACCTGCCCACACACACTCAAACATGGTCTATTTTCAGGGGCGACCTCCCACATACTCATGCTGGCCTATTTTCATGGGCGACCTGCCCTTTTGAGTGGGTTAACCTAAGATCCCATATGGCGATCTCCTTTAACCCGAAGCAAAGTCGGTGTGTAACTCGGTCAACCTAAAATCCCATCTGGTGATTCCCTTTAACCAAAGCTAAACTCTGTGTGTGGTTGGGTTAACCTGAGATCCTATCTGGCGATCTCCTTTAACCAAAACCAATACAAAAATGTGTGTGTGGTCTTACTATGACGGGTGACCTACCCAAAATGAAAGATGGTCTCATTATGACGGGTGACCTACCTAAATGCAAGATGTTCTCATTCTGACGGGTGACCTACCCAAGTGGAGAGAAGGGAAGAGTAGTCTCATTCTTATGGGTGACCTACCCAAGTGGAGAGAAGGGAAGAGTAGTCTCATTCTTATGGGTGAAGAATGGCCTCATTATAATGGGTGACCTACCCAAGTAAAAAAAAAGATGGAGAATGGTCTCATTCTAATGGGTGACCTACCCAAGTGGAAAGGGGGAAGAGTGGTCTCATTCTTATGGGTGACCTACCCAGGGGGAAGAATGGCCTCATTATAATGGGTGACCTACCCAGGTAAAAAAATAAAATTGAGAATGGTCTCATTATGATGGGTGACCTACCCAGAAAAAATGATGGTCTCATTATGATGGGTGACCTACCCAAGTGGAAAAGGGGAAGAGTGGTCTCATTCTTATGGGTGACCTACCCAGGGGGAAGAATGGCCTCATTATAATGGGTGACCTACCCAGGTAAAAAAATAAAATTGAGAATGGTCTCATTATGATGGGTGACTTACCCAGAAAAAATGATGGTCTCATTATGATGGGTGACCTACCCAAGTGGAAAAGGAGAAGAGTGGTCTCATTCTTATGGGTGACCTACCCAGGGGGAAGAATGGCCTCATTATAATGGGTGACCTACCCAGGTAAAAAAAAGATGGAGAATGGTCTCATTCTAATGGGTGACCTACCCAGAAAAAATGATGGTCTCATTATGATGGGTGACCTACCCAGGTGGAAAAGGGGAAGAGTGGTCTCATTCTTATGGGTGACCTACCCAGGGGGAAGAATGGCCTCATTATAATGGGTGACCTACCCAGGTAAAAAAAAAGATGGAGAATGGTCTCATTCTAATGGGTGACCTACCCAGAAAAAATGATGGTCTCATTGTGATGGGTGACCTACCCGTTTTGAATTTCAAAAGAAATTATCTTACCTCGAGGAATGAAGCAGTGCTGGTTCACAATTCATATTCTTTTCCGTAGTTCTGTTGGCTTGAGATTTTGTCTCTTAGCAGTTCCTAAAAACTTGGAACTAATTTGGCTTTCGTCACACCTTTCCTGCTAAGTTAGTGTTATGACAATATAGCATGCATGTTTTTGTTACCTATCTTGGAAACATAGGTCCCCTTTTTTGTTGTTGCCTTCTTCGAGCTCTTGTTTTCATTTGTTTGCCCGACCTGTCCTCTTTAACCAATATGTGCTCCACGTGCTGCATTTCCTATCCTTCTTATGCTTGTTGAAAAGATCTCTAGTTTCTTATGGGGCCCTTTCTTGCTCCATTGAATATTGCATTTTATTATACTTTTGCAGATGTTTTAATTGTCTTTTTCCATTTTTAAGAAATTATTTTCAGAGGAAAACTCAAAGGATCTGGTTTTATTCATGAAAACTGAAACTTTTAATGCAATCATCATATTTTGTTTTAAGCAACTCTCATAAAAGGTGTTTCAACAGTTCTATGATGATACCCCTTTGGGCTTTGGTTCACTAATAGACCCCGATATGCACTTTTTGCCCCCTAGTGTGGTGTACAAAACCTATCAGGTTTAAATTTGGTTTGGATCCCTCCAATTTTGAGAATTGATGGAGTCATCTTCTTAGTCATGTGTAAAAACAGTTTTTTTAAGTAAAAGATTTTGAATGCTATGAGATCATGCGCTTTATGAAGAAAAGGTTTTTTACAAAGAGAATTCATGGCCGAACTTTATTTTATGGATCCGGAAGCATAGTATTTTTTTATAGAGTCAGCATTCACAGGTCTAACTAGATCTTCTCAATCCATTCTAGATAACAATAAAGCTCCTCCCGAGAACGCTTTCTTTACCATGTAAAGGCCCTTATTGTTTGGCGTCCATTTACTCTGATCTTCTCCTGGTAAAGGCTATATTTTCTTCAGTACAAAATCTCCATCATGGAATCCTCGAGGTCGGACCTTCTTATCATATGATTTGGTCATCCGTGATGATGATAGATTGCAGCTATCCTCTTTTTACTAATCAGATTCAACTATTCATATCTAACTTTTACCCATCCCACCTCTTCTAAACTCAAAGTCTACCAATACTCTTAACGAGGGTGTTTCCACTTCTAAAGGCATCACCGCCTCCATTCCACATACCAAAGTGTACGGTGTGGCTCCTGTTGAAGTTCGGATTGCGGTGCGGTACGCATGAAGGGCAAATGGCAACATCTCATGCCAATCCTTGTAGGTGACTACCATATTCGAAATAATCTTCTTTGACATTTTCCTTAGCAGCTTCTACCGAACCATTCATCTTTGGCCTATAAAGCGAAGAATTGGAATGTTTGATTTTCCATTTAACACAGAGTTCTATTATCATCTTGCTATTGAAGTTCTGGGCATTATTAGTTATAATATTTTCTAGTGGACCATATCGACAAATCAAATCTCTTTCCAAAATTTTTTTACCACCTTTTGCCTCCACGACATCCAAATCTCAACAATGTTCCGTCAGATGATTTCTTATACAATGTTTTCCCATCAAGATAGAAATCCATTACCAACCTCCTCAAAGTCTTCTTATTGATTTTGGATGCCCCCATGGGATATTTCTGGTTTTGGATGAAATTCTTGATATCATAGTACCAAGGGTTTCCATCTATTTCTCTTTCAACTGAGCAACAATGAGCTGGGTTATTTCTGGTATCAATTTGTACCGGCCGCACCTTGTGCCCAAAGTCTATTCTAGTCATAGAAGCTAGCGTGACCAAAGCATCAGCAAAATGGTTTCCTTCCCGTCCTAGATGGGTGAACTTTATTTCCTCAAATTCTCTAGCCAATTTAGACAGGTATTATTGGTAAGGTCTCAACTTCTCCTCCTTGGTTTGCCATTTTCCTTTCACTTGGTAAATAACCAAAATCGAGTCTCCATACATATCTATCTTTCTGATATTCAGCTCCAATGCTACCTCTAAAACGAGAATGTAAGCTTCATACTCCTATGTTGTTATTGCACCCAAACTACGACTAAAATAAAACCGGATAATGTTTCTCATCAGGAGAGATTAGAACTGCCCCCACTTCGTTACCATAGCACCATCAAAGTACATAACTACTAATCTGATTTCCCTTCCTTGAATGAAAACACGTCTTCATCAGGAAAATCAAAGTTTAACAGCTCATAATATTCCATAGCATGGTCAGCTAGGTGATCGGCGATGACATTCGTGGCTTTCCTTGTCATATATACTATGTCGTACTCAGCCACTAGAACTTGCCATTTGGCTTGATAGATAAGGGTGGATTAAGTAGGTACTGCTTGATTTTCGTGAAAGCTTCTTCACACTCTTATTCCAAATTCCAAGATTCTTCTTCCTTAACAATCGAAGATTGGGTCACAAGTCATGGTTAATTGGGATATAAATCGGGCAATGTAATTCAATCTTCCTAAGAACCTTATTACATCCTTCTTAGTCTTGGGAGGTGGCATAGATTGAATAGCCTTTACTTTGTTGGGATCCACTTATATCCCTTTGTCACTTACCAATTCTAACAACTTCTCAGATTTCACCCCGAATGAACACCTCGTTGGGTTAAGCCTGAAATTATATTTCCTTAGTCTTTCAAACAATTTCTTCAATATTTGGACATGATTCTCTCCCTCTCTAGATTTAGCAATCATGTCATCCACGTATACTTTAATCTCTTTTTGCATCATGTCGTGAAATAGAGCCACCATGGCCCTTTGGTAGGTGGCCCCGACATTCTTTAACCTAAATATCATGACTTTGTAGCAAAAGGTTCCCTATGGTGTTACAAAGGTTGTCTTCTCCTTATCCTCTTATGCCATTTTTATCTGATTGTAGCCCAAAAATCCGTCCATAAAAGAATATGTGGAGCTATGTGCTGCATTGTCAAACATATCTATGTGTGGTAGACAAACTCTGATTTTATCTTTCTTTTCGGGTACTACCACTATATTGGACACGCATTGTGGATACTTGACTAGTTTTAGAAAATCGGCGTTCCACTGCTATTCAATTTCTGCTTTTACTTTGATTAAGACATTCAGATTGGTCATTCTCAACTTTTGCTTAACTGATTTGTACCCTTCTACTAGTGGTACCCTATACAAACCAAGCATATCCTTGTAAGACCAGGTAAAAACATCTACATAATCTCGGAGTGGTGCAATCAACTCTTCTTTTTCTTTAGGGGTGATCACAATCCTTATCTTCAGTTCTCTCTTGATTTCGTCATTGCCTATATTTATGGTTTCAAGTTCCTCTTTAGCGGGTTTCCAAGCTTGTTCATGTTGTTCTTATTAATTTTTGTGAATCCCATAATGTTATTTTCTTTAAAGTTTGACCATTTATTCTCGGTGTAAAGTGCAGGTGTTTGTTATGGAAGATCTGTTTTCAGGGTTTCTGAGGCCGGAAAGTGATGTGTAAATCCATAGTAAAAACATAAAGATGAACTTTTGAAAATGCATGATCTCATTAAAAGGAAAAAAGTTTGGCTAAAAAAGAAACAAGGATAAAATCCAATTGACATTTGGAACCTCGATTTAAAAAGGTGAAAATGGCAAACAACACAATATCATGATTAAACAAGCATCGTTGATTAAATTTGGAACACCAATAGAGCTTATTGGGTCTCCCAATTCTGAAATATCTCTCCCTTTACTAGCTTTTGAATGAAGGTCTTGATATTCAAGATGCTTTGAGCTTAGGCTTGTTTGGATGCAAAACGATATTATGGAGCATACATCCTTAGGATAGGTTCTAGTTCCTTTATGTGAGACATAGGGTAGGTTTACTACTTGGTCTCTAAAAAGGGTCTCTTGCTGTCATAGTGATCACCCTCGTAAAGGCAATATGGGGGTTCAGCAGATAGTGGGATGGCACATGTACCAATCACTATCAGTCTAAACACTCAGCAAAGAGTTGGGGTTTACACAAACTTAAACCTTGACTCAAGTCATAAGGCAAGCTGCTAGTCCCCCACTTAACTTAAAATTTAATGTGTGTGCTCTTCCAAAAAGAAAATAATAATAAAGTGATGAATGCTTACATTATATATGACATAATGTAACGATGCATGCTAAAGCTTTTAAACAAATTATCATTCATAGTAAAAAAACAACAACACATAGCATAATAACAAAAAAAACAATTACCAAGCTTAGTCCAAGGGTCCCTAGTGGAGTCGCCATCCTGTCACACCCTCGCGAGCGGAGCGCGGCGTCGCGGCGATCCTCGATTGGTTTCGGGGTCTTTTGTTTTATTGTGAATAAGGGAGTCGCCACCTAGTATTATGGTCACTAGGAAACCTGACTGGTCTTTCAGAGATTCTAAGGCAAGGGACTGGTTGCGTAAAGGGAAGGTATTAGCACCCCTAGTACGCCTTACCTAAGGTAAGCTACTTGGTGTTTGGTTTGCTTTATGATTGCTATGGTGTTGGTGTTCTCTTAATTAGTTTTCCTATGATAGGTTTGCTATGATGAATGGATTTGGGTTCAAAGTCTAAAAGCAAGAATCCTTGGCCAATATAGATCATACCTTTAGATATGTCTACAAAGTGTCAAGGAAAACCAATGCAGATCTCTTGAAATCTGTGTTTGATTCAGACTAAATTTATTAAGATAGAAATCCAAGGAGATTCCATGTGCTTTAAAAGCTCATTTTTCCCTTAGTATTTCAAGAGTTTTGCGACTCGTAAATCACAAGGAGGAGGGACAAAAATTTAGAAATCTATGGCGCTTTAAAAGCCTATTTTTGCCTTAGTGTTTTATACCCTCACGGCTCGTAAACCGTGGAGTAAAAATTGAAATGTCCTCGATTTTAATCAAGGCTTCTTTCAAGGATGTGTGCGGATTTATTATTCCTAAAAAATTATTTTGGATATTTACCACTTAGGGTTTCTTTATCCAAATATTAACAGTGAATAATAACAAGTTATTCCCATTAGATATTTTGGATATTCATTCTTTTAGGATTTCTTTATCCAAACATTAATGGTGAATACGTACTAGATGATTTCTCCACAAAATAAGATTTTTATATTTTTTTGAATATTGGCCAACACCCTTTGGAGTTTTACAAACATGTTGTAAAATCCAGAAATGCAAGAAAATAATTTTTGTGTTTAAGAAATCCATGCAAAAACACATTTTCAAAACTTTCAATATATTTTTTTTATATAAAAAAAAACATTCAAAACATGATAGGGTATTGGCCGTATGCAACACGCAAGAAAACATTTTTTATTTTTCTTTGTAAAACACACATCATAGTTAATCGCAATTAAACATATTAGTCAAATTCTTAAGGCTTTAATAAATCAGCTATTAAATCCCAGAATATATGTAGAAACATGTTCTTACATTTTCACGGAAAATACAACATGATTTTATTTGTCCTTCAGATACTCGACAATATACAAATTAAAACATTAAATAAATTTTTTTTTATCTTTTTAAAATTTTTAATTTAATAACATAAAAAAAGTACAAACACACACACATCCCTTTTTATTATATTTTTTTCTCATACACCTATATATAATTACATGTTAAACAAATACAGAAATTAAACAAAACCACTAACAGTAATTTAAATCATATTCCAGCACGTAAAAATTACAAAAAAAACAGACCCTCAAAAATCCAGGAATTGCAGGGGAGGCCATCTGGACTGCAGGAACAATGGCGGCGCGTCTCCTCCACGCGCCGTCGCCACTGGCGGCGCGTGAACCCACGCGCCGCCGCAAGAAAAAAACAGGGGACAGGGTGGATCTGACTTGGCTTCACCCCTTCTTCCCTTCCTCGCTGGCGGTGACCTGTAACAAGAAAAAAAGAAAACGCAGGCAGTTGATTTTAATCCATTTCTGTCCAGATTGTTCTTGTATTTTTTTCCTTTTTAGATCTCTTAACTTCTGTCTTCTTTCTTCTTCTCAGTTTGCTGTTCTCTCCTTCTTCTCCCGGTGGCAGCTCCTGCGATTGGGCGACGACGGTGCTGGATTCGGGCTATTTCTTTGGCCGCTGCTTATTGGAGGCTGAAATTTGGTCTAGGTGAGCTGGCTGATTGGCGGTGAAGATCGACTGCTGCGAGATCGGGAAAGGGAGATGAGGAAGTGCAGTGGACGGTCTCTGTGGTGTGCTGGGAGGCTGAGAGAGGTTTAGTGGCCGGCTGCTGTGGGGAAGGAGATGGGGACGGCTGCTAGTTTGGGAGAGAAACAGAGGAAATGGGGAACCATGGGTTTGTGGGAGAAGGCCGAAACAGATGGGGAGAGACGTGGGACTTGAAGATGGGTGTCGCTGGAGGCTGCTGGTTTGCCCAAAGGGTGGGCGGCTAGCGTGAGGAAGGGACGGTGTTTGTGGGCTATTGGATGGAGAAGAGGAAGGCTTGTGCTGGTTCACGGGAGCAAAAATCAAAAGCAGGGAGGGCGGCTCTATTTTTATTTTTTAAAAAGGGAGGGAGCGACCATAGGAGGAAGATGGGGAAGAGTTGGGGACGGCTGTTGGAGGCTGTGAGAGGAGAAGAAGGTGGGGGAATAGGTGGCGGCTGTTTTTTTTATTTTTTAAGAGAGGAGGGGGGCTGCGGCTAAGGAAGAGAAACGGGTTTAGATTTTTTTTTATTTTTGGGTTTTTTTTGGTGTTTGGCTCCCCTTTCTCTAAAAAAATTGGCCCCTTGTGAATATCTTTTTTTTTTTCTCTATGATTGAGGGTTTATTTATATATAAATCTCTACATGTGCTATTTAAGGAAATATTGCAATAATTATTGCAGAGATTAATCTTCTATAACCAGCACCAACAAATCCTATATATATGGTATTTTATATTGCATTGATTATTTTCCATAACCAGCACGAATCAAATCATATATCTATGGTATTTTATATTGCAGTGATTATTTTCTATAACCAGCACGAATCAAATCATATATCTATGGTATTTTATTTTGCAGTAATTATATATGATTCAATAATTATGTCCTTGACATATTGCTTCATTAATATAAGCCCTGATGCTCTATGTTATCGCCATATGTAAACCCTTATTATTATTATTATTTTATTTTATTTATTTATTTTTTATTTGAAAATTTATCAAAATATGGGTCAAAAATTGGGTAGCAACAGATGCCCCCTCTTTACAATGCTTACGAAGCAAAACTCCTTAATGTTTTGCATAGTAAGCTTGTAAAGAAAAAAAGTATTCCTTGCTTACTGAGTGATCCACTCATCCAAGGACTTCACTTTTTTAAAAAGAAAATGGTCTCGTTATCATGGGTGACCTGCTATATTTTTTTTTAAAAGAAAATCAGTCTATTTTCACGGGCGACCTGCCCACGCCCACTCTAACCTAGTCTATTTTCAGGAGCGACCTGCCCACATACTCACGCTGGTCTATTTTCACGGGCGACTTGCCCTTTTGAGGGGGTTAACCTAAGATCCCATCTGGCGATCTCCTTTAACCCGAAGTAAAGTCGGTGTGTAGCTCGGTCAACCTGAAATCCCATCTGGTGATTCCCTTTAACCAAAGCTAAACTCTGTGTGTGGTTGACTTAACTTGAGATCTCATCTGGCGATCTCCTTTAACCAAAACCAATACAAAAATGTGTGTGTGGTCTTATTATGACGGGTGACCTACCCAAATGAAAGATGATCTTATTATGACAGGTGACCTACCCAAATGCAAGATGGTCTCATTATGATGGGTGACCTACCTAAGTGGAGAGAAGGGAAGAGTGGTCTCATTCTTATGGGTGACCTACCCAGGGGAAGAATGGCCTCATTATAATGGGTGACCTACCCAAGTAAAAAAAAGATGGAGAATGGTCTCATTCTAATGGGTGACCTACCCAAAAAATGGTCTCATTGTGATGGGTGACCTACCCAGGTGGAAAAGAGGAAGAGTGGTCTCATTGTGATGGGTGACCTACCCAGGTGGAAAAGAGGAAGAGTGGTCTCATTCTTATGGGTGACCTACCTAGGGGGAAGAATGGCCTCATTATAATGGGTGACCTACCCAGGTAAAAAAAAGATGGAGAATGGTCTCATTCTAATGGGTGACCTACCCAAAAAATAGTCTCATTATGATGGGTGACCTACCCAAGTGGAAAAGGGGAAGAGTGGTCTCATTCTTATGGGTGACCTACCCAGGGGGAAGAATGGCCTCATTATAATGGGTGACCTACCCAGAAAAAATGGTCTCATTATGATGGGTGACCTACCCAAGTGGAAAGGGGGAAGAGTGGTCTCATTCTTATGGGTGACCTACTCAGGGGGAAGAATGGCCTCATTATAATGGGTGACCTACCCAGGTAAAAAAAAAGATGGAGAATGGTCTCATTTTAATGGGTGACCTACCCAGAAAAAATGGTGGTCTCATTCTAATGGGTGACCTACCCAGAAAAAATGGTGGTCTCATTATGATGGGTGACCTACCCAGGTGGAAAATGATGGTCTCATTATGATGGGTGACCTACCCAGATGTAAGAGAAAATGATTTTAGAAAGGGGTCTCAATATCTGGAGACCTGCCCATTTTATTTTTATTTTTATTTTTTTAGAAAAACTCCATGCTTTTTCTAGGGAATGGTCTCAAAATCGGATGACCTTTCTATTTTAAAATTTTTAGAAAAACTCATGTTTTTTTTTTCAAAAAAAATGGTCTCAATATCGGGTGACCTGCCCGTTTTGAACTTCAAAAGAAATCATCTTACCTCGAGGAGTGAAACAGTGCCGGCTCACAATTCATATTCTTTTCCGTAGTTCCGTTGGCCTGAGATTCTGTATCTCAGCGAGTCTATTTGGCTTTCGTCACACCTTTCCTGCCAGGTTAGTGTTATGACAATATAGCATGCATGTTTTTTGTTACCTATTTTTGGAAATATAGGTCCCCTCTTTCCGTTGTGGACTTCTTCGAGCTCTTGTTTCCATTTGTTTGTACGACCTATCCTCTTGAACTGAAATATGCTCCATGCGCTATATTTCCTATCCTTTTCATGCTTGATGAAGAGATCTCCAGTTCCTTATGGGGCCCTTTCTTACTCCATTAAACATTGCTTTGTATTATACTTTTGCCGATGTTTTAATTGCCTTTTCCATTTTTTGAGAAATTACTTTTAAAAGGAAAACTAAAAAAAAATTGGTTTTGTTCATGAAAACTAAAACTTTCAATGCAATCATCATATTTTTTTTAAGCAACTCTCATAAAAGGTGTTTCAGAAGTTCTAATGATGATACCCCTTTGGGCTTTGGTTCATTATTGACCCCTATGTGCACTTTTTGCCCCCTAGTGTGGTGTGCAATACCTATCAGGTGTAAATTTGGTTTGGATCCCTTCAATTTGAGAATTGATGGAGTCATCTTCTTAGTCATGTGTAAAAACAATTCTTTTAAGTAAAAGATTTTGAATGCTATGAGATCATGCGCTTTATGAAGAAAAGGTTCTTTATAGAAAGAATTCATGGCCGAACTTTATTTTATGGATCTGGAAGCATAGTATTTCTTTATAGAGTCAGCATTCACATGTCTAACAAGATCTTCTCAATCCATTCTAGATAACAATAAAGCTCCTCCCGAGAACGCTTTCTTTACCACGTAAGGGCCCTTATTGTTTGGCACCCATTTACTCTGATCTTCTCCTGGTAAAGGCTATATTTTCTCCAGTACAAGATCTCCTTATGGAATCCTCGAGGTCAGACCTTCTTATCATATGATTTGGTCATCCGTGATGATGATAGATTGCAGCTATCGTCTTTTTACTGATCAGATTCAACTATTCATATCTAACTTTTACCCACTCTACCTCTTTTAGCTTAGAGTCTATCAATACTCTTAATGAGGGGATTTCAACTTTTAAAAGCATCACCGCCTCCATTCCATATACCAACATATATAAGGTGGCTCCTATTGAGGTTCAGACTGCGATGCAGTACGCGTGAAGGGCCAATAACAACATCTCATGCCAATCCTTGTAGGTGAATATCATCTTCTGAATAATCTTCTTGACATTCTTGTTAGCAACTTCTACCGCACCATTCATCTTTGGCCTATATGGCGAGGAATTGGAATGCTTGATTTTTCATCTAGCGTAGAGTTCTATTATCATCTTACCATTGAAGTTCTGGGCATTATTAGATATAATATTTTCTAGTGGACCATATCGACAGATCAAATCTCTTTCCAAAAATTTTTTACCACCTTTTGCCTCCACGGCATCCAAATCTCAACAATGTTCCGTCAGATGATTTCTTATACAAAGTTTCCCCATCAAGATAGAAATCCATTACTAACCTCCTCAAAGTCTTCTTATTGATTTTGGATGCCCCCATGGGATATTTCTGGTTTTGGATGAAATTTTTGATATCATAGTACCAAGGGTTTCCATCTATTTCTCTTTCAACTGAGCAACAATGAGCTGGGTTATTTCTGGTATCAATGTGTATCGGCCGCACCTTGTGCCCAAAGTCTATTCTAGTCATAGAAGCTAGCGTGACCAAAGCATCAGCAAAATGGTTTCCTTCTCTTCCTAGATAGGTGAACTTTATTTCCTCAAATTCTCCAGCCAATTTAGACAGGTATTATTGGTAAGGTCTCAACTTCTCCTCCTTGGTTTGCCATTTTCCTTTCACTTGGTAAATAACCAAAATCGAGTCTCTATACATATCTATCTTTCGATATTCAGCTACAATGCTACCTCTAAAACGAGAATGCAAGCTTCATACTCCTATGTTGTTATTGCACCCAAACTACGACTTAAATGAAACCGGATAATGTTTATCATCAGGAGAGATTAGCACTGCCCCCACTTTGTTACCATAGCACCATCAAAGTACATAATCCACTAATCTGATTTCCCTTCCTCGAATGAAAACACATCTTCATCAAGAAAATCAAAGTTTAACAGCTCAGAATATTCCATAGCATGGTCAGCTAGGTGATCGGCGATGACATTCATGGCTTTCCTTGTCATATATACTATGTCGTACTCAGCCACTAGAACTTGTCATTTGGCTTGATAGATAAGGGTGGATTAAGTAGGTACTGCTTGAATTTCACGAAAGCTTCTTCACACTCTTATTCCAAATTCCAAGATTCTTCTTCCTTAACAATTGAAGATTGGGTCACAAGTCATGGTTAATTGGGATATAAATCGGGCAATGTAATTCAATCTTCCTAAGACCTTATTACATCCTTCTTAGTCTTGGGAGGTGGCATAGATTGAATAGCCTTTACTTTGTTGGGATCCACTTTTATCCCTTTGTCACTTACCAATTCTAACAACTTCTCAGATTTCACCCCGAATGAACACCTTGTTGGGTTAAGCCTCAAATTATATTTCCTTAGTCTTTCAAACAATTTCTTCAATATTTGGACATGATTCTCTCCCTCTCTAGATTTAGCAATCATGTCATCCACGTATACTTTAATCTCTTTTTGCATCATGTCGTGAAATAGAGCCACTATGGCCCTTTGGTAGGTGGCCCCGACATTCTTTAACCTAAATATCATGACTTTGTAGCAAAAGGTTCCCTATGGTGTTACAAAGGTTGTCTTCTCCTTATCCTCTTATGCCATTTTTATCTGATTGTAGCCCAAAAATCCGTCCATAAAAGAATATGTGGAGCTATGTGCTGCATTGTCAAACATATCTATGTGTGGTAGACAAACTCTGATTTTATCTTTCTTTTCGGGTACTACCACTATATTGGACACGCATTGTGGATACTTGACTAGTTTTAGAAAATCGGGGTTCCACTGCTATTCAATTTCTGCTTTTACTTTGATTAAGACATTCGGATTGGTCATTCTCAACCTTTGCTTAACTGATTTGTACCCTTCTACTAGTGGTACCCTATGCAAACCAAGCATATCCTTGTAAGACCAGGTAAAAACATCTACATAATCTCGGAGTGGTGCAATCAACTCTTCTTTTTATTTAGGGGTGATCATAATCCTTATCTTCAATTCTCTCTTGATTTCCTCATTACCCATATTTATGGTTTCAAGTTCCTCTTTAGCGGGTTTCCAAGCTTGTTCATGTTGTTCTTATTAATTTTTATGAATCCCATAATGTTATTTTCTTTAAAGTTCGACCATTTATTCTCGGTGTAAAGTGCAGGTGTTTGTTATAGAAGATCCACTTTCAGGGTTTCTGAGAGCGGAAAGTGATGTGTAAATGCGTAGTAAGAACATAAAGATGAACTTTTGAAAATGCATAATCTCATTAAAAGGAAAAAGTTTGGCTAAAAAAGAAACAAGGATAAAATCCAATTGACATTTGGAACCTCAATTTAAAAAAGGTGAAAATGGCAAACAACACAATATCATGATTAAACAAGCATCGTTGATTAACTTTTGAACACCAATAGAGCTTATTGGGTCTCCCAATTCTAGAATATCTCTCCCTTTACTAGCTTTTGAATGAAGGTCTTGATATTCAAGATGCTTTGAGCTTAGGCTTGTTTGGATGCAAAACGATATTATGGAGCATACATCCTTAGGATAGGTTCTAGTTCCTTTATGTGAGACATAGGGTAGGTTTACTACTTGGTCTCTAAAAAGGGTCTCTTGCTGTCCTAGTGATCACCCTCGTAAAGGCAATATGGGGGTTCAGCAGATAGTGGGATGGCACATGTACCAATCACTATCAGTCTAAACACTCAGCAAAGAGTTGGGGTTTACACAAACTTAAACCTTGACTCAAGTCATAAGGCAAGCTGCTAGTCCCCCACTTAACTTAAAGTTTAATGTGTGTGCCCTCAAAAAGATAATAATAATAAAGTGATGCATGACTATACCATGTATGACAAAATGTAAAGATGAATGCTAAAGCTTTTAAACAAATTATCATTCATAGTAAAAAAAACAACAACACATAGCATAATAACAAAAACAATTACCAAGCTTAGTCTAAGGGTCCCCAGTGGAGTCGCCATCCTGTCACACCCTCGCGAGCGGAGCGTGGCGTCGTGGCGATCCTCGATTGATTTCGGGGTCTTTTGTTTTTTTTTGTGTAAAAGGGAGTCGCCACCTAGTATTTGGTCACTAGGAACCCTAACTGGTCTTTCAGAGATTCTAAGGTAAGGGACTGGTTGCGTAAAGGGAAGGTATTAGCACCCCTAGTACGCCCTATCTAAGGTAAGCTGCTTGGTGTTTGGTTTGCTTTATAATTGCTATAGTGTTGGTGTTTTCTAATCCCATCAGTTTTTCTAGGTTTGATTCAAACTAAATTTATTAAGATAGAAATCCAAGGAAGTTCCATGTGCTTTAAAAGCTCATTTCCCCTTAGTTTTTCAAGAGTTTGCGACTCGTAAATCGCAAGGAGGAGGGGCAAAAATTTAGAAATCTAGGGTGCTTTAAAAACCTATTTTTTTATCTTAGTGTTTTATACTCTCACGACTCGTAAACCGTGGAGTAAAAAATTAAAATGTCCTCGATTATAATCAAGGCTTCTTTCAAGGATGTGTGCGGATTTATTATTCCTAGAAAATTATTTTGGATATTTACCACTCTAGGTTTCTTTATCCAAATATTAACAGTGAATAATAACAAATTATTCCCAATAATATTTTGGATATTCATCCTTTAAGGATTTCTTTATCCAAACATTAGCAGTGAATAATAGATGAATTTCCCCAAAATAAGATTTTTATATTTTTTTGGAATATTGGCCAATACCCTTTGGAGTTTTACAAACATGTTGTAAAATCCAGAAATGCAAGAGAAATAATTTTTTATTGTGTTTAAGAAATCCATGCGAAAACACATTTTCAAAACTTCAAATATTTGTTTTTTATATATATAAAAAAAACGTTCAAAACATGTTAGGGTATTGGCCGTATGCAACACACAAAAAAAACATTTTTTATATTTTCTTTGTCAAAAATACAAACATCTTCTCTGTTTCAGGTGGCCAGCGGCAAGGAGGAATTATCTAGAAAGGGGCGTCGCTGCTGGGGAAAGGAACAGCGGTGGCTGGCCTTGCTGTTGCTTGTCCGTGGCCGTTACTGTTGAGGAGACCGAAAGGGAAGAAGATCTGTTGAAATGGGGGGAGCTCCGCTGGTTTCTGTGAAGGCCGAATGAGTCGGCGCCTGTGAGGGGGAGAGGAAGATCGTGACTGAGGGGCTGTGGGTTTGTTTGACCGGTTGAGAAAGGAGAGGGACGATGGTGGAGCGGCTGTTTGAGAGTTAAATGGGAGACGGGAGCAGCTGAGTCTGTTTGAGAGAGATGAGGGAAGAGACGGGGCTCTGTCGAAGAAGAAGAGAGGATGAGCAGCTGCCTTTTGTTGGCTAGGAGAGGGGGAAGGGAGGCGATGTCCAGCGGCTCTCTGGCTTTTGGCCAAAAAGAGAGGGGATTGGCTGGAGGCTTGGGAAGAAAAAAATATATCAAAAGGGAGGGGGCGCCGGATTGTTGGCTTGTTTTTTGCCAAGGACGGGGGCAGCCACTGTAGCCTTTTTTAATAAAGAGAATAGGGTTAGGTTTTTTGTTTGCCCTCTATTTTTTCTCTAAAATTCTCTTTTCTCCATTTTCTTTTTTTTATATAGCTGGGTGTTCACTTATATAGAAAATCTTTACATGTGCTATTTAAAGAAATATTGCAATAATTATTGCAGAGATTATCTTCTATAACCAGCACCAACAAATCCTATATATATGGTATCTTATATTGCAGTGATTATTTTCCATAACCAGCATGAATCAAATCATATATATATGGTATTTTATATTGCAGTAATTATATATGATTCAATAATTATCTCCTTGACACATTGCTTCCTTAATCTTAGCCCTGATGCTCTATGTTATCGCCACATGTAAACCCTTATTTTTATTTCTATTTTTATTTTTTTTATTTTTTTATTTTTGAAAAATTATTAAAACATGGGTCAAAAATTGGGTAGCAACAAAACTTAGCCCTCTTTTTGTCTTCTCAATTTTAACACATCAATCAATTTTTTAAATTGTGAGATAGGCATGCATTCAAAATGAACATTTACCATAAATTAAAGATATCTTATGTTATTAGACTTGTTATTATAAAACATGCTCAAGTTAGAGAATTTAATGATACTTTAAGTGCAATATGATAATATAAAACCTTAATGAAAATGCACTTTTGAGTTCTAATCAGAGGCAAATCGTAATTTCTCAAGCCTTAGATTGAAAACAAAAAACAGACCAAAAAAATAGGAGATTTTTTTATAATTACCCCTAAAATTTATTAAGGAAAGAAAAAAAATCAACAATAGAGTACTAAAGTATAAAATAAGGACAAATCCAATGATCAATCTTAAATTTGTTAGAAAACGTTATGTTTAGTTGACTTATTTTTTTTTACTTTACAGTTCCTTTAGTTTTTGTAATTTTAATTTTAGTTTAAAAGTCCATTTTCTTAACATTTTTAGTCCTTGAGTTTAAGAAATAAAAGAGAAAGTCATTTGAAAACAACGAAAGAGAGATAAAGTAATGAGCATATTTAATAAACTCATCGTTCTTGGTATCAACAAGTTTCATTATACGAGAGAAGTTTGATGATGATGATTTCTTCCTATAAACATGCATGAAAAGTAGATTGAGTTCCATTTAGATTTTCTTATTTGGTTGATTTTTATTTTTTAAATGATTTTGGGATTTTGTTTTTGACTCCCATGAAAGGTATGCTATCTTTCACTAATGAATTCTTTTTATTGGTTTTGAGAAGGAAAAAAAAAAGTGTTTCTCTCTTTGTTTTATGGAAAAAGCACGTAAATCTATGAACTAGATATAAAAAAAGAAAGGATAGATATTCCCATTACTTAATAATCGAGGAAATGAGTGTGTAAAATTAAGGTAATAAAACTGAAACCAAATCAGCTTCATTAGATAAAGCTATTGTGTAAATAAGTGTGACTTTTACTCATGGCATACATAGATAAAAATAATTAAATAAGTGTTCGAATATGTGATAAAACAATTTTGAATGTTTAATTTTATTTTTTAAATAAGTGTTTAATTTTTATTTTGTACAATTAAGTATTTAAGTAAATGTATATTAATTCAATATTAATGTGACCATTAAATAGTGACAAGAGCAATAACACTTGAGATAATATTTAAAGTTAACATCATATATAATTTCATAACTCATTTCTAGGTTATTTCTCAAATTTATTTCCTTTTCTTTTAAAATAAAAATAAAAAAATAAAATAAAAGTTGGTGATGTGAAGAAAGTGGATCGAGGAAGATTTCAAAAATACATAGAAATCAAGCTGTCATTTTGGAGGAAATTCGAGGCCTAAATATCCTTATTATACCCCAAAATTGAGAAATAATGCAATTTCAAGGTCAAATTAAATGATTATGGAATGAATTTGCATAAAAATTAAGTCCAATGACATAATTAAATTTTTAATAGGCCAATTTGATTTAATCATGAGCCAAATTGAAGTTTAATTATGTTAAAGAATTAATTTTGGTTCAATTAAAGGATTTAATTAAGTGCAAGGACTTAATTACACTTTAAAAAGGTAAAATTAATTTTATTAGAAGTTTAATTGGTGGAACATTAAGTTTGAGAGCCTAATTTAGACTTAATTGAGAAAGTTGAAATTTTAGGAGACCAAATTTATTTTTTACCAAGTTAATTGATTGGAATCAGGGGCAAAATCGCAAGAAAATTAAAGTTTTGCTGTTAATTACGGGTCAAATTGAAAACTTTCACAGTCAAAGATCATTTTGTAAAAGGCTCCGAACTATAGGGGCTTAATTGACAAACACCGGAGGTGAAATTGAAGAAAATTAAAAGTTTAATGGTCAATTGAGAGTCAAATTGCATAAATCTGAGACCAATGATCAAATTGAAAAAGACGCGGAAATTAGGGGTTAAAATTGTAATTTGATAGGGGCTAAATTGCACTAAATAAAAAATATAGGGTTAATTAGGGTTGCAATTAAACTAAATCAAAAGGTGAAGGACTAATTTGAACTTAAAATAAAATAATATCGTCTGATTCACTGTTTATTGATTGGTTAAATTTAATTGACTTGATTCAATTTAGATGAAACTGGATTGATTAACTTTAATTTTATTTTTTTGTTTTTTTATACAAAAATATTTTTTTTTCAAAATAATATTATTTTATTAAAAACTAAAATGATATTATTTTTGAGTTTAATTTTATAAATTCATTAGAATATCTAATAGGATATAATAAGTATGACTAATGATTGATAATATAATTGAGGTTATTTTTAAAATGTTTTATGATTAGGATTATATTAAAATAATATATTTTTTAAAAAAATATTTTTAATATCATTATATTAAAATAAAAAATATATATATATATAAAATTTTAAATCAAAAAATAATTTTTCACATACTAGTCGGTGTCTAAATTAGCTTAAGAAGCAAGCTTGGCTGGAAATGTTAAATAATAACAGATAAAATAGACTTTTCAGTACATAATATCAGTAATTTACTGGCTGGTTGTGATAGCTAACAAGGTATTTGGTGAAGATAGAGATGAATGAAGAAAATGCAAAGGTCTCATTAATGGCAGCTATTCATTGCATTTTGTTCTCCTAAGTTGAAGCCATGCCTTTATCATTGAGGAGCCAGTGGGAGGATTAAGTTTCACTTTCAATACATGCGTGTGCTTCTAACGCACAATTCTTTATCTTATTTTAAACGATTTACACGCGTGAAACACGATTTATTCTTTCAACGATTTAAAAAAAAATTAAATTATTTTTAATTTTTAAATTTATTAATATTCTTTTCAAGTTTATTAAAAAAAATAAGGACCATAACTTACAAGTGAAAAAAAATTAAAAGATGATAAAATTGAAACAAAATTTTAATTTTATAAATTATCTCAAATAAAATAAATAACAATAAAAAAATAGAATCAAATTTAAATAGATAAAAAAAATTAATTAAAAAAAAATTAATAGAATAAGAACTAAAGTGATATAAAAATAAAATTGAATCAAATTCTAAGGGATAAAATTGAAATAATAAAAAAAAATTCATAATAAAATATAAAGTAATAAGAATTTTAATAACTAGATTTGATATAATTAACAAATAACATTATATTTTTAAATTTCTTCAACTTTTAAAAAGTGTAATACAAAATAAAAAAAATACCTTTTTGGAAAACAACCAAATTTTTCCACAAAGTAAAAACTGTTTTTCTTTTATCAATTTTTTTTAATAATAAATAAATATTAAAAAATATAAAAATTATTTTCATAAAATTATTTTTCATGAACCACATAAATAGTCAAAATCAAATCTTTATGAGTTTTACAGATCAGTTAACCATCCTGGTTTGACTATATCAATGTTTTGAAAGCAAACTCAGGTTTTTGTTTTTTTTTTTTAATGTAACATTCTACATGTGAATGATTTAGTTGTAAAAACTTAAAACTGTTATAAAGATTAAAGAATAAAAAGAAGAAGAACACAAGCGGTGAGTAGTTTTTGGAGAACAGGAAGGAAGAGGCGAGTCATTCCACCTCTTAATTATAGTCCTTGCAAATCAATGCAATGCCCACTCCACTCATTATTAAAATCCATTTGATTTTAATTTACCTAAGTTAATTTACCTGAATCATGATTCACATCTTGTACTGAGTTGACTCAGTCGAGATTAAGAAAATTTGTTTCCTCCTAAGCTATGTTTTTTTCTCGGAATTCACTTTCCAGGAAATCACATTTCAAACTTTACTGTGTTTGTTTGTTATTAGAAAAGTTGGTCAACGGAAAACACTTTCCAGTCAAAAGAAAATTTAACTTGGTTTCCAGGAAAGTGTTTTCCTAAAAAATTTAGATGGAAAACACTTTCTGGAAGTTGTGAAAAAATTAGAAATGTCATATTATTTGCTGATTATATCAAATTTGGTCCTCAAACTTTTCATTGCTATATATATTTTGTTTTGAATATTTATTTTTTAATTTTATCTCTTAAAATTTAATTTTTATATTAACTTTCGTCCTCATTTTTATAATTGTTATTTTTTTTTCTTATCATTTTTTTATTGAAATTTTTTATCTATCAAATTTGGTCCTCATTCTTTTGATTGTTACTTATTTTATTTGAAATAATTTATGAAATGTTAATTATTATTATTTTTATTTCTTCATCTTTCATTTTTTTTATTTTTTAGATTTGATCTCTATTATTTTGATTATTATTTATTTTATTTGAGATAATTTATGAAATTATATTTTTTTCAATTTCATTCTTATTCAACCTTTTAATTTGTAAGATTTGTTCCTCATTATTTTAATAAACTTGAGAAAAATAAAATATTAATAAGTTATTTTTCAGCTCATTTTCCATGACATAACCAAACACTAGAAAATGTTTTCCAACTTATTTTCTATTATTATATCAAATATAAAAAAATAATTTATTTTTTTAAAATAAAAAATTATTTTTCAGCAACAAACAGGATGTTAGTTAAGAAATCAATCATCCCGAGCACACAATTCTGCAAGTCTCTGATTCAGGAGGGAGGCCCATTGCCTTAAGAGTAATGAAAGTTGAAAATATAATAAAGGCCCAAAGTGAAGATATATCGTCAAGTCCATTAAAAATGATTTAGACATCCCGCCAATGGCCTTCAACCTTGTCCACTGTCCATTAAAAATGAGGAAAGTGGATCAATTGATCGATGTTCTCGTATGGATTGGACAAGTTAATTTTCAACAAGTTCATATATTTTAAACCATGCCATGTTAAATTACTGACCCGAAAATTGTAAGAGTAAACTTTAAACTAAGAAAAAAAGATTGGTAGAAATCTCTCTCTCTCTCCCCCTCTCTCGTGCACATGCACACAGAGGAGGAGATAAGGTCAGAATTAGAACACACACACAGAGAGGAGGAGATAAGGTCAGAATTAGAAAATTTGAAGTCCTTTTCCTTCCTTCACCCAAAGGAAAGGTGGCTGTCCTAAGAGATAGATGTTTATTACACTATTGACTTAGTATTCTCATATTTCTAATTTGTTATGAGTGTTCTTTCAGAAATGGCTTTGAACAGCCATATTGACTTTTTTCTTATATTAAAAAAAAAAAAAAAAACTAAGTTGGTGGTAGGTAAGTTTCAGTGTCCAATGTTTGAAGAACATAAACCTACTACCCGTGCAGTGAGTCCAATTGATATGCACTTGTAATTAAGAATATACTTAGAGTATACACGGGACCAACCTACATCTAATATTTAATAATACTGAAGATAGGTAGGCAGAAGATAGGTATTTTACTATTGAAACAATGATATTATAATGAAAATAAAACTAAAAAAAAATAACATAATTAGTTTATGATTATCTATTAAGATTTGATTATAATATCAAAAAAAAATTCAAATCTTTATAAAAGTTAAACCATATTCTCATTGTTTTCCAAATTGTTTATAAACAAGTTTAGTCGACTGAGTTATATTAGAACAACTCCTAAACAATTTGATTTGAAGCTCAAGCTAGATAAAAAGTAGATTAAGATATTTCAAGGTTGACCTGTTAGGTCGCGTTTAATAACATTATTAATAAATTTTTCACAACCTAAACATTATTTCTTTAACATTAATTTTTTTTATCCAACCATCAACATAACATTAGCTATTTATCTAATTGTATTTCTTTTCATTGAAGTACAACACTTTACTATGGAAAAAGTTAATAGAAAATTCATAGTCAAAGGCAAAACTAGAATTTTCTGTGTTGCAAATAAACAAACTTTATTTGCAGGTCTTTGATATCTAAAAAGTCCACACTTTACATTTATCATTGTTGAAAAAGTTAGTATAATTAAAATTATTATTTCAATGTTATCATCAATTTTATTTTATCAATTTTATCATTAAACTTTCAGAAGTTTTATCATTAAATTTTATCAAATTCTTGTTTTTTTTTCTCCTTATTCATAATTTTCCAAAAAAAAAAAAAAAAAACATTGACCGATCACAGCTTATAGATTAATTATTGGAAGCGATGAGGAGCTAGTATCCTGTGTCATAGTGATCATCATCAACCTTCCATTCATTTCTTCTCTCTTTGCTAGGTGAGTACTTGTAAAAATTATTATTCTATTTGTTTATCGTTTTCTTTATATTATATTATGCATACTATCTTAATAATGTCATCAAATTGCATTTTTTTAATGGGTCAGGTACACAAGCCCACGCGTCTGGCATCTTGTGCTTTCTTTTTTCCTCTACATTTTAAACTTTAATCATTCTAAAGGATTGGTTAAAAAACAATTTGAATTTTTTTTATCGGATACCATTGAAATTTCAATTTTTTATTTAAGATTGTAACCTTTTTCATATTATTTTAGCGAGTGCTATTTCTTTACACCCCATCATGGTGCTTTGTGCTTTTTTTACATATAAAAAGTTTATTTAATTGATAAAATATTTTTATTTGTTGGTTGATTAAATACCATTTGATTTTTATTTTTTATAACATTTAAAGGTACTTTTTTTTTTAACAAACCTCCACTGTGGTTTTCTTTACTTGAACTTTTTTATGCATGTTAGCTTTTATTATCTTATAGTTAGAAAAAAAAAATCCAAAAAAACAAGTTATTGAACCCATGTGTGCCCATCGCTGAGTTTATGGGTTGAACGACTTAACCCGAGATGATCCAAGTCGAACAAAATAGTGTTTATCTTAGTGTATAAAAAGAAAACTCAAAAAGAAATTAACTTGGTTTTTTTTTATAATATCAAACTAGATTTTAACTAGGTCACATCGGGTAGGCTCCTGTCCAATTTAATTTGAAATTCAATCCATGTAAGGGCTAAGTTTGGGAGGTCTCTTAACTTCTCAACTTGATCTTTTATTAGCGTTAACAACTCTTTTAAATATTTAATTATATCTTTAATACTCCATATGTTTTATTAAATAGACGTGATACATTTTTGATTTATTGTCAATAACACAATTTTTTCCTCTTTTAAAAAGCACATAAATTGTGCATCAGATAATTTTGTAGACAAAACTGGACATATTTTTTTAAAAAAAAAGTTGTTGAAAAAAATTAAAAAATCATAAAAAATAAAAATTATGATTTGGGATGAAATCAACAAATAATGAAATTTTAGAAGCTAAAAGTGGTCTAAAACAGGTACAAGCATGCCATCTATAGTTTTGAGGAACAATTAGGAGTTTGATTGAAAAAAAATTGAAGAAAAAAGTTAAATTTGACCATATTTACTTAAGAGAGAGGTAGGAGAGAGAAATCATGTTTGAGATAAAGAAACGAGGTTTGTAAGAAAGTTATATAGACTTACATTTATTAAATATTAGAGAAAACATATCTTTTTGTTTAATTTGATTTTTCATGTTTATCACTGGGCAAACAATAATTTATCAAATCTTAGATTGAAAATAAAAAATAAACTAAAAGTACAGGAGTATTTTTTTAATTATCCTTAAAATTTATTAAGGAAAGAAAGAAAAAGTTCAACAATAGAGTACCAAAGTATAAAATATAGAGAAATCCAATGATCAATCTTAAATTTGTTAGAAAAAATCATGTTTAGTTCACTTACTTTCCTTTTTTTACTCTACAATTCCTTTAGTTTTTGCAAATTTAATTTTAGTTCAAAAATTCATTTTCATAACATTTTCAGCCATTGAGTTTAATAAATAAAAGAGAAAGTCGTTTGAAAATAATGAAAGTGAGATAAAGTTGGTGAATGAGCATTTTAGAGGCAAACTCATCTTTCTTAATACCAACGAGATTTATTATACGAGAAAAAGTTTAATGGTGGGTGTTTCTTCCTATAAAAATGCCTGAAAAGTAGATTGAGTTTCTTTTAATTTTTTTATTTGATTGATTTTTATTTTTTAAACGATTTTGGGATTTTGTTTTTAGTACATGGAGGTTTTTATGGTGTTTTTATATAAAAATAGATTGAAAATAGGTTCTTAGGTTTGACTTATTAACTTTTTTAATCCATCTCCATTATATGTTTCTATTAAAGGAGCTCTATTTTTTAAATAGTGATTAATTTTTTTATATGTTTTTAGTTGCATGATATTTCAAAGAAATTAGTTTGATTTGTCCTAAACAAGATTAAGATAAAAAGAATAATCAATGTAAAATATTTGCATACATATCTATATTTTATTTCTACTATAAAGACTAATTAACTTCATGTTTTAATATTAAATTAGTGACAACAACTCCTTTTATTTATTAGTTCAGATATATTTTTAATTTGTTTTTATAAAATATAAATAGCATCTTTTCATATCTCAATATAAAAAATGTTAATTATTGAACTTCATAATTTATTTTAGTGTGTTTTTCATAAAGTTATTATGGTCTTAAACAAACATCCTGATATTGGGTTGAAACTCAAATTTTTTAGCATTAATTTTTTAATTATATCATTAAATAAAAATAGTTTTTTTCAAATTATTAAATCTAGTGAAGTTTATAAATTCAGATCATGAATTTTACAAATTAAAATTATTGTTGGAAGAACTAATATTAAATTAATATTTTAATATTATCATCAAATAATTTTTTTAAAAAAATTATTTACCTCACAGCAGAGTACAAGTAAATAGAATAGTAGAAGTTAGAACACGAGACACTAACGTTAGTTGAACTAATTCATGATTGATATGCTTTATATTAGCAATTAAAATATCAAAAGATTTCTGGGTTAATTTTTAGTTCCCCGTCATTTGATGCAGTGCTTGCTATTTTTTCGAGACTGGTGATATCTTCTGATTGTTACTTGTTGTAGATCTCCTCCTTCATCCACCTTGATTACTTCTACTAACATCAAAGGATTTGCAAAATAACTTCATGTTTTCTTTTTTGTTTTTAGTTGAATTGAAAAATAAATTTATCTGCTAAAATTCAGCTAAACTATCTAAATCCGATCTAAACTTGACTAAGTTAATATTAAGAAAAAAAAATTAAAAAAGAAAAAAATGTGTTACTTTAATAAAATTAATTAATCTAAATAGATACAATAATCTAATAACTCATGAATTTAGGAGTGTTTAGGAGTATGGTAGTGTTTAATTTTCAAAGTATTTTCGTTTGGAAATGGATCAAAATAATATATATTTTTTATTTTTAAAAAATTATTTTTAACATCAACACATTAAAATAATAAAAAAACTAAAAAAAATATTAATTTGAAGTACATAAAAAATTAATAAAATTTAATTTTTTTTCAAAAATATTTTTAAAATATCTAATAATCATTCAAATTATTTTATTTTCTTAAACGAAAAAAAAAAAGTAGCGTACGAGAGAACCTTTGTTATTAATATCTCATGCAAAGTTTTTAAAACAACATTATTGTCGTCGTGAAAATGACAGGGAATTGACCTCTGCTCACCATTATTTTATCAAACCTTAGTCATTGCAGATTTTAGTTGCCTAAGTTTGATCCCTTGTTGAGTTCCTTATTCATAATTTTCTAAAAAAGTTTTTTTTTCTCCTTATTCATAATTTTCTAAAAAAGAAACAAAAAAAAAGAGACCGATCATAGCTTTAGATTAATTATGTGTTATTGGAAGAGATGAGGAGCTAGTATCATTCGTGCAGGTGTCAAAGTGATCATCATCATCCTTCCATTCCTTAGTCTCTTTGCTAGGTGAGCACTTGTGCATATTATTCTTAATTTTATTTGTTCGTAATGATCTTTATATTATGATTTTTATCTTAATTATGTCATAAAATTGCATTTTTGTGGGAATTGCTGCTTTAAACTCATAAGTGTAAACTATTTTGTTTCAATGTATTCGTTAGATCGGTGGTATGCTATCTTTCACTAATGAAATTCTTTTTATTGGTTTTGAGAAGAAAAAAAAAAGTATTTCTATCTTTGTTTTATGGGAAAAGCACATAGAATAAAAAGAAATGGGTGTATGATGCAGAGATAGTCATTACAGATTTTAGTTGCCTAAGATTGATCCTTTGTTGAGTTCGTTCCATTAATTATATTTCCTTGCAAGTCTTTTTTTCTCCTTTATTCATATTTTTTTAAAATTAAATGTGTTATTGGAAGCGATGAGCAGCTCGTATCATTCGTGCAGGTGTCAAAGTGATCATCATCATCCTTCCATACAGAGACTGGTGGAAAATGGCTATCGAAAGTGTTGGTGGATCCGCTGTATCTAAGATAGCAGACCTCTTGGTGGAACCAGCAATAAGGCAGTTCCGTTACATGTTCTGCTTCAACAATTTTGTTCACGAATTCATTGAACGAAAGCAGAGCCTTGCTTTAGCGCTAGATCGTCTACAAAATGAGGTCATAGTTGCTGGAAGGAAGGCTGAAGAAATTGAGAAAGATGTCAGTAAATGGCTGGAAGATGCAAACAACGAAATTGAAGGTGTGAATCCTTTGGAAAATGAAATAGGAAGAAATGGCAAATGCTTTACTTGGTGTCCAAATTGGATGCGACAATTCAAGTTAAGCAAGGCACTGGCAAAGAAGACGGAGACTTTGAGAAAACTTGAAGAAAATAGCAGAAAATTTCCAAAAGTGTCCCACAAAACACCTCTTCAAGACATAGAATTTCTTCCATCAGAGGTACTCACACCCTCGGAATCATCAAACGAAGCTTTCGAACAGATAATGAAAGCTCTCAAAGATGACACTATCAATATTATCGGACTGTACGGCATGGGAGGGGTGGGTAAAACCACCCTGGTCAAAGAAGTAGGTAGGGGAGCCAAAGAGTTGCAGCTTGTTGATGAAGTTTTGATAGCCACGGTGTCCCAGAATCCAAATGTCACAGACATGCAGGATCAAATGGCAGATAGTTTAGGTCTGCATTTTGACGGAAAGAGTGAAAAGGGGAGAGCAGGTCGGTTATGGCAGAGACTTCAGGGAAAGAAGATGCTTATAATCCTCGATGATGCTTGGAAAGATATTGACTTGAAAGAGATAGGGATCCCATTTGGTGATGCTCACAGGAGTTGTAAAATTCTTCTAACAACACGTCTTGAAAACATATGTTCTTCTATGAAGTGCCAGCAAAAAGTGTTTTTAAGAGTCTTATCTGAAAATGAAGCATGGGCTTTATTCAAAATCAATGCAGGTTTACGTGATGAGGACTCTGACTTGAACAGAGTGGCAAAGGAGGTCGCGAGAGAATGTAAAGGATTGCCTATAGCACTTGTGACAGTGGGAAGGGCTCTAAGAGATAAATCTGCAGTTGAGTGGGAAGTAGCATTTGATCAGCTAAAAAAGTCTCAATTTCCGGACATGGAGCAAATTGATGAACAAAAAAATGCATATGCATGTCTTAAGTTGAGCTATGATTATTTGAAGCACGAGAAAACCAAGTTATGTTTCTTGCTATGCTGTTTATTTCCAGAAGATTACAACATTCCAATTGAGGACTTGACAAGATACGCAGTCGGCTATGGGTTACATCAAGATGTGGAGTCCATTGAAGATGCAAGGAAACGAGTTTATGTGGCAATCAAAAACCTCAAAGCTTGTTGTATGCTGTTAGGAACTGAAACTGAAGAATATGTGAAAATGCATGACTTGGTTCGTGATGTTGCTATTCAGATAGCATCATCAGAAAAATACGGATTCATGGTAAAGGCTGGCTTTGGGTTGAAGGAGTGGCCAATGAGGAATAAAAGCTTTGAAGGTTGTACAGTAATCTCGTTAATGGGCAATAAACTAACAGATCTTCCTGAAGGATTGGTGTATCCACAGCTCAAAGTTCTATTATTAGAACTGGATCGTGGTTTGAATGTTCCAGAGAGGTTTTTTGAAGGGATGAAAGAAATTGAAGTTTTGTCTCTAAAGGGAGGGTGTTTTTCATTGCAATCACTTCAATTCTCAACGAACCTTCAATCGTTGCTGTTGATGGAGTGTAAATGCAAGGACCTCATTTGGTTGAGAAAGCTGCAAAAACTTGAGATTCTTGGTTTTATAGGGCGCGACTCCAGTGAAGAAATACCTGGTGAAATGGGGGAGCTCAAGGAGTTGAGGTTGTTGGACGTGACAGGTTGTAGAAATCTAGGAAGGATTCCTGTGAATTTGATTGGAAGTTTGAAGAAGTTAGAAGAGCTGTTGATCGGGCGAAACAGCTTTAAGGAATGGGATGTCGTTGGGACAAGCAGGGGAGGAATGAATGCAAGCCTCACAGAACTAAATTCGCTGTCTCATTTAGCTGTATTATCATTGAAGATACCGAAGGTTGAAAGCATTCCCAGAGATTTTGTTTTTCCCAGCTTGCTCAAATATGATATAGTGTTAGGGATTGAGTTACTCTATAAAAAATACCCAACTGCAAAGACAAGATTATATTTCGGTGAAATCAGCGCCACATCCTTAAATGCAAAGACATTCGAGCAGTTGTTTCCTACTGTGTCTCAAATTGTTTTCATGAGAGTGAAGGGTTTAAGAAATATAGTATTGTCCTCTGATCAGATGACCACCAATGGCCATGGGTCGCAAAAGGACCTCTTACAAAGATTAGAACATGTCAAAGTGGAAAAATGTGGGGATATTCGCACTCTGTTTCCAGCAAAATGGCGGCAAGCTTTGAAAAATCTAACAAGTGTGGATATTAGTAACTGCAAATCATTGGAAGAGGTATTTGAATTGGGTGAGGCTGATGAAGGAACTAATTGGGTGAGGCTGCGGCTGCTGTCATCTTTAACAACGTTACAGCTCCACCGGTTACCTGAGCTCAAATGGATATGGAAGGGGCCAACTAGACATGTTAGCCTCCAAAGTCTTATTCATCTAGAGTTGTCGTTTCTTGACAAACTGACATTTATTTTCACACCGTTCCTCGCTCAAAGTCTTATTCATCTGGAAACACTACAGATAAAACATTGCGATGAATTGAAGCGTCTTTTCAGAGAGAAGGATGAAGAAGGGGAAATAATTCCAAAGTCTCTTTGCTTCCCAAGATTAAAAATTCTTCGTTTAATTTATTGTATTAAACTTGAATATGTCTTCCCTGTCTCCGTGTCTCTAAGTCTTCAGAACCTGGAAGAGATGGAGATTTATTTTTATGGCAATTTAAAGCAAGTATTTTACAGTGGAGAAGGAGATGACATCATCGTCAAGTCTAAAATTAAATATGGCATCATCGACTTCCCTCAGCTAAGAAAATTGTATCTTTCAAAGTGCAGCTTTTTTGGTCCAAAGGATTTGCTGCCCAATTGCCTTCTTTGCAATGTCTAAGCATCTCTGGCCACAACGAATGGGGTAATTTGTTGGCACAGCTTCAAGTACGTCCTTTATATTTCTCCATTTTTTTTCTTTTCTAATTTAAATTGTCAACTTCAATCAATTGTGATAATTTGTTCTATCTTCCTCCAAATTTCGAAAACTAAAGTAATTATTAAGTTCTTTAACCATCCACTGAATTTTAAAGGAGTGAAATTGAGGCTTTTCCGCCAATTAATGGAAAATATTTGGACCCGATGATAAAGCTCCGTCTGAGAATATTGAGTTTTTTTGTTTCAGTGCTGCAACTTATGAACTGTTCAAAAAATTAATAAAGTTAGAGTCAAAAAATGTAAAAATTGAAACTTTCTTTTTAAATACAATATTCCAAATTTGTGTTGAATTCAAAAAACATATTTTTTAAATATTTTTCATGTTTTGTTTCTACAATTGTTTTCACTTTTTTATGAAAAAAATAATTTAACTGATCAATAATCAAGCATTTTTATTAAAAAAATTTACTAATATGTAAAATTCAAATTATTTTCTTTTATATTTTTATTTTTTGATAATGTCATATTTTTTTTATAAATCGAATATAAAAAATTAACTTTTTTGAGTTAATAAGTGTATTTTTTCATGATTGCTTTTAATTTAACTAATATAAAATAATAGTTTATATTCAGTTTATCATAAATATGAAAAAATATGATTTTATATTCCCATTGTTTTTTTTTTTAAGCAGGGATTTATGAATTTGAAAGAAATATCTATTGAAAACTTGGAAGGAGTACAAGATTTAATGCAAGTTGAACGTTTGGTAACTAATAGAAGAGGGGGGCATGAACTGTCGCTCGTGAGTTTGGAAACATTACATTTGAACTTACTGCCAGACTTGAGGTGTATTTGGAAGGGTCTCGTGCCGAGCAATTTGACTACTTTGGAGGTGAAAAAGTGTGACAGACTGACACATGTATTCACAAACAGCATCATTGCTAGTCTAATTCAACTGAAATTTCTAGATATATCAAATTGCGAGGAATTGGAGCAAATTATTGCTAAGGATAATAACAATGAAAATGATCAAATATTGTCAGGAAGTGATCTCAAATCTTCATGCTTCCCTAATCTGTGTCGGCTTGAGATCAGAGGATGCAACAAGTTGAAGAGTCTCTTCCCAGTAGCCATGGCTTCAGGTCTCAAAAAGCTCCGAATACTTAGAGTACGAGAATCCTCTCAATTAGTGGGAGTATTTGGGCAGGGTGATCATGCTTTGACTATTAATGTTGAGAAGGAGATAGTGCTCCCTGATCTGCAGGAGTTGTTGCTTGTACAATTACCAAGTATTTCCTGCTTTAGTCCTGGATGTTATGATTTCTTTTTCCCTTGTTTGTCAATTTTGAGGGTTTGTCAATGTCCAAAGCTGACCACAGAATCTGCTACTACATCAAATGACTCAATGAGTGCTCAATCAGAGGTGCTGCTGATTTGATTTGATTTCTTGCCTCTCGTTTAGTTTGAAAAGCGCACAATAATTACTATGAATTACATCTAACAAATTGGTACCCTTGTTTTCTTTTGATGCAGGGGTTTATGAATTTGAAAAAAATATCTATTGGAAACTTGGAAGGAGTACAAGATTTAATGCAAGTTGAACGTTTGGTAACTAATAGAAGAAGTGGGCATGAACTTTCACTCGTGAGTTTGGAAACATTAAACTTGAACTTACTGCCAGACTTGAGGTGTATTTGGAAGGGTCTCGTGCCGAGCAATTTGACTACTTTGGAGGTGAAAAAGTGTGACAGACTAACACATGTATTCACAAACAACATGATTGCTAGTCTAATTCAACTGAAATTTCTAGATATATCAAATTGCGAGGAATTGGAGCAAATTATTGCTAAGGATAATAACAATGAAAATGATCAAATATTGTCAGGAAGTGATCTCAAATCTTCATGCTTCCCTAATCTGTGTCGGCTTGAGATCAGAGGATGCAACAAGTTGAAGAGTCTCTTCCCAGTAGCCATGGCTTCAGGTCTCAAAAAGCTCCAAATACTTAGAGTAAGAGAATCCCCTCAATTATTGGGAGTATTTGGGCAGGGTGATCATGCTTTGACTGTTAATGTTGAGAAGGAGATAGTGCTCCCTGATCTGCAGGAATTGTTGCTTGTACAATTACCAAGTATTTCCTGCTTCAGTCATGGATGTTATGATTTCATATTCCCTTGTTTGTTGATGTTGGAGGTGCGTCAATGTCCAAAGCTGACCACAACATTTGCTACAACATCAAATGGTTCAATGAGTGCTCAATCAGAGGTGCTGCATATTTGACATGATTTCTTGCCTCTCTTTTAGTGTTTTTATTTCTTGTTTCCCTCAACAATAAGACTAACAAGTTAGAATGTGTATGCCATTCTTGAATTGGCTTTGCAGGTATCTCAAGTAGCTGAGGGTTCAAGCACTGGTTGCTCCATGCCAACCAGCACTTGTAGAAACTGGACCCGAAATAAAGGGTGGGAAGAGAAAGAGGAAGAGGATGGAGTTGGTCATGATGATTGAGTTAGATGATTAGTTTGCATTGGAATTTGAAAAACATGCTTATAATTATTTCTTTCAGGTAAAATGGATGCAATTATTTATTTTCTATCCTTTTTTAAATGCCTAAATTAAATCAACATATTACCTCGATACGCATCAGGTTCGTTGGTTACCTCTTACATGATCACCTCGATATTAGGTGATTTCACGAAGATTCATGTCTTTGAGTTGTGGTTTGGTGGGAAGTAATTTCATTAGCTATGGGATACAATTTGGCTTCACATTGTAAGAGTCTTATTTACCATAGAACTCCCAAAACAAGGTTTTTAACTTATCTATCTATGTATGAACCTCAAGAAATAAGGGTTTCTGCTTGTTTGCCCATTTGTATTTCTTTTTCAAGTGTCTGAACCTTAAAAAACAAGGGCATAATGTTTGCTCATTTGTGTGCTTATTGTTTAATGTGTGGATTCTCATTCTCCTCATTAACGTGTTTTTCTATCCTTTTGATGTTCTATTTCTATTACGTATTCTTTATGTGGAGACATTTTTTTTTTTTTTTGAAGTTTGTATTTTCATATATAGCAAGTCACTTGATTAACTTGTTATTGTGCGTACCGTACAGTAATATGGTTTCTACATGAATATATATATATATAAATACATGTGAATGAGTATATATATATAAAAAATCAACTTACAAATTTATTGACACAGTAAAAGGATAAATGTAACTATCTCAAAACAATGTTGAGAAGGAAGGAAGGAAGAAAAGATTAATAGAATAAAAATAAAATAAAATAGACTTTTAAAAAACAAAGAGTTTTTAATGTTAATTTTATTTATTTATTTAATAAACCCAATTTTGTATTAAAAAAAAACATAACTCTATTTTATAACTGATTTTTTTAGCAGACACGGTTTTTCATTTACCATAACACACATATATTTTTTTTTTTTTTAGAATAGTTAACATGTCATATTAACATACGGTATAATTATATTATAATGATCAACAAGAATGAAGAATTATACCATATATAAATAATAAATCAAAGCATCAATGAAAAAGAAATTCTCTTTCTATTTGGGCTATGTAAAGCTGAACTAACTAGATTAATTTTGTCTAATAGCAACAACTAGTACATTAAATTTGGACTATTGTTGGCTTAATATTTCATAAATTATTTCAAATAAAATAAGTAACAATTAAAAAAATAAAGATCAAATTTAATAGATAAAAAATCTTAATTAAAAAATGATAAGGGAAAAGCAAATAACAATAATAAAAATGAAGAGCGAAATTAATATAAAAATTAAATTATAAGGGATGAAATTGAAAAATAAATATTCAAAATAAAATATATATAGCAATCAAAAGTTTGAGGATCAAATTTGATATAATCAACAAATAATATGATATTTCTAAATTTTTCACAACTTCCAGAAAGTGTTTTCCGCTCAAAATAAAAGGAAAACAGTTTCTTGAAAACTAAGTTAAGTTTTTCTTTGACTGTAAAGTGTTTTTCATTGACTGGAAAGTGTTTTCTATTAACCAATTTTTTTAATAATAAATAAATATATAAAAATTTAAAAAATAATTTTTTAAAAATCACCTTTTAAAAAAACAAACAGAAATTATCGTAAGCACACAATTCTGCAAGTCTTGACTCAGGAGAGAGGTCCATTGCCTTAAGAGTAATGAGAGTTGGATATATAATAAAGGCCCAAAGTGAAGAAGTCCCACTTGAACTGAACCCTAGTCGTAGGCTTTGGATTCCTTGGAAACCCATATGATTTAGGTGTCAAGATAAATGCTCGGCTGAACAAAATTCCTTGCTTTTTTTCTTCTCTCTCTTTTTTTTATTCTACCCATATAATACATGACTATTATAAAATAATCAGTTTTACATTCACCCAAATAAATCTGCTACTTAACAGATTAATCTACAATTCAATTGATCATATTAAAAGTAAGATTTATTTTTATTTTTTTAAATAAAAATAATAAACTTTAATTGTATAACTCGGTTTAACTTATAGTCCAGTGACAAACATTCTTTCAAGCATATTTTTGTAACAAAACTAATTCCGTACCTATTCACATAATGTAATGAAAATAGTTAAGGTATATATGTATTTCGACAAACGGTAAAGGCCCAAAACTGAAGATCTGAACCAAAACAGTCTAAATCCCTTCTACTACTTGAACTCTCTTGAACTAATTATATGCCCATAAATCCTATCTCTAATTAAGTATATAACGTGATTAAAATCGTATTTTTAAAAAATTAAAATTTTTTATTTAAAATTAATTTTTAAATATTTTTAAATTATTTTGATATGTTAATATTAAAAATATTTTTTTTTTAAATTAAAAAAATATATTATTTTAATATATTTCAAAATAAAAATAATTTTAAACCATGATTGTTATTAAACTTTCTAACACCCTCTTCTATTTCTATGAAAACCCTATGATTTAGACATCACGACAATGACCTTCAACCTTGTCCGTTGTCCATTAAAAATGAGAGAAATGGATCAATCGATCGATGTTCTCGTATTTGATTTGATTGGACAAGTTAATTTTCAACAAGTTAATATATTTTTTTAGTTTAATATAGGTGTCCGGATCAGCTTGCGCGTACCTCGACTAATCTCATAAACCCTGAAGTTAATGACCATGTAAGCCTTCAGTAACCATCATATGAGCAACAATAGGGCTCAAACCTGAAACTACAAAGAAAGCAAATCTCTTGATCCCAAGTTTTTACTACTGACCATCACCTACATAGTTCAATTTCATATATTTTAAACCATGCCATGTTAACTTACTAACCCTAAAATTGTAGGGAACCCCCCGTGCGCGCGCGGGGACACACACGGAGGAGGAGATAAGGTCAGAATTAGAAAATTTGAAGTCCTTTTCCTTCCTTCACCCCAAGGAAAGGTGGCTGGCCTTGGTTTTTGTGTTGTTGAAAAGTCATAATCTACAACGTCATCTTCTTTTTATAACAAAACAACTATATCCAGCTCATACTAAGAGAGAGATAGATGTTTATTACACTATTGACTTGGTATTCTCATATTTCTAATTTGTTATGAGTGTTCTTTCAGAAATGGCTTTGAACAGGCATATTGACTTCTTCTTATATTAAAAAAAAAACTAAGTTAGCTGGTGTTAGGTAAGTTTCAATGTCCAATGTCTCTGTACACAATACAGCATGCATATATATTTTTTGATTCGAATGTTAAGATGTATTTTCATGTCAATTAATATTAAATTATCTTTCCAGAATATTATATCACTTTGATGTCTTAAAAAAGACTTAATAAATTTACTTATAAGTTGGTCTCGAGATTTGAACTAAAATAATAATAATAATAGAAAAACAAATCTCCTTGAACATCAAATCAACTTCTTAAAATTTATATAAAAAACACTTACTAATTAAATTGAAATCTATCATAAAAAACCTAATGAGAATCTCAGAAGATACAAGGCAGGATGCATGCATATATTTCCCAAGAGTTGTAATTAACAACAAATCATACAATCATTTTGATAATAGTTGAAGTGTTTTATTTTAAAAACCTTTATGAGATAATGATATTCCAATGAAAATAAAATTATAAAAAATACAAATAAAAGCATTGATATGTAAAACTAAAAGAATAATCCAAGATAACCTTGAGGGGTAACTCAACTGGTTAGGTTTTGGGTATGCTCTTCAATAGTCACGAGTTCTAGTTCCCTCATGGTTACTAGAGGTTTACATGATCGTTAACTTCAAAGCTCATGAGATTAGTTGAAATACACGCAATCTAGCACAGACACTTACATTAATAATAATAATAAAAATAAAAAATCCAAGAGAATATATACAAATATAAGTCGAAACCTACCGCCATTTTCATTAGAAGAACATAAACCTACTGCCCGTGTAGTGAGTCAACTTGATATGCACTTGTAATTAAGAATATACTTAGAGTATACACGGGACCAACCTACACGTGATATTTAATACTGAAGATAGGTAGGCAGAAGCTAATTCATTTGGAGGATTCGATGTTTATCTCTCTGGATTAAATAATTATATTCTTTGCTTCGTATCGGCTGGCAAGAATCGAGAGGTAATTCATTAATCGCAAGATCAATCTTTGCTATTGATTTTTCATTAATCGCAAGATCCATATTCCATTTAGCTTTATTCATGTAAATATTTTTATAGATTTCGACTTGTTCAGTGATTTCAATGTAAATGTACTAGAATCTTTTGCAATAAAATAAATTATAATTAAATCTTTGAATAAATTCATTCATTCATCAACGTTATGTTACTGAAACGACATTAAATTAATCACTGAACAAGTTGATTAATTCAAACAGCACGCATTCAATCAATATAATGGTCTTGAAGATAAGTGATTAATGAACGTTAAACATTTCAACATGTTGGGATTAGAAACAAGTTGATTCAAACAACACGCATTCAATCAACATAATTAATGAAGACCATTCATCAGTCAACTACTGCATGTAGAATAAAAACGTGTATTTATCGTTCACCTAACCACCTTGTAATTTTATGGATTGCTTACTACACACTTCGATATGATCTTAATTACTATTCACTATCATGTTGCTTAATATTGATCGGTTATGTTATTATTGGAAATTCGAATTCCACAAAGTAAACTATAAAACATGATCGGTTTGGACGAGGATGCCTTGATTTGAAAAAAAAAAAAATTAAATTATGATAAAGTGAAAGATGGCTTAAATTTATTTTGTAATATGGATTTTATCCATTATTTGGTACCTGTACTTTTTAATTTTTTTATTGGAGCCTCTTATGTTTTTTTATAATTGATTGAGTCCCTCTACTCTTTCTTTTGTTTTGTATAAATTGAATGCTTGACGACGAATAATCCAATAACTTCTATTTTTTTAAAAAAGGAATTCTCTCTTTTGATATGAAAATTAAATGATTAAAAATAAATAAATTAAAAAAAATTAGGCTAAACAAACCTAATTATTTAAAGTAATTAAATTAATTTCCACATGTTTATTTTCTTTTCTTTATTTCTTTCATTACATAATCTAAAAAATAAAAGAGTTAATTCAATAGAAAAAATGTCATGTAGACATATATCAGTTTGATGTATTAAAAAAGATTTAATAAATTTATTTATAAGTTGGTCTCCAAATTTGAACTAAAATAATAATAATAATAATAATAATAATAAAATCTCTTTGAGCATCAAACCAACTTTAAAATTTATATAAAAAAAATTCCTAATAAAATCTTTAAACTTTGAACTTGAAATTTATTTCATATTGGGTTCATATTTGAATAGTCTGGAAAATTAACCAGGATAAAATTCAGGTAAAATTTGGTTAACAATTTTATTTTTATTGTTTTTTTTTATCAATAACAAAGTTATTTTTTAATTTTTTTATCCTAGAAAAAAAAAATTCTCAATGAGTAGGCAGCAACAATCAAGTTAATGACAAAACATATTTGTTTCCTCAGCTTTGCTTACAATATGGTCATGATATGGTCAACTATGACTGTTTTGTGAGTCATTGATCTGTCGCTGTTAGCTTCACTGCCTAAAAGATACATATTTAACAATTATCAAATGATAGATGAAGCCTATAATATCCAAACCAATCGCACAGCCTTTCGTCCTCCAAGATCCTTCTATTTTTCTTATGTACACAATTAACATATCCTCAATTACCCTTTTGATTTTTATTTTTTTAATGAATTAATTATGTGAATAAAATTTATAAGAGACGTATAGGAGGGCATGAATAGCACTAGCTAGAAGTCAATGTATCAATGTTGATGCTCCTCAAAAAGTCAATGCTGGTGAAGTTGGTAGCAAAAATAAATAATAATAAAAACAAATTAATTGAGTAGCTACTAGCTAGAGAGCCAAATAAATTGCAGAAGACGTCACACCTTCATTAATTATTTTATCAAATAGTATCTCATATTTTATTTTTATCAAATAAAATAAGATAATAAAATTTAAATTCATGATCATTTAATCAACAAAATTTTAATATCATAATAAAAAATTATCTCAATTTAAAAACTTAAATTATTAAATGAGATCCGAGATATGATTTATATATTTTTTTAATAGTAAATCATAGCTCATAAGGGTTTAAGTGAAGGATATTAGACTATAAAACCAATCCCGGGATATAATATAAATTTCTAAATTTTAAACTTTCGGACAACAAATAATTAGTCGACAACTAATTTGTCTAGTGTTGGTTCAAATTCTAACTTTGTCAAAGTCTAAGGAATCCCCTCCATTAGGCCTTCATTAGGCACGTAGTTTCCCAAAATCTTTGAAAGATAATTCAAGGGAGAGAGGGTTTCTCAATATTATGAAAGGAAAACCAACATGGTTAGTACTGGGCATGACCATATTGGAGTAATAATTTTAGGATAATCTACAAGGTTGGTGTGATCACATTTCCAAGCCCCACAAATTAATGAAATTTTCAGAAGCCCTTTTAATTTTCATATATGTTTGAATTTTCTTCTTATTCGTCCACTTGTTAGTTCCTTCACAGAATTTTCAACGAAGAATAAAGGAAAAAACTATGAGTATAACGATAAATTAATAAAAAGATTCTTCTGTGGGGAATCATGAACCAGAATAATAATGAATTGGAAATGAGTTAGGTGTTGTAGTGGGTAACGAGTACCTCACTCGTTGATGAATTCATGGTTTTATAAACGTAATCATTTACTACTGTTCCTGCTCCTACCTTTCACACCTACTGCATGTCCACACAATCATTATTACTATAAATATGTAGCAAGTTTGCCTTCCCATGCATTCCATTTCAAGCAAAAATATTCTTGACTGCTGAGGTAGAGCCACCATTTATCACAGTTTGCAGCAAACACACTTTTGTGCGATGGCAACACCAACTTCCATATCGTTCGCCGTCCGAAGGTGCGAACCAGAATTGGTTGCGCCAGCTAAGGCCACACCTCATGAATTCAGACAGCTTTCTGATATTGATCGCCAACTATACCTCCAATTTCAATCACCACATTACAACTTGTATGCACACAATCCATCAATGCAAGGGAAAGATCCTGTGAAGGTAATAAAGGAGGCAATTGCGCAGGCACTTGTGTATTATTACCCTTTTGCTGGTAGGATTAGATCACAGGGGCCAGACAATAAGCTTATAGTTGATTGTACTGGTGAGGGTGTCTTGTTCATCGAAGCCGATGCCGATGCCACGGTTGAGCAGTTTGGTGATCCAATTCCATCTCCATTCCCATGCTTTCAGGAACTTCTTTACAGCGTCCCAGGATCAGAAGGGATCCTCAATACCCCATTATTGCTTTTTCAGGTACGTATAGGACATTATTGGCTAATGTTTATTCATTCTTTCATTATTATTATCGAGAAAATGATTGCTCCGTATGCTTATTCAAAATATAATTAAAACAATGATGGTAATATTCCATCAATTACATTCTCATAAAGTTTAATAATTTTACATTATATTAACAGGTGACACGCTTGAAGTGTGGTGGTTTTGTACTTGGGTTCCGTCTTAATCACCCAATGACCGATGCACTCGGCATAGTTCAGCTATTGAATGCCATAGGTGAGATTGCACGAGGTGCTCAAGCCCCTTCAATTCTACCTGTGTGGCAAAGGGAACTCCTCTGTGCTAGGAATCCGCCACGAGTTACATGCAGACACAATGAATATGGTAATGATGCTCCTGTTGCTGTTGATCCTACAGCCAAGGTGCCTGAATTCCACGGCCAGGTTCACGCTGTAGCCCACCGTAGTTTTGTTCTCAACCGCAAGGAATTATCCAACATTCGTAGATGGATTCCTTCTCATTTACACCCATGTTCAAATTTTGAGGTAATAACTGCATGCTTATGGAGATGCTATGCCATAGCATCTCAAGCTAACCCTAATGAGGAGATTCGCATGCAAATGCTTGTCAACGCACGTTCCAAATTTAACCCTCCATTACCAAAAGGATATTATGGTAACGTCCTAGCTTTGCCAGCAGCTGTAACAAATGCTAGGAAGCTTTGCTTAAACTCTTTAGGGTATGCATTGGAATTGATAAGAAATACCAAGAATAGAATAACTGAGGAGTACATGAGATCATTGGCTGATCTAATGGAGATAACGAAAGGGCAGCCTATAGGGTTACAATCATATATCGTGTCAGACTTAACAAGTATTGGGTTCGATCAGGTGGACTATGGATGGGGCAACACAATTTACACTGGGCCACCTAAGGCCATGCCTGATGAAATTTCTATCGCAGGAACCTATTTCCTGCCGTATCGATTCAAGAACGGAGAGCGTGGGGTTATGCTTTTGGTTTCCTTACGTGCACCAGTTATGGAGAGATTTGCAATACTATTAGAGGAATTGGCAAGGCATGACCCAGAAAGAAGCCAAGAACAACAAGAAATGATACCAAGCTCCCTATAAGACAGAGGAGAAGCTATGATATTATTCTATTCTTGGCCGGATAAGCCATTGGTACCAAAAAAATATTTTAAAGCAGATGGTGGCGAAGTTTGAATAAGCCTTTAAATTTATTTACTACCAGCAAGCCCGTACTCTTTGACCTTGTTGTGATTGTATACTTAGGTATATGAGTTGGAGTTGTAATGAAAATTTGGTGATTTGTGTGGTTTCAAATTGTTTACAGTTGTAAAATTTAAGTCTCATGACTATTATTTTGTTTAGTGTGCTATCACTTTTATATTCAATAATAAGATCAATATTTGGTTTCCAATAGTTTGATTGATCCTTGTTTCGTGAGTTAATTAGGGTTTTGATCTTTTATATAAAAACAAATTAGGGTTTTGATCAACATATAAAGGCCATTTTGTTGAACAAAAATAACTGCAAATTCATTGGACAACAACCGTTGATTTTTACTATTTTTTTGCCTGAGTCAAAGCAGCACCATAATAACTTAGGAAAGCTGCATAGAATTTTGTTTGAGTTACATTTTTAAGTTGCTTTTCGATGAAAAAAACTTTTTTAAAAAGAATATTCAAGAATTTTATCATTTGCTTCTGGATTTTAACTCAAAAGTTAATTAAAGTGAGAAAGCATAGAGAGGAAGTTGTGAACAAGAAATTAAAACAAATCTATCAAATACGGTTTATCTAAACTTGTACAAAGTGTTTTTAAACCCATGCTGGACTAGTCCGTCCGACAGGAAATTTGCTGACACGACCACATAACTTTTTTGAATTGAAACTATAATAAGTTCAATTAAAAAAAAATATTTGGTTTTTAATAAGGTATAGTTAAATTAAAATTTTAATTTCTTTCTAATTTTTTATAAATTATCAGTTTCGCTAAAAAGTATAATGAGTTTAATTTCAACTATAATAATAATGATTTTATAATATTTAGAAAGAGATAGAGTTTTTCCCCCCCGATTTCTAGTTAATTATTACAAACAAGTTTTTAATGTCTTGACTATTATCTAAATAAAGACTTGGGGAAAACTGGAAGGTTTTTGAATTTCGGAGAGCCAAAAGATTTAAACAGAAGGAAGAAGAGTAATAATTTTCAAAGATTAATTTTAAGTTTTTTTCTAAATGAATCAAGTGAATGCTGACAATATTATCTCGATGATCCTAAAAAAAAAGTCATTGCTATTATTTGACAAAAGAAAAATAAAAAAATATATAAAAAAAGAGAGAGAAAAAGTCAATGCTAGTGAGGTTGACGTATAAGAGTTTGCAAAACAGAAACTACTTCAAAAGCAAAATACTCTATGGAGTAGATCTAAACAAAACTGAAAAAAAAAAATGAATTACATTGAGCTTTGTTAAAAAAAAAAACTCTAATTATTGAGTCACTTACTATTCCAAGTTTATTTAATGTAAAAACCTCAATAATTATTGAGCTTTATTACGGCACTAGTGTTACCTATAAAATAAATTTTTCGATCTCTAAGTTAGTTTTTGAATTTAATTGTTTTAGCAGGTCAATAATTGAGCCAAAAAGATGATTTTTCATGTCTAGTGGAGAGATGAATCACTACCAGAAAATCTACAAATACAAATAGAATTACTAATGAATTTTTTCATCAGTATTTTGGGATGATGTTTACCGACTAAATTTTTCCCATCGCTAACTCCATTCATATTTACCAACATAAATATATCATCGGTATATATCAAGAGAATCCAAGTCGAAATAGAAGGAATTAAAAAAAATCTAACAGTATGATAACGTATAAGTTTTTGTGGACGCCGTTACCGATGAAATTACAGTTGGATTCAAACATGGAAGCCCATACAGTGATGTGTCACTTATACCAACAGAATTGCTGATGGATTGACTGACACAATAATTATGTTGGTAACTCCATCGATAATAATTAATAAATGACCTGGTCAACGACCCTCCTCTCCCCTCCCTATTTCTTCTTCTTCCTTAAAAAATCTCTCTGCAACAAAATAAACACCCCCCACATCTCAACAAAGTTCATCATTCCGCAACTTTTCCAGTCATAACAACACTCTATTTGACAGCATCCGTGTTCTAAGTGAAATTTTATTGCGGATTTTTCATTTTAAGTAAGCAAATATACAATTTTTTTTTAATTTGAAAACAATTTTAAAATGTTAATTTTTTTATTGCATATTTTTTTAGTATATGCATTTTGTTTGGGTGTTTACTTGTTTTATTATTTTTTCTCCAACAAACTTGAAACTTGTTGTATGGATTTATGATTTTGTACGTGTTATGGTTTGTTTTAGATTTTGTAAAATTATATTTGTTTGTAAATTGTTGAAACTTATATCAAATTACTAACTTAGGTGTGTTGTGATGAAATAAATAATGACTTATTTAAGGGTCCGTTTTATATTTTGTCAATTTTATTTCCGAGTTGTAATTCTGTAAATATGTACAAATTTGTATGTACGTAGATAATTGGTAATGAATTAAGAGAAGTATTAAAGTAAGTTAAATAATCTTGAGCTAAACCAATATTTTTGCAAATTTATTTAGTTAACATAGTTAATTAATACAATAATTATTTGATATAGGTTCGATAGAAGTACTCATGGATGATCGTTTATGGATGTATCGAGATTCACCCTAAGGATTGCAGAGGATGAATTATTGTAATGAGGTTTAGAGTTTTATTAATTACGTAATACCTAATCCGAGAAATATTAGTGGAGGCAGTATTAGGTGTCCATGCAAGATGTGTAAGAATAAAAAGTTTTTCGATCCAGATGTTGTAATGATACATCTTCTACACAAAGGGTTCTTGGAGGAATATATGTGTTGGCATGCACATGAAAAACCTTTTTTTTTCTCACGAGACCATGGTCGAAAGGATGGTTTGGTCAACTTCTAGTGCTAGCAACGTGTATGGAGTTGTAAATGACAACAATAATTCTTATAAAACTATGGTTATGGATGCGATGAGAATGAATTAGGGTCATACCGATCAATATCCAATCATAAATGAAGAACCTACATGTTGTTACCCAATTTTGACCCACCTTTCTGATAAAATTTTTGAAAATAAAAAAATAGCAAAAAACAACAAAAATCCAAAAAATATGTTTTTTCAATGTATTTGCATTATTTTTAGCATTTTCAACATCGTCTCAAAAGAATTTAAATTTTCAAAGGTCTTTTGAATGCGTTTGAATTTTCACGCGTTATATTTTAAAATAAATGATTTTCCTCATTCGAGTCAATGTTGATAAGAAAAATCTAAAAAAAAATAAGAAAAATCAAATTTACAAAAAAAGAAAGAAGTTAAGGGACCAAGTTTGGAAACCTAGCAATAGTTTTACTTATAAATACTGGTCTCCATAACACACACAAGAAGGGGGAAATTTTACACATTTGGAGGGGAAAAAAAAAAACCTAACCCTAAAACTTCATCTCTTTCAAACCAGCCCTCGCTCACCATCTTGAAGAAAGGAGCCGCAGCCCCCCGCTCTGATTTTGTTTGGAAATGAAACCGCCATCCCCCCCCGGGGGTCTTTGGGTTTTTTTTGCTCTCCCAGAACCAAAGAGCCAAGGACCCCCTGCCATTTCATTTCTTCTCCCTTCTTTCGGCCGGTTCCACCATCTCCTCCCACTCTCCCTTGCCCTTTGCCAAAAGAAAACCAGCCGCTCAAGCCCCCTTCCCCGGAGCTTTTGCTCCATCTTCTTCTCCTCTCTCCTTCGACCATCCTCCAGTGGCAGCCAAACACAACAACAGCCCCCACTCTCTTTGTCATCTCTTTCAACCGGTCAGCAGCAACGCCGTCCTCCACCGGCCTCCAGCAGCAGTCCAAGCACGACAGAACCCACAGACCCACCGTTGTCCCTTTCCCTAGCGGCGACACCCGCAGCTCCAACCTCCAACACTCCTTCCACAACCGTCAGATCTGCCGCTTGAAGAAGAAGGAAAGAATAACAAACCCGAACACAGCAGCAGACCCGAGAACGGACTTGCACAAAAAGAAAAATTAAAATCAATTGTTGTTTGTGCGTTGTTTCCCTTGTTGCAGGTGATGGTGGTCCTCACCGACAATGTAGGAAGACACAGAAGAAGAAGACGTTCCTGATCTACTGGTTTTGCTACCTTCATCGGCGGCGGCGCGTGAACCCACGTGCTGCCAGTGACGGTGACGCGTGGAGCAACGCGCCGCTGCTGTTTTTTCAGTTTCAGAGGGCTTCCCGACACTGTTCCTGAATTTTTTGGGGTTCATTTTGTAAATTTAAAATTGTTTAATGTGTTGTTTGGTTTATTTTGAATTTTGATTGATTTGTAATCATGTAATGGGTGTGTGCTTAAACATAGTAAAAGGAAAGTGTTTGAGTGGGTGCTTTGTTATTATTTTTATGTATGTGTTTGTCGCACGTCACCCGCGCAGTGTCTGGTTGGCGATTTTTTGTTTCATTTAATTGATTCGTTAGGAGTCGCCACCTAGTATTTAATTAAGGATTATTAGAAAACCTAAATGTACTGGTCTTGTCAGAGATTCACGGGTAAGGGACTGATTGTGGTTAGGGAAGGTATTAGCACCCCTAACACACCCTACCTGAGGTAAGCTGCTTCGTGACTTTGATGTGTTAAAGAAGTTTTAAAAATTTTGTCTTTTCATCGGATATTAGAAATACGACTTACGTGTAAGTTCATAATTCTTGACCGTGAACAAATCAAAATATTAAATTCTTCTTTATTCTTTTTAATTTTATCATAAAAAAAAACATCCATAAAACAAATATAAACACACACATACACTTTTACTATATTTTTCCTTTTTTTTTCTTACACACTACAAATTATACAAATTCAAAAACTAAAAAAAAATTACATTAAACACTTTAAAAATTACAAAACAGCCCCCTAAAACTACAGGAATTGTAGGGAAGGCCTTCTGCACCACTGGAACAGCGTCAGGCAGACTTCTAGAGCTGCAAGACAGTGGCGGCGCATCTGTCCACGCACCACCGCCACTGGCGGTGTGTGGGTCCACGCGCCGCCGCCAAAAAAAAACAAGCAAATAGGGGTCAGTCACAGCTTGCTCCTCTCTTCACTTTCTTGTCGGCGGTGAGTATCACCGTCACCTGCAACAAGAGAAAAATGCACAAACAATTGATTTTAATTTTATTTTCTCATTCTTAGATCTGGTTTTGTCTCCTCTTTAGATCCATCTCATTTCTATTTTCTCTCTTCCTCTGGTGCTAGATTTGGCGGTTGTCGTCCGTGGCTGCTAAAGCTGCGGTGGAGATGGGCGTGGCTCTCCGATCAGGGGAAAGAGAGAAATGGTGTCTGCGGCTGAAGAGGGAGACTGTAGGTCTGTCGCCGGTTGAAGAGGGAAGATCTGCTGGCTGTGCGCTACAAGGTGATGCTCTTGGTGGTTGAGAGAGATGAAGGGATTCTGTTCTGTCAAAGAGAAGGGGCGGCTTCTCTTTGGTCTTGGCCGGATGCTCTAAGTCGGCTGAGGGGGGAAATGACTCTAGTTTTGGAGGTTCAGAGGCTGACGGTGGGGAGAGACAGCCGAGAGAGGGAAGATGACGGGGAGATGGGGGAGTTCAGATGTGGCTCCTCTGGTTTGGGAAAAGAAGCTGGAAATGAGGGCTGTGTGTTGATGACCGGGGTATGGGAGAAGGAAGGAAAATGAGTGCTGGTCTTGGGAGATGTGGAAACAGTGGGTGTTGTCTGTGAAGGGGAGGCTGGTCTGGTTTGTCTTTGGCGAAGAGAGGGGGCTGGCCGAGAGGTTGTGCGCAGGGAGGAGATGGGGGCTGCGGCTTTATTTTTTAAGAGGGAGAATGATGGCTGACACGACCAAAAGATTGATGTCTTTTCCCAAGTGCAGGAGTGTCGAAGTAATAAATAACCCGGCAAGACCGGGGTCGAACCACAGGGAGGTTAATTGTATAAATTATAAACAACAATAATACAACAACAATAGTAACAACAATAACAATAACAACAACAATAATAATAATAATAATAATAATACTAGTAGTAGTAGTAGTAATACTAATAATAGTAATAGTAGTAGTAATGATAATAATACCAATAATACTATTAATAATGATAATAATAAAGATGATGAAGAAGAAGAAGTTGATGAGAACTTTGAGATGGAAGATTAACGTAAGGATTAAACAATGATAACAACAAATGTCAAGGTTAGAGGATCCACTAATGGTATTTCAAACAAGTATAGTATAAACTCTTTTTATTCAATTGGAAACCACACACAAAGGAGGTTCCAATCAGATTATAAATTGTTAACATGATTACATTAATTATCTTATTCGAATAATGCTAATACTTGTAAATGTTTTCAGGCATTCATGATTATAACTTATGTTAACAACAAATCAAGTTCCTTTCATAGCTCAGGTGTCGGTTATACCATACAGTATGGGCTATGAAAGTGCCAAGTATTTGTTGTACCAAGTGTTATACAACATAAATCTAGATTAACCATTTAACAAGCAAAGTATTAAAAGTGAACAAGATAACAAATATAAAGCATGTTAGTATCCAACATTAAAGTCCATGTTGAGTTTATATTATACTTATCCTTACACCATTAGTGTAACCTTTTCACCTTGACATAATTAACTTAGCTAGACATAATGAAAGAAAGAAACATAAATAAACAAGATAAGAACATAAGTAAGATAAAAGTTAACTAAGTAAAGGAAAGGAAATGAAAGGCATAAACTTGATATTAATGAAAGCAAAGCATAAACAATACAAAGAGAGAAAGCAAGAGCATGATCTTGATCTGAACACCAAGATGCCTAAATACATGGCAAATGCCTCCTTTTATAGGCCAAAATTTGAACTATTGATTTGTTGACTAATTGATGAGTGGGTGGCCACATCTTGACTTGGTGACAATTCTTATCTTCTTGTCTGCCAAAAACGTAATTGATAACGTCATAATTTGAACAGACATCAATCATGAAAGTTCTAGGAAATTGTCTCATCTTTCCAGGGTAAAAATTTGAGATCATTTGGACTTCTAGAACTCGAGATATGGACTGAACACTGAACAGTGTCTGGGCTGCAGGACAGATTCGGACTTCTTCTTTGTTGCTACAATTTGGACTTGAAAACGGCCTTGTTAAATCTTGGGCTCCACATGAAAGTTGTAGGCCTATGTCTTATCTTTCCATCCATATAAAATGGACCTAAATCAAAGATCTACAGCTCCAGATATGACCCAATTACCGAAAAGTGTTCCAGTTTGGACTGCACCAGCATCTCTTTTCTAAGTTTGGCCATCTCTTTGTCCTTTCAATTTCAGTACTTCAACTCATCAATTAATTCTTTCATTTATGTGATAGGCCTGCATTTAAGATGAACATTTACCATAAATTAAAGGTATCTTATATAATTAGATATGTTATTATAAAACATGCTTTAGTTAAGGAGTTATTGATACTTCAAGTGCAAAATGATGATATAAAACCTTGATAAAAATGCACTTTTAAGTACTAATCACACTCCCCAACCAGCTTATTACTAGTCCCTAGTAATTAAAGCGTTAAAATAGAAAAAAAATTTGCAAATTCCACAAAGCAAGGCATTCATCATTCAACTTCCATTACTCTATCCAGATAAACAAACTCTCATTAAATTTATATATCTGCTCAATACCTTTTAAACAAGATATTAATAAACCTTTCTCTTGTGCTCAAAATATCAACATATAGTCATGGGGCTTTGCTTGGAAGAAAACAATATTCTGTTCTAATGTTTAAGGTTAACTTCCTTGGGTTAGGATTATTATTATTATTATTTTTTTCTTTTCTTTTCTCTTTTTTTTTTTAATATATATATATACACAATGCATCTTTAACCCATGTAACGAGCTTTCGGCTAATGACTCCCAGACCAGTTGGTCTTAGGGCATTAGGTGTTGAGACACCTCTACGAGCTTAGTAACTCGGGTTGCAGATACTGATACGTAGATAGTGCAATGTTTGATTCCCTTAAGCTTTTCTCCTTAACCCATGTAACAAGCTTTGGGCCAATAGCTCCCAAGTCAGTTGACTTTAGGGTATTAGGTGTTAAAACACCCCTTCGGGCTTAATTGCTTAGGTTAGGGAGGCTACGAAACCAAACTTATCTACGTTTTTATTATCATCATTCAATTTTATTTTTTTTTTGAGAATTATATACTATCCCTATCCCTTAGTTGTTACCTTTAACAAAAGAACATAAATAATGTAATAATCCAATACGCAACCCACAATCATATGTTAAAGTGTGTGTGTGAAAATGAAGGTTTAAGAATACTTGTTAAATGAGTATATGAGCAGAATTAAGTGATAACAATGCGAGAGTTTGTAAACCTGAATATTTCAAGAAGTATTCTAATTATGAATATTGCAAATAACCATTAGAAAATGTTTACTAAGATGCGTCTCAAGAGTCAATAAAATTCCCCATTACTCTGCCATCCTAGTAATAACAGTTTTGCCAAATGGTTTTTAAAAACAAAAACAGTTAGTTGGTTAGGTTTTTTTTTTTTTTTTTTTTAACTACTACCCTCTCCCCCCAACCAAAACGAGACATTGTCCTCAATGTCCTAAGGTAGAAAGATAGAGTATAGAAGACATTACCTGAAACAACGAACACTGACAAACCTGAAACACACTTAAACAAATATAAGAAATAACAGAACAAAATACTATGCTAGAAATAAAACCAAAAGACACAAGGATTCACAAACGAAGGCTCAAATCCAATCTAAGCTTTTTACGGCTTTCTGTAGTTGACCAATTTATGCGACTCATGGAAGGATCAATTACAGGGGTGAAAGATTGTAGTTTGTCGATCAACTGTTCAGCAGTAGCAGCAGAGATTATGATTTGTCGTGCCGAAGATGTTAGAAATTCCTGTTCCACAGCTTGATCAAGAAAAGACAACAAATTATCATAAAAACCATTAACATTGAGCAAACCGATAGGTTTATGGTGAATGTGAAGTTGGGCCCAAGAGGAAATATGAAAGATCTCTTCCAATGTGCCCAGACCACCTGGTAAGGCAATGAAGGCATCAGCATGGTTAAACATTGTATTCATTCGATCAAACATTGTGGAGACCTGTACTTCCTCTCCAATTGTTCTTCCAATGATGTCCCCTTTTGTTAAAGCTTCGGGGACGACCCCCAAAACTTGACTACCTCCTAAAAATGCAGCTATTGCCACACCCCCCATTAACCCAAGGCTGCCTCCCCCATACACTAAATGAATCTTTCTCTCAGCTAGTACCTGACCAAGATGATTTGCTGCTTCTAAAAAAGCTATTTCCTTCCCAGGACTGGATCCACCGAAAACACAAATATTTTTTATGTGATAACTTGAGGGACCTGCCATTTCTACACACTTCTATATCTGTCTAATGTAAGGATTGAGTAGAAATAAGGGGAAGGAAGAGAAGGATTTTATAGATGCGGAATTGAAAATGCAATCATATCACCTATATGTAGGCCAGCTGAAGTCTCACACACTCTCTCTCTCTTTCTCTCTTTATTTATTTATTTATTTGGAAAAAAGCATGTGTATGTACAGGTAGTTGTGATTGTGGCTCACATCTTCCCTTGGTTTTACGTCCAAGAACGGCTTAAACGCCCTCTATGGGTCGGGGATAGGCTTCCCATCCAGTTTTCTTAAAAACTGGCAAACAGGGTCTTTTTTAGTCAGATTCCCAAGACTAAGTCTATCATGTTCTTTATGAAAATGGGGCCTATAAATCATGAATTGCACGATGCACATCTCCACTAGGATGCGTCTCAAGGGTCAACAAAAGATTATCTAAAGACCCCTTACTCAGGCCATCCTTAATGAATTGTATTTTATCTTCACGGTTTATAGATACCATTCCTAAAGAACGACATGTTGCATTACAAGTCCATCTGGCACATCGGTGACAGACTTTCAGTCGTTTTGCACGACGTTTCTTTGCAAAAGTGCTTTTACCTGTTCCAGGCATGTGTGAAATGAAAGAATTGGAGGACTCACCTAATAATCGGACCTTTGCTTCAATCAGCCAGCGAATATCTTCAGGAATTCCATGATTCATTAACAACTTCAATCTTGCACACCTAGCACGGTAAATTTTTGTAATCGCATTCTGAGGCAGAGCGGGAAAGTACTTTTTCAATTTTTCAAGAGTGGTGTCCATTTTCAAATAAGAATTGGAAAAGAGAGTCAAAGAAGGGAGAAATAGCAAAGTATTGCACAAATATATACAGATATCAGTTATTATGGGAAACTGAAGAACCGACTGAAGTCACGGAGTACCATTATCCGCCATTTGACCGGGATGAGAGACTAGCAAAATAAGAGTCACACCAAAAGGAAACACAAAAACAATGTGAGAAAAACAAAATAATCAACCTTTATCTACAGGATCATTCAAACCAATGGATTCATTTTCACTAGGAAAATTATCAAAGTAAGCTTTCAAACGATGTCCATTTCTTTTAGAAACATTGTCATTCTTTGGATTCTCAATATCAAAGGCCCCATAAGGATACACATGTTTCTCAATAAATGGACCGCTCCATCTTGATCTTAACTTTTCAGGAAATAAATGGAGTCGAGAATTATAAAGCAAAACTTTTTGACCAGTATCAACTTTTTGACAATTTTCACAAGTTTTGCAGAATGCATGTGTGTCCTTAAACATGGTGGGCCAATAAAATCCATTTTGAAAGATTTTCGCAATGGTCTTTTTTTACGAGAAATGACTCCCACATGCTTCAGAATGACAAAATTTAATGACACTACTTACCTCATTGTCCGCAATGCATCTTTGAAATATTTGATCAGGACAATGTTTGAATAAGTTAGGGTCATCCCAATAAAATTTCTTCACTTCGTTCAAAAACTTACCTTTGTCTTCGGTACTCCAGTGAGTTGGCAAATCTCCTGTAGGAAGAAAATTGATATTTTTAGCAAACCAAGGCATTGAACTAAGAGAAAGTAAGGATTTATTAGGAAAGTAATCGTCGATTGGTGTGATGTCAGATGTTGAATCTGTTGTCACACTTGACAAAAGATTCGCATCAACATTTTCGGTGTCTTTTTGATCCGTGATTTCTTCCTGAGAATAAATCATTTGCAAATCTTCAGATTCATCCAACTCAATTTTACCCAAAGTAGATTCAAGTTGATCATAAACTAATTCTTCAATAGAATCTACTTCTTGTAAATCATTATCATCTCTAGGTTGCTTGCAAATGTTGAAAATATTCATCTCCAATGTCATGTTCCCAAATGATAGCTTCATCAATCCATTCCTACAATTAATCAATGCATTAGAAGTTGCAAGAAACGGACGTCCTAAAATAACAGGAAATGAATTACATGCTTCAACAGGTTGTGTGTCCAAGACAATAAAATCCACAGGATAAATGAATTTATCGACTTGTACTAACACATCTTCAACTATTCCTCTAGGCACTTTTACAGATCTATCGGCAAGTAAAAGAGTTACAGAAGTTGGTTTTAACTCACCTAGATTGAGACTTTGAAAAACTGAATATGGAAGTAAATTCACACTAGCTCCAAGATCAAGTAAAGCTCTTTCAATTTTATGTTCTCCAATAAAGCATGAAATTGTAGGACAACCAGGGTCTTTATATTTCAATGCATTATTGTTCTGAAGAATGGCACTTACTTGTTCGGCTAAAAAGGCTTTCTTTTTCACATTCAGTTTTCTCTTCACAATGCACAGATCTTTCAAAAATTTAGCATAAGAAGGAACCTATTTAATAGCATCCAGCAAAGGTATATTGATCCTTACCTGTTTGAAGGTTTCAAAAATTTCAGAGTTGTGATTGACTTTCCTTTGTTTCGTCATGGCATGAGGAAATGGAAGTGCTGGCAGAGAATCAGTCTTTTCTTTGCAATGATCAGATTCAACCCCTTCCTTACCCTCAGAGATTGACTCATCATCATTCTCACAAGGTTCAAGAATGGGTTTTTCAATAACCTTACCACTGCGAAGAGTGATGACTGATTTTACATGATCCATGTGTTGGCTTCCCGAACTACTTGCATTCGTGTTGTATTGCCCCTTTGGATTTTGTTGCGGTTGAGATGGAAACTTACCTTTCTCTTGGAAACTGAGAGCAGATGTCAATTTTGCAAGAGTATCTTTAAAATCTGTCATGCTTTGAGCAAGTTGAGTGTTAATTGCCTCTTGCTTTTCCATAAATGCATGCAATGTTTCCTCAAGATTTCTTCTAGGAGGGGGGGCATAAGGAGGTGCATATCCATGAGAATTTTGGAAATTATGATGTGCTTGAAACGGTGGCTGTGAAGTTTGTGCATTATTGTTATCACTCTTCCAATTGAAATTTGGGTGATTTCTCCAACCAGGGTTGTATGTTTGCGAATATGGGTTATGGTTGGGTCTTTGAAAACTGTTTAATGCATGGGCTTGTTCATGGAGACATTCTTTAAAAGAAGGCAAGGTTGGACAGTCATTGGTTGAATGTTCGTTGGTTTCACAAATTTGACACGCAATGTCTTGAACAGATTTTAATTGGCCACTCTTTTTTAATTCTAGTGCCTCAACTTTTCTAGCTAAAGATGCGAACTTGGCTTGGAGGTCATGATCTTCCCTAAGGTTGTACATACCTCCACTAGATGTATGAGGTTGGGTTTTACTTGGTGCCTCATAAGTACCTGTGGTGTCCCAATTTTGCGCATTTTCAGCTAGCAAATCTAAGTACTCCATTGCTTCATTAGGGTCTTTATCTTCAAAAGTTCCATTGCACATCAATTCAACCATTTGCCTATCTCTAGGTGTTAATCCTTCATAAAAATGTGAAACTAATCTCCATGTTTCAAAACCATGATGTGGGCAAGTATTAAGCAAGTCTCGATACCTATCCCAACATTGATAAAATGTTTCTCCTGGTTTTTTAGAGAAAGTAATGATTTGTCTTTTGAAAGAGTTTGTTCTGTGGGATGGAAAAAACTTCTTTAAAAATTGTTGTTGCATTTCATCCCAAGCACGAATGGATCCAGGTCTCAAATTTTGTAGCCATGTTTTAGCTTTATCTTTTAATGAAAAAGGAAAAAGCTTCAATCTAATCGTGTTCATGCTACAATTTGAGTCATTATACGTGTTGCAAACCTCCTCAAATTCCCTTAAATGCAAGTATGGATTTTCTAAATCTAAGCCATGAAAAGATGGTAAAAGTTGAATAATGCCTGTCTTAAATTTAAAATGAGATGCATCAGGTGGAAAAACTATGCATGAGAGTGCACTTGTTCTTGTGGGATTCATGTGGTCTCTAAGTGTTCTAACCCGAATATTCTCATTATTTTCATTATGAAGTGATTGGTTATCTTCTTCGGCCATATTTTCTGAAAATGATGAGGATACCCTACAAAGTCTACCACTTAATGTACGTGACCACTCTCATGCACGTGTAAGAAGAGAATAAAAGGAAGAAGAAAACAAAAGAAAAAGAAACAAAACAACAAAAAGAATAAACAAAATTACATACAAGAAAAGAGAAAATAGAATAAATTTGTACAAGAATTTACCTCCCCGGCAACGGCGCCAAAAACTTGACACGACCAAAAGATTGATGTCTTTTTCCAAGTGCAGGAGTGTCGAAGTAATAAATAACCCGGCAAGACCGGGGTCGAACCACAGGGAGGTTACTTGTATAAATTATAAACAACAATAATACAACAACAATAGTAATAACAATAACAACAACAACAATAATAATAATAATAATAATAATAATAATAATAATACTAGTAGTAGTAGTAGTAATACTAATAATAGTAATAGTAGTAGTAATGATAATAATACCAATAATACTATTAATAATGATAATAATAAAGATGATGAAGAAGAAGAAGTGATGAGAACTTTGAGATGGAAGATTAACGTAAGGATTAAACAATGATAACAACAAATGTCAAGGTTAGAGGATCCACTAATGGTATTTCAAACAAGTATAGTATAAACTCTTTTTATTCAATTGGAAACCACACACAAAGGAGGTTCCAATCAGATTATAAATTGTTAACATGATTACATTAATTATCTTATTCGAATAATGCTAATACTTGTAAATGTTTTCAGGCATTCATGATTATAACTTATGTTAACAACAAATCAAGTTCCTTTCATAGCTCAGGTGTCGGTTATACCATACAGTATGGGCTATGAAAGTGCCAAGTATTTGTTATACCAAGTGTTATACAACATAAATCTAGATTAACCATTTAACAAGCAGAGTATTAAAAGTGAACAAGATAACAAATATAAAGCATGTTAGTATCCAACATTAAAGTCCATGTTGAGTTTATATTATACTTATCCTTACACCATTAGTGTAACCTTTTCACCTTGACATAATTAACTTAGCTAGACATAATGAAAGAAAGAAACATAAATAAACAAGATAAGAACATAAGTAAGATAAAAGTTAACTAAGTAAAGGAAAGGAAATGAAAGGCATAAACTTGATATTAATGAAAGCAAAACATAAGCAATACAAAGAGAGAAAGCAAGAGCATGATCTTGATCTCAATACCAAGATGCCTAAATACATGGCAAATGCCTCCTTTTATAGGCCAAAATTTGGAACTATTGATTTGTTGACTAATTGATGAGTGGGTGGCCACATCTTGACTTGGTGACAATTCTTATCTTCTTGTCTGCCAAAAACGTCATTGATAACGTCATAATTTGAACAGACTTCAATCATGAAAGTTCTAGGAAATTGTCTCATCTTTCTAGGGTAAAAATTTGAGATCATTTGGACTTGTAGAACTCGAGATATGGACTGAACACTGAACAGTGTCTGGGCTGCAGGACAGATTCGGACTTCTTCTTTGTTGCTATACTTTGGACTTGAAAACGGCCTTGTTAAATCTTGGGCTCCACATGAAAGTTGTAGGCCTATGTCTTATCTTTCCATCCATATAAAATGGACCTAAATCCAAGATCTACAGCTCCAGATATGACCCAATTACCGAAAAGTGTTCCAGTTTGGACTGCACCAACATCTCTTTTCTAAGTTTGGCCATCTCTTTGTCCTTTCAATTTCAGTACTTCAACTCATCAATCAATTTATGTGATAGGCCTGCATTTAAGATGAACATTTACCATAAATTAAAGGTATCTTATATAATTAGATATGTTATTATAAAACATGCTTTAGTTAAGGAGTTATTGATACTTCAAGTGCAAAATGATGATATAAAACCTTGATAAAAATGCACTTTTAAGTACTAATCAGTTTTCCTTGGACTAGATATGGAATCGCTACTCGGTGAGGCGGAGGTCTCGTCGCTCCAGATCAGAGTACCAGTTTGAAAGGGCCATAACTTTAAATCCGACCTTTGGATCTCCCTCAGAATTTTACAGTAGTTTCTGGACAATGTTATCCTTGGAGTAGATGTGGAATCGCTACTTAGTGAGGCGGAGTTCTCGTCGATCCAAACCAGAGTACAGGTTCGAAAGGGCCATAATTTTTTATCCGACAGTTTGATCGCCATCAAATTTTACAGAAGTTTCCGGACTATATTTTCCTTGGAGTAGATGTGGAATCTCTTCTCGATGAGGTGGAGGTCTCGTCGATCCAGATTAGAGTACCGGTTCGAAAGTGCCTTAACTTTTAATCCGAACATTGGATCTCCCTTAAATTTTTACAGGAGTTTCCGGACGCTGTTTTCCTTGGAGTAGATATGGAATCGCTACTTGGTGAGAAGGATATCGCGTCGCTCAAGACCAGAGTACCTGTTCGAAAGGGCCATAACTTTTGATCCGACCGTTGGATCCCCACCAACTTTTTACAGCAGTTTTCGGACGCCATTTTCCTTGCAGAAGTTTTGGAATCGCTACTCAGTGCGGTGTTGGTCTCCTCTCTAGCCCAAAGTACCGGTTTGAAGTGCCATAACTTTTGATCCAACCGTGGGATCTCCCTCAAATTTTTACAGGAGTTTCGAGACATTGTTTTCCTTGGAGTACATGTGGAATCTGTACACGGTGAGGCTGAGGTCTCGTCCCTCCAGACCAAAATACCGGTTTGAAAGGGCCATAACTTTTCATCCAACCTCTGGATCACCCTCAAATTTTTAGAAGTGTTTCCAGATGCTGTTTTCCTTAGAGTAGACGTGGAAATCGCTACTCGGTAAGGCGGAGGTCTCATTGCTTCAGACTAGAGTACCGGTTCGAAAGGGCCATAACTTTTGATCCACCGTTTGATCGCCATCAAATTTTTACAAGAGTTTTCGAAAGTTGTTTTTCGTGGAGTAAATGTGAAATCGCTACTTGGTTAGACGGAGGTCTTGACCCTCCAAACCAGAATACCGGTTCTAAAGGGCCATCACTTTAGATCCGACCATTGGATCGCCCTCAAAATTTTGTAACAATTTCCGGACGTTGTTTTTCCTCGTACTAGAAGTGGAATCGCTACTCGGTCAGGTGGAAGTCTCGTCCCTTGAGATCAGAGTACCGGTTCGAAAGCGCCATAACTTTTAATCTGATCGTTGGATCGCCCTCAAATTTTTACAGGAGTTTCGAAACGCTGTTTTCCTTGGAGTAGATGTGGAATCGCTACTCGGTGAGGCGGAGTTCTCGTCACGAGAGACTAGAGTAACAGTTCGAAAGGGCCATAACTTTTGATCCGACCGTTGGATCTACCTTAAATTTTACAGGAGTTTCCGTACTCTGTTTTTCTTGGAGTAGATGTGGAATCGCTACTCGGTGAGGCGGTGGTCTCGTCGCTCCAGACTAGAGTACCGGTTTGAAAGGGCCATAACTTTTGATCCAACCGTTGGATCTCCCTTACATTTTCATAGGAGTTTCCGGACGCTGCTTTCCTTGGACTAAATGTGGAATAGCTACTCGGTGAGGAGGAGGTCTCATCGCTCCACACCAAAGTACCGGTTTGAAAGGGCCATAACTTTTGATCCGACCGTTGGATCTCCCTCAAATTTTCACAGGAGTTTCCGGACGCTGTTTTCCTTAGAGTAGATGTGGAATCGCTACTCGGTGGGGGGGAGGTCTCGTCGCTCCATACCACAAAACCAGTTTGAAAGGGCCATAACTTTATATCCGACCTTTGGATCGCCCTCAAAGTTTTATAAGAATTTCCGAACGTTGTTTTTCCTTGGTGTAGATGTGGAATCGCTACTCGGTGAGGCGGAGGTCTCGTCATTCCAGACCAGAGTACCAGTTCGAAAGGGATATAACTTTTGATCTGACCGTTGGATCTCCACCAACTTTTTACAGGAGTTTCCAGATGTCGTTTTCCTTGCAGAAGTTATGAAATCGCTACTCGGTGAGGTAAAGGTCTCGTAACTTCATACCAGAGTACCGGATTGAAAGGGACATAACTTTTGATCCGACCGTTGGATCTCCTTTAGATTTTTACAAGAGTTTCCTGACACTGTTTTTCTTGTACTAGATGTGCAATCGCTACTTGGCGAGATGGAGGTCTCGTCGCTCCATAGTAGAAAACCGGTTCGAAAGGGCCATAACTATAAATCCGACCGTTGGATCGCCCACAAATTTTTATAAGAGTTTCCGTACGCCGATTTCCTTGCAGAAGTTATGGAATTTTCCGACGCTGTTTTCTTTAAAGTAGATATGGAATCGCTACTTCGTGAGGCGAAGGTCTCGTCATTCCAGACTAGAGTACCAGTTCGAAAGGGATATAACTTTTGATCCGACCGTTGGATCTCCACTAACTTTTTACAGGAGTTTCCAGATTTTGTTTTCCTTGCAGAAGTTATGAAATCGCTACTCGGTGAGGTGGGGGTCTCGTCACTCCAGACCAGAGTACCGGTTCCAAAGGGCCATGACATTTGATCTGACCGTTGAATCTCCCTCATATTTTTACAGGAGTTTCTGGACGCTGTTTTCCTTGTTGTAGATGTGGAATCGTTACTCGGTGAGGCGGAGTTCTCGTCGCTCCAGACCAGAAAACCGGTTCGAAAGGGCCATAACTTTAGATTCGACCTTTGGATTGCCCTCAAAATTTTATAAGAGTTTTCAGACGTTGTTTTTCATTAGTGTAGATGTGGAATCGCTACTCGGTGAGAAGGAGGTCTCGTAGTTCCAGACCAGATTACTAGTTCGTAAGGCATATAACTTTTGATCCAACCGTTGGATCTCCACCAACTTTTTACAGGAGTTTCCGGACGCTGATTTCCTTGCAGAAATTATGTAATCGCTACTCGTTGAGCTTGAGGTCTCGTCGCTCCAAACAAGAAAACCGGTTCGAAAGGGCTATAACTTTTGATCCTACCGTTTGATCGCCATCAAATTTTTACAAGAGTTTCCGGACGCTGTTTTCCTTCTAGTAGATGTGGAATCGCTACTCGGTGAGGCGGAGGTCTCGTCGCTCCATTCCAGAAAACCGGTTCGAAAAGGCCATAACTTTGGATCCGACCATTGGATCGCCTTCAAAATTTTATTAGAGTTTTCGAACACTGTTTTTCCTTGTAGTCGATGTGGAATCGCTACTCGGTGAGGTGGAGGTCTCGTCGCTCCAAACCAAAAAATCGGTTTGAAAGGGTGATAACATTAGATCCAACCTTTGGATCGCCCTCAAAATTTTATATGAGTTTCCAGACATTGTTTTTCCTTGGTGTCGATGTGGAATCGCTACTCGGTGAGGTAGAGGTCTCGTCACTCCAGACCAGAGTATCGATTCGAAAGGGCCAAAACTTTTGATTCGACAGTTGGATCTCCCTTAGATTTTTACATGTGTTTCCGGACGCTGCTTTCCTTGTAAAAGATGTGGAATCGATACTCTGTGAGGTGGAGGTCTCGTCGCTCCAGACTAGAGTTCCGGTTCGAAAAGGCCATAACTTTTGATCCAACCTTTGGATCTCCCTTAAATTTTTACAGGAGTTTCGGGACGTTGTTTTCCTTGGAGTAGATGTGGAATCTCTACTCAGTGACGCGGAGGTCTCGTCGCGCCAGACCTGCGTACCGGTTCTAAAGGGCCATAACTTTATATCCAACCGTTGGATCTCCCTTAGATTTTTACAGGAGTTTCTGGATGCTGTTTTCCTTGGAGTAGATGTGGAATCGCTACTCGTGAGGTGGACGTCTCGTCGCTCCTTAGCAAATAACCGATTCGAAAGGGCCAAAACTTTTGATCCGACTGCTGGATCTCCCTTAAATTTTTACAGTAGTTTCCGGACTATGTTCCTTGGACTAGATATGGAATCATTACTCGGTGAGGTGGAGGTCTCGTCGCTGTGGACAAGAGTACCGGTTCAAAATGGCCAAAACTTTTGATCCGACCGTTGGATCTCCCATAGATTTTTACAGGAGTTTCCGGACGCTGTTTTCCTTGTAAAAGATGTGGAATCGATACTCTATGAGGTGGAGGTCTCGTCGCTCCAGACTAGAGTTCCGGTTCGTAAAGGCCATAACTTTTGATCCGACCTTTGGATATCCCTCAAATTTTTACAGGAGTTTCGGGACGCTGGTTTCCGTAGAGTAGATGTGGAATCGCTACTCGATGAGGCGGAGGTCTCGTCGCTCCAGACAAGAGTACTTGTTCGAAAGGGCCTTAACTTTTAATCTGATCGTTGGATCGCCCATAAATTTTTACAGGAGTTTCCGGACGCTGTTTTCCTTGGATTAGATGTGGAGTCGCTACTCGAAGAGGCAGAGGTCTCGTCACGCCAGACCTGAGTAACGGTTCGAAAGGGCCAAAACTTTTGATCCGACCGTTCGATCTCCCTCAAATTTTTGTAGGAGTTTCCAGACTATGTTTTCCTTGGATTAGATGTGGAATAGCTACTCGATGAGACGGAGGGCTCGTCGCTCCAGACCAGAGTACCGGTTTGAAAGCGCCACAACTTTTGATCTGGACGTTTGATCGCCATCAAATTTTTACAGGAGTTTCCGGACGCTGTTTTCCGTGTAGTAGATGTGGATTCGCTACTCAATGAGGCGGAGTTCTCGTCGCTCCAAACCAGAAAACCAGTTCGAAAGGGCCATTACTTTAGATTCGACCGTTGGATCGCCTTTAAAATTTTATATGAGTTCCCGGACGTTGTTTTTCCTTGTTGTAGATGTGGAATCGTTACTCGATGAAGTGGAGGGCTCGTCGTTCCAAACCAGAGTACCGGTTCGAAAGGGCTATAACTTTTGATCTGACCATTGGATCGCCACCAACTTTTTACAGAGTTTCTGGATGCCGTTTTCCTTGTAGTAGATATGGAATCACTGCTCGGTGAGGCGGAGGTCTCGTCGCGTTAAACTAGAGTAACGGTTCTAAAGGGCCAAAACTTTTGATCCGATCGTGGGATCTCCTTCAGATTTTTATAGGAGTTTCCGGACGTTGCTTTCCTTATAGAAGATGTGGAATCGATACTAGGTGAGGCGAACATCTCATCGTTTGAGATCAAAATACCAATTCGAAAGGGTCATAACTTTTGATCCGATAGTGGGATCGCCCTCAACTTTTTACAAGAGTTTCCGAACGCTGCTTTCCTTAGAGTAGATGTGGAATCCCTACTCGGTGAGGCGGAGGTCTCGTCACGCCAGACTAGAGTAACGGTTCGAAAGGGCCAAAACTTTTGATCTGGCAGTGGGATCGCCCTCAATTTTTTACAGGAGTTTTCGGACGCTGCTTTCCTTATAGTAGATGTGGAATCGCTACTCGGTGAGGCGGAGGTCTCGTCGCGCCAGACTAGAGTAACGGTTCGAAAAGGCCAAAACTTTTGATCCTACTATTGGATCTCCTTCAGATTTTTTCAGGAGTTTCCGGACGCTGCTTTCCTTGGAGTAGATGTGGAATCGCTACTCGGGGAGGCGGAGGTCTCGTCGCTCCAGACCAGAGTACTGGTTTGAAAGGGCCATAACTTTTAATCCGACCGTTTGATCACCATCAAATTTTTACTGGAGTTTTCAGATGTTGTTTTCCGTGTAGTAAATGTGGAATCGCTACTCGGTGAGGCGGAGGTCTCGTCGTTCCAGACCAGAAAACCAATTGGAAAGGGTCATAACTTTAGATCCGACCATTGGATCGCCCTCCAAATTTTGGATGAGTTTTTGAACGCTGTTTTCCTTGAAGTAGATGTGGAATCGCTACTCGGTGAGATAAAGATCTCATCACTCGAGACTAGAGTACCAGTTCGAAAGCGCCATAACTTTAGATCCGACCGTTGGATGTCCCTTAAATTTTTAGAAGAGTTTCCGGACGCTATTTTCCTTTGAGTAGATGTGGAATCGCTACTCGGTGAGATAAAGATCTCATCGCTCGAGACCAGAGTACCAGTTCTAAAGGGCCATAACTTTTGATCTGATCGTTGGATCTCCCTTAAATTTTTACAAGTGTTTTTGGACGCTATTTTCCTTGGAGTAGATATGGAATCGCTACTCGGTGAGGTGGAGGTGTCGTCGCTCCAAACAAGTGTACCAGTTTGAAAGGGCCAAAACTTTTGATCCGACCTTTGGATCTCCCTCAAATATTTGCAGGAGTTTCGAGACGCTGTTTTCGTTGGAGTAGATCTAGAATCGCTACTCGGTGAGGCGGAGGTCTCGTCGCGCCAGACTAGAGTAACGGTTCGAAAGGGCCAAAACTTCTGATCGGACGCATGGATTAGACATCCCAAAGCACCCCTAGGGACTCAAATATAATCAACGTACTACTGCCACGGGTGACGCATAGATTCTACAGCTCAAACAACACCTAGGGACTCAGATATCATCAACGAAATGCTGCCACGGTTGATGCATGGATTCAACAGCCCAAACAGCCCCTAGGTCCATCCATTAGTGTTATGCCTAAACATGTTTATGATTCTCTTAGTCTTAAGCCTTTGAATAAAACTAGTATTGTAATACAACTTGCAAAACGTAGTTTTGTTTATCCACTTGGTGTGATAGAAGATGTCCTAGTCAAGATTGATTGTTTGGTTATTCCATGTGATTTTTATATTCTTGATATGGAACATGATTTTTGTCATTCATCAAACAACACTCCTATATTGTTTGGAAGACCATTCTTGAAAATTGCCAATACAAAGATTGATTGTGGTAAGGATACTTTGTTTATGGAGGTAGGAGATGAAAAAGTTGAATTTAATTTTCATGATGCAATGAAATATCCTTATAGCAATGTTTATTCTATCACATGTTATGACCAAGTTGATAAGTGTGTGCGATAAGTTTTTGATTTTGATTGTGAGGATGGATTAAGTGTAGCTTTGAGCTATGGCTATGATTTTACCAAGATAGAAGAGATGGAGAGGGACATAGGTGTTCCCCAAAACATGCACGAATCAGCATTGTCTTTGCAAACCGTTCCCCATGGTAATGTCTTTGTTGATTTAGTACTTTCAAATAAAAAGCTTTTGCCATCTATTTTGCAGGCCTTCAAGCTAGAATTGAAACATTTACCCGATAATTTGAAGTATGTATTCATTGGCGACAATAATACACTTCCTGTTATCATCGCAAAAGGTTTGACAAGTGCGCAAGAGGAAAAACTTGTGAAGTTGTTGTGTAATCACAAGACGACCATTGGATGGACTTTAGCCGACATCAAGGGCATTAGTCCCCTCAATGTGTATGCATCACATACTATTGGAGGACAATGCAAAACCAATAAGGGAATGCAAAGGAGGGTGAACCCGCCTATGATGGAGGTAGTGAAAGCTGAAATTTTGAAACTGTTAGATGCAGGTGTCATTTACCCCATCACGGATAGTAAATGGGTGGCGCCAATCCATGTGGTGCCCAAGAAGACCGGAATCACATTGGTGAAAAACAAAAATGATGAACTCATTCCTACTCGCATCTCGAGTGGATGGAGAATGTGTGTTGATTACAGAAAGCTAAATCTTGCTACACGCAAAGATCATTTCCCATTACCATTCATGGATCAAATGCTTGAATGCCTTGCAGGTAAGTCTTTTTATTGCTTTCTTGATGCATATAGTGGATACAATCAGATTGTTATTAATCCTGAGGATCAAGAAAAAACTACATTTACATGTCCATTTGGTACATATGCATGTAGAAGAATGCCCTTTGGTCTCTGTAATGCACCTGCAACTTTTCAAAGATGCATGATGAGTATTTTTTCTGACTATGTTGAAAGAATAATTGAGGTTTTCATGGATAATTTCACGGTATATGGTGATTCTTTTGATAAGTGTCTAGAAAATTTATCTTTGATCTTGAAAAGGTGCATTGAAACTAACCTTGTCTTGAACTATAAAAAGTGTTATTTTATGGTAGAACAAGGAATAGTTCTTGGGCCTGTTTTGTCTTCACGTGGATTAGAGGTTGATAAAGCTAAAATAGACGTTATTTCATCATTGCCTTACCCTTTATGCATGAGGAAAGTTCGTTCTTTTCTAGGTCATGCAGGTTGATAAAGCTAAAGTGGTTTTTATTGGCCTTTTATTTTTAAAGATGCATATCACTTCTGCAAATCATGTGAGAAATGCCAAAGAACAGGTAATATGAATCATAAGAATCAAATGCCTTTAATGAATATTCTTGTAAGTGAAATTTTTTATGTTTGGGGTATTGATTTTATGGGTCCATTTCCTTCTTTTTTTGGCAATCTTTATATCTTTCTTGCTGTTGATTATGTGTCCAAGTGGATTGAGGCGAAAGCTAAGTTTGTTTTATGAATCAAAACAACTAACGATGCTAAGTTTGGTTTAGATTTTGTCAGGACTCACATATTTGACAGGTTTGGAATCTGTAAAGTTATCATTAGTGATCTGGCACTCATTTTTGCAATCGTTCAATTGAAGCATTGTTCCGCAAATAGCGTGTGACGCATCGGACTTTAACAGCTTACCACCCTCAAACGAATGGCCAAGCTGAAATTTCAAATCGAGAAATCAAGTCTATTTTGGAGAAGACAGTGCAACCTAACCGGCGAGATTGGAGTCTACGACTTGGTGATGCACTTTGGGCTTATCAGACTGCTTACAAATCACCTAAGGGAATGTCACCTTATAGGATGATTTATGGAAAAGCATGTCATCTACCGGTGGAGCTTGAACACAAAGCTTTTTAGGCCATTAAAAAATGTAACATGGATTATGATGCTGTTGGGATTGCAAGAAAGTTGCAATTGCAAGAGTTGGAAGAGATTCGAAATGATGCTTACGAGAATGCAAGGATGTACAAAGAAAAGACTAAGAGTCTCCATGACCGAATGATTACAAGAAAAGAGTTTAGTGTTGGAGACAAAGTCCTTATTTATCATTCGCGTTTGAAACTTTTTCTTGGAAAGTTACGCTCTCGTTGGATTGGACCATTTGTTGTTTCTAATGTTTTTCCTTATGGTGCAGTTGAAACTACAAGTTTAGAAACTAACAAAGTACTCAAGGTCAATGGGCATCGCTTGAAACCTTTCTATGAAGGTTGGACAGCAGAACTCACCGCTTCTATGGAGTTAGCTGAACCAATATATGAAGAATGAGTATGCAACATGTCGAGCCAATGACATAAAACAAAAGCGCTTACTGGGAGGCAACCCAGCACAAAAAGAAAAAAAAACAGATTTGCTTTCTTTTTTCCCTTATCTTTTAATTTTCGCATTTTACTTTATTTTTGTCATTCTCCTATATTCCTTTTATTTTATTTCAACATTGAGGACAATGTTGTTTTTTTAAGTGTGGGGGTATTGGGAGAATGTTGGTTTTCTAATTTTGGTTTTCTTTGTTATTTTTCCAAAAAAATAAAAATAAATTATGTTTGATCTTTTGAACTCCCATTAGTTTTTAAGAATATGAGTATTATATATGAGAATTAGTTGAGATAGATGAACATATAAATCAAATGAATGAGTGTGCATGCAAGTTTTAATGTTTAATTGGTTTAGAGATTGATTTTGAGAATATGTCATGTTGACTTTATAGTGTTATACCAATGCAAGCTTTTGAGCCTTCAACATTATATTCTTTGATTTTGCATTCTTTCAATAATATATCTCTAGAACTTGCTTCATATCTTGTTGAGATAACATTCGCATTACATATATATATGAAGATGATAAAGGCATTAGAAATTTTAACCACTTGAGCTAAAAAGCTAACCTAAAGCAAATTATTCTTAGTAAACCCCTTTTGAGCTTGTTTATCTTTTCTTTGCTTTATCCATGTATAAGCCTTAACTTTATATATGTTTTCCTTTTCCCCTGGTCAAGGATTAGTAGAGCATATACTTGTGATATTTCATGGAATTATGGTTGGATATTATATGAAAAGAAAGAAGAAGTGATGCTTGATGAAAAGATGGGCAAAGTTGCCAAAGGTTAAAAACAAAAAGAAAAGAAAAAAAAGTGTTCCTTTATATTCTTAAGATTTTACATTGAAAAAGCTTGAAATCAAAAGAAGTTCATTAATGATTAAAGATGGAAAATTTATGTGCTTTGATGGAATATCTTGTTTGAAATATCATTTTTCATAATGGTCTACTTTCTTTGGTTTTAACCTTTTCTTTTACTCTCTTTTACCTCACCTTTACCTTAGCCCCGTTACAACTAGAAAATAAGACCTTTTGATTCATGCATTGTTTGTAATATGTTAGTAATGGAGATGAGATTGAAGAGCAAGTTTATGGTAGAACATATTCATTGATTGAATTTGAGAGATTTAAACACATAAGCCTTAAACACATGAGTGTTGGAGTGTATATTAAAGAGAGGACCTATTACTTTGGCATGGCATAGATTTCATTTAAATCTTGACGATTAATTGAGTTTTGAAGTTTGCATGTAAATAAATTCATGAGAATTTATACTCTTTATCCTTCTTGATTGTATTCTTGTTTATAATGCATAAATTCTTGGACATTTTATGGGGGATTAAGAGGTTGATCATAGTTATTTTCTATTTGATTTTAGTTATCTTTTCTCGAGGATGAGTAAGAGCTAAGTGTGGGGGTATTTGATGCAACCATATTATTCGATAGTTTCACCCACATTTAACTAATGTTTTGCCTGTGTTATATCTATAGAATACCTTGAAATTCTTTGTTTTATGTTTTGAAGGTACTTTTGGGTGAAAGATACAAAAAGAAGTAAATTAGAGGTAACTGGCAGATTTGACGTTCAGTCGATGTTTTGTGCAGAGCATGAGTTCTAGAGGTTGAAATGAAGTGATTTTAGTGGCACTAAAAAGCTAACATCCATACATTTCTGGACATCTAAGGCAAGAAAATAAAATAAGGAAGATCATGGAAATCGCAGCTTTCAAAGTCAAACCTCGCAATCTACCAATGTTGACCTTCGACCATTCCGACTTGAATATCTGGAGCTATAGAAGTCTAATTGATGCAAACTCAATTTTGTTGGATTCCTGACTAACAGTACTATAAACACTCAAAATGTCAGCCAAAAATGATGTCATATGAGGGAGATATGATTTTCCAAAGATGACAGTTGAATTCTGCCAGCAAACAGGTTTTGTGAAGGAACATGTCCAAATTACGTTTCGAAGCATCTAAACCGACGTCCAAGTTTTTATTTCAGCAATTTAGCTCCTCTAAGTCAAAGCTTGAAGATTTAATGCAAGGCTATTTCTCCTTTGTAGGAAAATAGTTATTGAAGTACTTAAATGTAAACTGTCAACTTAAGGGAGGACTATTTTGTAAAATAGAGACTAGGGTTTCTTAGCATATAAAAAGAAAGAGAGAAGGGAAAGAGGGCAGAAAGGGGCAGCAGCCAGAAGTGAAGAAACACAAACTCTCCTCTCTACAAAAATAATGCTTTCTTCTATCTTTAAGAGTAGTTGTTCCATATATAAGCAAGGCTAAGCTCATTTTCTTGTTTTCCTATGCATATTTTTTATGATTGTTGTTGATAATTGCTAGAGCGAACTCTAAGTTATTATTGTGAATAATCTATTGCTAAGTTTGATATCAAAACCAAAGTTGTGATATATGAACTTGTGAAGCAACTAAGCTTGATAATTGTGGCGGAACTACATTATTAAACTTAGGGAGAACACTCAAACAAAGAAACACAAGCTGCAGACAACTTGGTTGTCAATAAATCAATCAATTTATCTAGTTCTTAGGGCTGCCATTGAACTAAATCATTAATACGAACATTATGATTGTTTGTTGGTTGGGCTTAGTTATACGACGGATCCATTAATTAACCAATGCTAAGAAAAGATAAAAATTCAGAATATAAATTGAAGTTTCGTTTCAAGGATCGGTTCTAATTTCTGTTGGTGGATGTGTGCTTGCAACCAAGGTTTGTTTTCTTGATAAATTTCGATTTCAATTGATTTGTTTGCTAGTTTAATTTCTTCCATAGTTTAGATCATCACAAATCAAAAGCCCCCAAATGCATAACGTATAGCATAAAAATCTGAACTAAATCTTCCTCATGGGATCGACCCCTTGCTTCTTCTATACAATCTTGTGTGTTGTGTTTTAAGCTAGGATAATTAATTTGTGCGACCGCGACATCGCCATAGTGATGCATGGATTCGACATCGCAAACAGTCCCTAGGGACTCAGAAATCATCAAAGAAACTGCTCCCACGGGTGACGCATGGATTCGACAACCCAAACAGCCCTTAAGGACTCAGAAATCATCAATGAAACTACTTCCACTGGTGACACATGGATTCGAAAGCGCAAAGAGCACATGCGGGCTCAGAAATTATCAACAAAAACTGAGTCAATGTCGTCTCATAAATCATCAATGAAACTGCTTCCACGGGTGACGCATGGATTCCAAAGCACAAACAGCCCCTGGGCCTCACAAATCATCAACAAAACTACTTCTACGGGTGACTCATGGATTCAACAGAGCAAACAGCCCTAGGGACTCATAAATCATTAACGAAACTGCTTTCACAGGTGACACATGGATTCGACAGCGCATAGAGCCCATGTGGGCTCAAAATAATCAACGAAAACTGAGTCGCTGTCATCTCAGAAATCATCAACCAACTTGCTTCCACGGGTGACGCATGGATTCGACAGCGCATACAGGCCCTAAGGACTCTGAAATCATCAACGAAACGGCTTCCACGTGTGATGAATTGATTCGACAGCGCCAACAACCCCTAGGGATTTGAGGATGTCTTTCCGGATGACATTTCCTAGTGGTTTGCCACCAATTAGAGGTATTGAGCATCAAATTGACTTTGTTCTAAGAGCATCTATACCAAATAGACCGGCTTATAGGAGCAATCCTGAAGAGACTAAGGAGCTTCAAAGGCAAGTGGGGGAGTTGATATCGAAATGATACATTCAAAAGAGCATGAGTCCTTGTGCAGTTCCCGTGCTTCTTGTTCCAAAAAGGACAAAACTTGACGAATCTGTGTGGATTGTCGAGCTATCAATAACATCACTGTAAAGTATCGACATCCCATTCCTAGATTAGATGATATGTTGGATGAATTACATGGTTCTAAATTGTTTTCAAAAATTGATTTGAAAAGTAGTTACCGTCAAATTAGGATGAAAGAAGGGGATGAATGGAAAACTGCTTTTAAAACTAAATATGATTTGTATGAGTGGTTGGTTATGCCTTTTGGACTTAATAATGCTCCTAGTACTTTAGTGAGAAACTCAATAGTGCAACTCTTAACTATCCCACTTATGATAAAGAGTTGTATGTAGTAGTGAGGGCTTTGGAGACTTGGCAACATTATCTGTGGCCCCGGGAGTTTGTCATACATACTGATCACCAATCGTTGAAACATTTGAAAGGTCAATGTAAGTTAAGTAGGAGACATGCTAACTGGGTTGAGTTTATTTAAACTTTTCCATATGTGATTAAATACAAGCAAGGTCAAAAAAATGTGGTCGCTGATGCGTTATTGTGAGGTATGTTCTTCTTAATACTCTTAATACTAAATTGCTAGGATTTGAGTATATTAAGGAGTTGTATCTTGATGATCATGATTTCGATTCTATATATGACACATGCAAGGTTTCGGCCAAGGATAAATATTTTAGGCATGATGGATTTTTATTTAAGAAAAATAAATTATGTGTGCCTAATTGTTCTTTATGTGAATTGCTTGTAAGGGAAGCACATGGGGGAGGTTTAATGGGGCATTTTGGTATTACTAAAACTTTGGAGGTTCTGCATGAGCACTTTTATTGGCATAATATGAAATGAGATGTGCAAAGAATATGTGATAGGTGCATAACATGTAGACAAGCTAAGTCTAGAGTAATGCCTCATGGACTATACACACCTTGGCCTGTTCCTAAGGAACCTTGGGTTGATATTTCTATGGATTTCATTTTGGATCTACCTAGGTCTAGGAAAGAGAGAGATTCTACATTTGTTATTGTGGATAGATTTTCTAAGATGACACATTTCATTGCTTGCCATAAAATTGATGATGCAACAAATATAGCTGACATATTCTTTAGAGAGGTCATTCGACTACATGGTTTTCCTAGCAACATTGTATCCGATCAAGACATTAAGTTTTTGAGTTACTTTTGGAAGGTTTTATGGGGTAAGTTAGGAACTAAACTTTTATATTCCACTACTTGTCATCCACAAACTGATGGCCAAACTGAAGTTGTTAACCGGACTTTGATTCAATTGTTAAGGGCTATCATTCAAAAGAATCTTAAAAATTAGAAAGATTGTTTACCATTCATTGAATTTACATATAATCGCAGTGTGCATTCTATTACTGATTATTCACCATTTAAGATTGTGTATGGTTTTAACCCTTTGACACCATTAGATTTGATTCCTTGTTGATGAAAGGGTTAGTCTTGATGGTAATCAAAAGATTCGACAAGGATTAAAAACAAGAATGAACAATATGCAAACAAAGTCAATAGGGGACGAAAATTGGTGAGATTTGAACCAGGTGATTGGGTTTGGGTGAATATGAGGAAGGAAAGGTTTCCTGAACAAAGAACATCAAAGTAAGGTTTCCTGAACAAAAAGATTAAAGTTGATGCCTCGAGGAGATGGTCCTTATCAGATCATAGAAAGGATTAATGATAATGCTTACAAAGTGGATCTACCAGGTGAGTATGGTGTTAGTGCTACCTTCAATACTTCTTATCTTTCTTTGTTTGATTTAGGTAATGATTCGAGGTCGAATCCTTTTGAAGAGAAAGGGGATGATGCAATCCAACCATCAAAGGATCCATTGGAGCTTTTAGTTGGTCCACTTACTAGGTTTAGGGCTAAGAAGTTCAAAGAAGCTTTCAATGGACTTCTTCAAGATACATGGGCTAAGATGGACTTCAAAAGGATTTGTAATAATAAAGACTAAGCCTTGATTAATCTGATTCATGTTCAAGAGGGGCTTGTTGGTGGAACCAAGACCATTATACAAGGATTGGGAGAAGAAGACTAGGACAGTTTGACCTTTTGTTACTCTTGTAGTCATAAATGGAGCTATAGATCAAATTTTGATGTGATTCCAATTGGGATGGAAACTACACTTCCATACCTTTCCAATGGTATATGGCATGCCTTCTAATTCATTAATACAAGAGAGAACCATCATTTTTAAGTTGGGCTTTTGCTGCTGCCAAACAGAATGCGGAAACAACGAACTTGTCTTATTTAATTAGTTGGACTATCAAACTTTATTTATTTTGAGAGGACATTTTGTTCGGGTTTTAGACTTGTTTATTTTAATTAGCTTGGACTAGTTTTAGCTTGGGTTGATGATACGAACCTCATGATCATGTGGTCACGCAACCCACAATCAAGATTGAGATCTGTTCCCGGAAAGCTGAAATAGGTCTGATAGGAGTGTGACACAATGGAAACCTGCCCCAAGGCACCAACACTATTGGATTGAGTAGAATGACGCCACAAAGCCAGTTAATCTTCGATAAGTCAGATTCAGTTCGTTCAAGAACTGAAGAATGCAAGAATCACTCTCACACGTTAAAACTGAAAAAAATTCAGAAGCTGCCGAAATTTTGGCTTACTTGAGTTTAAATAGTTCTTGAAATGTTAACCCTAATGGGCCCCTTATGTGGATTTAAATGAGGTCCACTTAAAACTGACCCAAAACCCTAAACTGAAAAGCCCATAACTTAATCCAAACAAGCCTTGGATCCTAACTGAAAACAAAGTATTAATTAAGCCCAAACAAGCCTTGGGCTGTAGCTAACAAAATAAAACAAAGCCCATAATATTAAATCCATGTTCTGTCATGAGAAGAAGAGAAGGAAGTAAAATATTATAGAACTGATTCAAGGCTTATTTATAGCCTTCCATGCAGTCCTACCCGCATGTCTCTGCGGTCCTTGAACTGGACTTGCTTCCCAGGAGTCCCGTTCCCAAGAGAGCCAGGAAAGAAGGAATTTCCTTATCTACCGTACGCTTATTCCCTTTCCCTATAGCTAAAGCCCTAATTCGTTCAAACGAGCCCATGGAATAATCATCATCATCCTATACTCCAATTATCTCAGAAGTATCCTCTTTTTCTGGGTGGGTTAGAGCAGCTTTCTCACCCACCGCCTTTTGTAGCTAAAATCAAAGATCTTATAGACAAGATCAAAATGACAGTGCCTCAAGAAGATGCTCCATCAAACCCCAATAAAAACGTGCCCTTTAATCCTAGAAACAAAAGGAAAAGGTAGCCACCCATGTTGTTTCCAAGTTGTAGAAGGATTCTTTTGTTTCCTTTGTTGTCCTCACCTCATGGCCCAAATAAGGTTATGTTGGACCCCTCATGCACATGGATAAGATGTACCAGGGTCTCCTCTTGATACTCTAATGGACCTTTCAATTCTGACTTGGTTGAAACATTCAAAACCAATGCATTCAATGCCTCTTTCAATGCCTTTGTCTTGAACCGAGTCATTGGACCATTTGGAACATGTAATGGGTCCTTGCTGGTGTTTTTGGGCTGGTCCACATCATCCCCTTTCTCCTCGAAAGGATTCAACCTCGAATCAAAATCTGTGTCAAACAACGTAAGATCAGCAACATTAAAGGTAGCACTAACACCATGCTCACCTGAAAGGTCAATTTTGTATGCATTGTCATTGTTTCTCTCTAAAACCTGAAATGGACCATCACCACGAGGCTGTAATTTTGATTTCCTTTGGTTAGGAAATCGTTCCTTACACATGTGCACCCAAACCCAATCACCAGGTTGGAAAACAACCACTTTACGTCCCTTATTTGCTTTAGAAGTGTAAAGTCTATTCTTTTTCTCTATTTGCAGTCGAACTCCCTCATGGAGTTGTCTCGCCATCTTTGCCTTCTTTTCACCATCTAAACTTACTTTTTCTTCAAAAGGCAAAGGAATTAAGTCCATAGGAGTCAGTGGATTAAAACCATAAACAATTTCAAATGGAGAAAAACCAGTGGTCGAATGCACAGTTCTATTATAAGCAAACTCAACAAAAGGCAAACATTCTTCCCAACTCTTTAAATTCTTTTGAATTATAGCTCGCAAAAGTTGGGATAATAAATTCACTACCTCAGTTTTTCCATCTGTTTGAGGATGACATGTTGTCGAAAATAAGAGTTTAGTTCCCAACTTTCCCCATAAGGTCTTCCAAAAGTAGCTAAGAAACTTTTTTTTTTTTGGTAAGTTGACGTATGTATTAAAAGAAGAAGATACAAACATTATAAGGGGCATACCCCAGAGTTACAATGAGAACAGAAACATAAAACAACAGATGGCTACAAGCTAGCCACCGACCATAAAACTGAAACCTCACTAGATTCGTTAGGGAAACCAATACAACCAACTAACTAACAAATTAAGAATCTATGGTATTCACTCTCCAAGCTCGTTGGATCCTTTTGTTTTCATTTGTTGGTACGACATTCCTCATCAAATCAAGCTTATCACGAATGATATATTCGATTTGATTAAAGACCAAATTCGAAGTTCTAGACATTCCAGCAAAGATCCTTGCATTCCGTTCTTGCCATACATGATACACTGTAGCTGCGAAACTCAGTTTTCGAGAAAAATTGACGAAACTCTTGCCATGCCAAGAGACAGTGGCCCATCGAATCCATTCATCCCAGCCTTTTGTCATTCTTGGAATGTCGCATCTGTCACAAACATCCCACCAGATCGCTTTAGTATAGGAGCATTCAAAGAACAAGTGGTTGTGATCCTCATTGTTGCGGAGACAGAGTGAGCATCTATTGGGACCATGTATACCAAAGCGATGAAGTTTATCTTGAGTTGTGAGTTTCTGTTGGACAGCCATCCATAGAAGAAATGAATGTCTTGGAACAGCATTCTTGAACCACACAATGTCATGCCATTCAACCATCTGACGATGACGTCTTAGTTGTTCCCAAGCTACTTTGATCGAGAATCTGTGATTTGGCGAATCCAACCAAACTATCTCATCCTTTTGCCCCGTCTTAGGATTAGAATTGGAAGGAATAGCTTCTATAATGGGGTGCCAGCCAATAGCTTGGGTGGTAGGAGTTTTCCATTCTGAGTTATGAATTAGCACTTTCACCCTCGCGTTCTTGGCCATACCTGAATCATAGATAAATCTTTCCCCGTAAGAATCCGCGAGTGGGCTGTGAGGATGTCAATTGTCAAACCATAGAGAGGTTGTCATTCCATCTCCTATGATGTACTTCATCTTCGGCCATGCTAAGGATCTGAGCTTTAGAATCTTTCCCCAAGCCCAAGAGCAATTCTGTGGCGTCTTGATTGTCCAGAAATTCCTACCTCGCAACAGATTGGATCTGATCCAAATAGACCATATTGAGCCATCTGAGTCATTGCACAGGTTCCAAATGTGTTTCAACAAAGCAATCTTGTTCCATTCTGTTATCCTTTTTATTCCTAGCCCCCCCTCCTTTTTGGAAGACATACCTGATCCCAAGCCACTTTAGCCCCAGTAGTTCTCATATCTGAACCTGACCAAAGAAAGGATTTCATAATTTGCTCCACATTTTTAATTACTTGCCCAGGTAAGAGAAAGAGAGATGCCCAATAGACCTGTATGGAAAATAAGACTGAATTAATCAGTTGTACCCGTCCTGCATACGAGAGTGTTCTACAAGTCCAATGTCGAACTTTAGAGGTGATTCGATCCACGAGGCCCTTACAATAAACAGCCTTTAGTCTGGACGAGAGAAGAGGTACTCCCAAATATTTCATAGGGAGCTCCCCCTCTCTAAACCCAAGAATATGAATAATTTGTTCCCTCTCAGCATTTAACACACCGCTCAAGAAGATGTCACTTTTGTTTGGATTTGGATACAGACCTGATAGGTCTTGAAACTTTGTGAGCACAGTTCTGATCATACGAATTGAGTTTACATCCCCGTTGCTAAAAATCATCAAGTCGTCAGCAAAACAAAGATGAGAAATTTTGTCCTTCTTGCATCTCCAGTGGAACTTGAATTCTTGGTTGGCACTCATCTTGCAGAATAGCCCCGAAAGGATTTCCATACATAGGACAAACAAATATGGGGACAATGGATCCCCTTGTCTCAGCCCTCTTCCCCCTTGAAAGTAACCTGCAAGATCACCATTGACGTTGATAGAGAATTGACATGATGTAACACAAACCATGATCCAATCAATTACTGTTCTAGGGAATCCCATTTTTATTAACACAGCGTCAACGAAATCCCACCGCACCGAGTCGTAAGCCTTCATCAGATCAACTTTCATAGCACAACGAGCAGGTCCCGTAGATTTATGATAGCAGAATGTCGTCACTGATTCTCCGTCCTGAGATAAAAGCAGTCTGATATGGACCAACTAAGGATGGCAAAACAACTTTGATTCTCCCAGCTAGAATCTTAGCGATGCATTTGTACACTGTATTGCAGCAAGATATAGGATGAAAATCTGTCAACCTTGTAGGATTAGCAACTTTAGGAATAAGGGAAATGGATGTAGCATTCATTTCTTTAAGCAGTCTACGAGTCTGAAAGAAGGATCTAACAGCGTTGATTACATCTTCCCCAACTATGTGCCACATTCTTTTGAAGAAACCTGCGTTAAAGCCATCTGGACCAGGGGCTTTGTTGTTCTTCAAACTAAACATAGCATGCTTAATCTCCTCCCTTGTTACATCATGTGCGAGTACTTGCTGTTGCGTTGAGGACAGTTTCAAGTTAATTGCCGATTCCATCACTTCCTCGTTCAGAACCCTAGGCATCTGATCCACTCCTAACACACGATGGAAGTATGCAATTACTTCTGATTTGACTGCCGCGTGTCCTTCGACAACCTCTCCATCCTCCCTTGTAAGTGATAGAAGCTTATTTCTATTCTGTCTTCCATTTACTGATTTGTGAAAGTAGCTAGTATTCTGATCCCCCAAGCTAAGCCATTGTATCCTTGCCTTCTGTTTGAAAAAACTCTCTTCAGCCCTGACGGTAGAAGCGTATTTACGAACAGCATCCCTTTCTCGCATGCACAAAATTGGATTCTCATGCGCTGTATGCAGAGCCTGTTGAGCCTTATCCATTTCGTTTTTTGCATCTTTAACTCTATCTGAAATGTTGGAGAAGTGAGCCATGTTGAAAAGTTTCAATTCCTGCTTTAGCTTTCTTAGTTTGCAACACAGCTGATACATTGGACAACCCCTCGAATTCTGATCCCATACCTTCTTCACCAAGGGCATGAACTCGTCATGATCCATCCACATATCGAAGAATCTGAATGGTTTCTTTATGTTCTGATCATTGCCAATAACCTTTACCACCATAGGAGAATGGTCTGACATACTCGAAGGCAAAAATCTCGCTTCTGATAAGGGGAAGTTCAGATTCCACTTCTCATTGACAAGCACTCTATCTAGTTTCCGCATAATCAGATTCTCAGGACATTGGTTCGACCAAGTATAATGCATACCTGAATACCGAAGATCATCTACTTTCGCTTCTCGAATACATGTATCCAATCTGTCCATAGTACCAGCCCATGTAGTAGACCCTTCTAACCTGTCCGACTGGTTGCGGATAGCATTAAAGTCACCCATAAGAATCCACGGGGTTGACTCCCATCCATCACTACGACTCACTATATCAGACCATAATGCCTCACGTAAGGAAGCACTATTGTCTCCATAAATAATTGAAGTATTGAAAATGATATTGGTAGCTAATATAGTGACAGAAACATGAATAGCCTGATCTGACATTCCAACAACATCCACCTTCACCGTATCAGCATTCCAACAAACCCAAATACGACCACGACAAGAGAAATCATAATTATACAAGAAGGACCAAGAACGCATAAGAAGTTTAGAAACATTATCTTTATTCTTGTCTTTAACTCGAGTTTCAACCAAGCCAAAAAGAGCTATCCTCTCTTGATGGATGAGCCGACGCAATTCTGAATGCTTTATAGGATCATTCAAACCTCTAATATTCCAACATCCAATAATCATAGGAAAATAGAGAGGAGTACAAACAGCAACACAAAGATTACCTTGACGTGCCTCCTGGAGAGGAGCCAGATTTCTGATTCTTCTTTGAAGAGGCTTTTGAACCCTTTTTCTTTTTCTCTAGAGAGTCTATAGCCTTAATAGCTAACTGATTAACAGTTTCCCTTTCGGTGGAATTCAGGGTTTGAGGGGTTGTCAGGATCGTTGACGTTAACTCCTTATCGGTTCGTTCCCCATCTGTATCATCTCCCATTGCGTCCATATCTTGATCTAAAGCAGTACTTGCAGCCGCTTGCTCCTGTTTCATGTCTTCTCGTAAACTCGTCAAGACAAGAGGAGAGGAAGGATTTTCATCTTCATGACAAGCAGCATTGCGCACATCTGATGCCGCATGATCATTCATATTACAATCAGACATATGCATACCAGATGTTGAACAACCATTCTCATTACAATTACCCACTTTAGATGCCAAGGGAGCATTCTCCCCACTCACAGAACCCTTGTTCCGTTTACTAACTACCTGCCACTGAAACTGATTCTGCTTGTTATCCGCAGATTTAGAGTTCATAGCTCCTAGATTCCTCTTACCCTCTGCCACCACTTTAAGATTATCAATGTTCTTAGTAGCACATAGCGCTGTGGTGTGTCCAAAGACATTGCAATTACTGCACTTCGACGGTATCCATTCGTACTCAGCTGAAATTGTTATGAATAACCCATTTGGACAGCGAAGATCATATTCCTTAACCAACGCCTTCGAAGCATCTATCTCAACGCAAACTCTTGCGTAACTAAGCCTTTTCGCAACAATGTAGTATGATCCGCATGAAGGGGGACTCCAATAGCACTCGCTACACAGCTCAACCCCTTAATAGTCCAATACTCGAGAGGGACATTATACAGCCTAACCCATACCGGAACTCTGGCCAAATCATCTTTCAAAAATTGCATGTTTGGTTGCCAACGTTTAAGCACCAAAGGCCTGTTTGCCATGTGCCATGGGGCTCTTTCCAGCACATTAGTGGCATGATCGATAGAATCAAAAGTGAAGATGAAGAAACCATTATCCGAAGACAAAACTTCTAATAGACCGTAGGAGCTCCATATTCTTTTGGCAATAGAATTAACCACGGGATACGGTAATTTCTGCCCCACAAAATGACCAACCAGGGTGGATTTTCAAAATTCGCAGCCATCTTCAAACACATCAAGTGGAGGAGCTACTGTCACACGACCATCAGTCGTAATAGGGGGTGCAAAGTGCAGATTACGGACAGAACTAATGCCAAGGGTCTTGCTACCCTCATTGTCAGCAACATCAGAACCCTTCAAAGCATTTAAAAAATTCAGTTTGGGTCTAAATTTTAGTTGTTCTTGTTGATGAGACCCTACCTTCACCTCATCATCTTTAGAACTCAACACATGGTTCATTTCTGGAACAACATTAGAAGCTTGGACAGGAGAGTGTTTCTCTATGGTAACATCAGAATCAACTTGAAACTGAGAAATCCTCACCCCATGGCTATTCAACATATCTTGCAGTTCTAATCTTAATGTATGTCCAGACTTAACTTGATTGTGTTGTTCAATGTTAGAGCTAACCATTGGAACATTTTCCACAGAAGAACATAGAGACATTATGGTAGCACACAAATACTAGAGAGAACAAAATTCTAAGAAGATAAACTGAGTCCAAGAAGCAACCTAAGCTCAGAAATAACAGCAACCTAATCTCATAAACAACAAGATGCAGATTAGTTCATGAAGGAAGAAGATAATTACAGAATTACGAGGCCAATATCTCCCAGCACACTGATTGTAACAATAATCCGTTCGGTCAAGATGTAGAGTAGGTTCTGAAGAACAACATACTCAAAAATGGTAACGATCCAACGGTGAACAAAGAAGATCAAGCTACGACAAACCACTCTGAAACTAGCAAGAAAAATGAAACTTTTCCAAAGAACTGTGAGTTAATCTTCACATATGGCAAAGGCCTTCATATCTATTACAGCCATAAGAGAAATCATGAAGAAAATCCATTCACTATGCTGCAACTTCACCACTTCTCCATAGTTCCAGAACTGAAAATGCAGAATAGTAGAAATATTGCGAGATCAATATCTCTTACCTCGTTGATTGGATAACAGATCCGTTCGGTCAATGTTGAGAGAAGGTGGGAAGGAACAACATAGTCAGAAATGAGAGCAATCCAACGGTGGACGAAGTAGATGTAGCTCCGACAGCACCACACTCTCTCTCTTTCTCTCTTTTCTCTCTCTCTCTAGCAGCAGGAATTTTGTAGCTAAGAAACTTAACATCACGATCTGACACTATACTCTTAGGAATGCCATGCAAACGTACTGTTTCCCAAAAAAACAAGTCTGCGATATGAGATGCATCATCCGTTTTATTGCATGCAATGAAATGCGTCATTTTAGAAAACCTATCAACCACAACAAAAATAGAGTCTCTACCTTTCTTTGACCTAGGTAAATCTAAAACAAAGTCCATAGAGATATCTACCCAATGTTCAGTAGGCACAGGTAATGGTGTATATAGCCTATGCGGTTGTACTTTAGATTTTGCCTTTCTACAAGCAATGCACTGTTCACAAATTCGTTGCACATCTCTTTTCATATTTGGCCAATAAAAATGCTCATGCAATACACATCCAAGGTTTTCGCAACCCCAAAGTGACCCATTAAACCACCCCCATGCTTCACGAATAAGCAATTCACGCAAAGAACTAGCGGGAACACACAATCTATTCTCTTTGAACAAATAACCATCCATCAAATAAAACTTACCAGAAGTCGAATGTCCACATGCATTATAAATCTCGACAAAGTCAGAATCATTGTCATACAATTCCTTCACATATTCAAAGCCTAGCAATCTAGTATTCATTGTCTGTAAAAGAACATACCTGTGCGAAAGTGAATCAGCTACGATGTTCTCTTTGCCTTGCTTATACTTGATTATGTAAGGAAAAGTTTTAATGAATTCAACCCATTTTGCATGCCTCCTATTCAACTTACCTTGTCGTTTCAGATGTTTCAAGGACTCATGATCTGAATGGATTACGAACTGTTTTGGCCACAAGTTTTTTTTTTGGCAAGTTGACGTATGTATTAAAAGAAGAAGATACAAAGATATAAGGGGCATACCCCAGATTTACAATGAGAACAGAAACATAAACACCAGATGGCTACAGGCTACCATCGATCAGAAAACTGAGACCTCACTAGGTTCGATAGGGAAACCAATACAACCAGCTAACTATCAAATTAAGAATCTATGTTATTAACCCTCCAAGCTCTTTGGATCCTTTTGTTTTCATTTGTTGATACGACGTTCCTCATCAAATCAAGCTTATCGCGAATGATACATTCGATTTGATTAAAGACCAAATTCGAAGTTCTAGACATTCCAGCAAAGACCCTTGCATTCCGTTTTTGCCATACATGATACACTGTAGCTGCAAAACTCAGTTTACGAGATAAATTGACGAAACTCTTGCCATGCCAAGTGACAGTGGCCCATCGAATCCATTCATCCCAGCCTTTTTCATTCTTGGAATGTCGCATCTGTCACAAACATCCCACCAGATCGCTTTAGTATAGGAGCATTCAAAGAACAATGGTTGTGATCATTGTTGCGGAGACAGAGTGAGCATCTATTAGGACCATGTATACCAAAGCGATGAAGTCTACCTTGAGTGGTGAGTTTTGTTGGACAGCCATCCATAGAAGAAAACGAATGTCTTGGAACAGCATTCTTGAATCACACAATGTCATGCCATTCAACCATCTGACGATGAATTCTTAGTTGCTCCCAAGCAGCTACTTTGACCGAGAATCTGTGATTTGGCGAATTCAACCAAACTATCTCATCCTTTTGCCCCATCTTAGGATTAGAATTGAAGGGATAGCTTCTACAATGGGGTGCCAGCCAATAGCTAGCTGGGTGGTAGGAATTTTCCATTCTAAGTTATGAATCAGCACATTCACTTTCGCTCTTTTCCATACCTGAATCATAGATGAATCTTTCCCCGTAAGAATCCGCGAGTGGGCTGTGAGGATGCCAATTGTCAAACCATAGAGAGGTTGTCATGCCATCTCCTATGATGTACTTCATCTTCGGCCATGCTAAGGATCTGAGCTTTAGAATCTTTCCCCAAGCTCAAGAGCAATTCTGTGGCGTCTTGATTGTCTAGAAATTCCTACCTCGCAGCAGATTGGATCTGATCCAAGTAGACCAGATTGAGCCATCTGAGTCATTACACAGGTTCCAAATGTGTTTCAACAAAGCAATCTTGTTCCATTCTGTTATCCTTTTTATTCCTAGCCCCCCCTCCTTTTTTGGAAGACATACCTGATCCCAAGCCACTTTAGCCCCAGTATTTCTCATATCTGAACCTGACCAAAGATAGGATTTCATAATTTGCTCCACATTTTTAATTACTTGCCCAGGTAAGAGGAAAAGAGATGCCCAATAGACCTGTATGGAAAATAAGACTGAATTAATCAGTTGTACCCGTCCTGCATACGAGAGTGTTCTACAAGTCCAATGTCGAACTTTAGAGGTGATTCGATCCACGAGGCCCTTACAATAAACAGCCTTTAGTTGGACGAGAGAAGGGGTTCTCCCAAATATTTCATAGGGAGCTCCCCCTCTCTAAACCCAAGAATGCGAATAATTTGGTCCCTCTCAGCATTTAACGCACCGCTCAAGAAGATGTCACTTTTGTTTGGATTTGGATACAGACCTAATAGATCTTGAAACTTTGTGAGCACAGTTTGATCATACGAATAGAGTTTACATCCCTTTGCTAAAAATCATCAAGTCGTCAGCAAAACAAAGATGAGAAATTTTGTCCTTCTTGCATCTCCAGTGGAACTTGAATTCTTGGTTGGCACTCATCTTGCAGAATAGCCCCGAAAGGATTTCTATACATAGGACAAACAAATATGGGGACAGTGGATCACCTTGTCTCAGCCTTCTTCCCCCTTGAAAGTAACCTGAGCTCACCATTAACGTTGATAGAGAATTGACATGATGTAACACAAACCATGATCCAATCAATGACTGTTCTAAGGAATCCCATTTTTATTAACGTAGCGTCAACGAAATCCCACCATACCGAGTCATAAGCCTTCATCAGATCAACTTTCATAACACAACGAGCAGGTCCCGTAGATTTATGATAGCCTTTCATTAGTTCCTGAGACAAAAGAATGTTGTCGCTGATTCTCCGTCATGAGATAAAAGCAGTCTGATACGGACCTACTAACGATGGCAAAATAGTTTTGATTCTCCCAGCTAAAATCTTAGCGATGCATTTGTACACTGTATTGCAGCAAGATATAGGACGAAAATCTGTCAACCTCGTAGGATTGGCAACTTTAGGAATGAGGGAAATGGATGTCGCATTCATTTCTTTAAGCATTCTACAAGTAATGTTGCCATGTCTCAAGTGCTCTTACCAATGCATAGAGTTCTTTGTCGTAAGTGGGATAGTTCAAGGTTGCTCCACTTAACTTCTCACTAAAATATGCAATAGGTCTCTGAACCTGCATCAAAACAATACCCATTCCCATTCCAGATGCATCACATTCTATTTCAAATGCTTTCGTAAAGTCGGGTCAAGCCAAAACAGGTGCAACATAATTTATCTTTCAAAAGAACAAAAGCATTGTTCCTCCCCCTATTTAAACCCAACTGACTTTTTAACAACTTCATTCAAGGGTGCAGCTATTGTACTGAAATCTTTCACAAAACGCTTATAAAAACTAGCTAACCCATGAAAACTCCTTACCTCACTTACCGATTTGGGTGTAGGCCAATCCCGAATGGCCTTAACTTTCTCCTCATCCATCTCGATACCCTGTGCAGTTACGACATAGCCAAGCAACACAATTTTCTCCATGCAAAAGGCACACTTTTTAAGATTAGCATACAATTTCTCACTACGCACCACACTAAGTACATTACGCAAATGATCAAGATGCTCAGTTAAGTTCTTGCTATAAATCAGAATGTTATCAAAATACACAACCACAAACTTACCTATGAATGCACGCAACACATGATTCATTAAACGCATAAACGTACTAGGTGCATTTGTAAGTCTAAACGGCATTACTAACCATTCATACAAATCATGCTTAGTCTTAAATGCTGTTTTCCACTCATCACCTTCTTTCATTCTAATTTGATGGTACCACTTTTCAAGTCGATTTTAGAGAAAATACAGGATCCATATAACTCATCTAACATGTCATCAAGCCTAGGAATGGGGTGTCTATACTTTCGTTATGTTGTTGATGGCTCGGCAATCAACACACATCCTCCATGTTCCATCCTTCTTAGGCACAAGTAGCACGGGTAGTGCACACGGGCTCATACTCTCACGAATGTAGCCCTTTCCAATCAGCTCATCAACTTGCCTTTGAAGCTCCTTCATCTCCTCGGGATTCGGTCAAAACAAAATAGTATGGTCGGTTAGGAATTGAAGCTCCGGGTACCAAATCAATCTGATGCTCTACCCCTCAATGGTGGTAATCCGCTAAAAGTATCGTCGGGGAACACATCATCAAACTTCTGCAACACTAGGCACAATATGATCAAGATCATTAGTATTAAAGTAAGCCTCTTTGTACACAAGTAAAATCATTGGCTAGTTAGTGAAAAATGCAGATCTGACCTCACCCTCTCTAGCATAAAAATTGGGTTGTTTCTTTAGTTTTTCCACACAATTCTCATCACCCTTACTGACTTTCTTCACTCCTCTTGTCTTACCTCCACTCTCGGCCAGATTGGGTGTTTTTGAGTTGTGGTCGAATGGTGTGATTTGTTTGGAGTGTTGGCTGAATATTTGTTTGTGTTTTGGATGGGTGGCCGAATGGGTTGTAGTGGTTTGAGTTCTAACCGAATCTGATGGTCTTCTCTCCCCTTGTTCCTCACCTTGATTTTCTCTCCCCCATCGCCTCATGCTCACTTTTTAGTTTTATTTGATCATCATACACCTGTTTGGGTGTAAGAGGTACAAGAGTGATGGTTTTACCATCTTTTACAATGGTATACCTATTTTTAACCCCATCATGAATTGCCTTCCTATCATATTGCCATGGTCTCCCCAACAAGATGTGACTTGCTTGCATTGGTACCACGTCACACAGAACTTCATCACATATTTCCCAATCGAAATGGAACAACAACCTGTTTAGTCACTTTCACTTCACTAGTTCATTCAGCCATTGCAATCTACATGGTTTAGCATGCTTAACAGTACACAAATTCAGTTTACTAACAAGGGTGGTACTTCAAACATTAACACAACTTCCACTATCTATAATTAAACCACACCCTGCTTGTACATAACAACGCGTATGGAAGATGTTCTCCGTTTGTTGATTAATCTCATCTTCCTTTACCTGAAGTGTTCGTCTTATAACCAAGGACTCTCCAACCGGTAATGCTAACCTCATCCCCATCACTATCCTCCAATGGTGGCATGCCTTCACAATCAGATGTGTCACTTTCAGATTCCATATCACCATTATCTCTAATCATCATGATTCTCTTATTTGGACACTCTGAAGCATAATGTCCATGTCCTTGACACCTGAAACATTTAACATCATAGGTACGTTTAGGTTGGAGTTCAGATTTACCTTTGGCATCAGTAGGAACATCAACTTTAGCCTTGGTAGTTCAGTTCTAAAGGAACAAAGGATCTTAGCCGGACAGTACCCTCTCTCTTTAGATTCGGCTTCCAAGATGATGAAGAGCCCGAATTAAACGCTGGCCGAGCATGTCCCTTCTGAAGTTGTCTCTCCACCTTCGTAGCCATTCACCATGTCCTCTAGCTCCACATAGTGCTGTAGCTCAACCACATTGGCAATGTCCCGATTCAAACCCATAAGAAACCTAGCCATGGTGGCTTCTCTATCCTCAACAACATTGGCCCGAATCATTGCTATCTCCATCTCTTTGTGATATTCATCTACTGTCGTCTTATAACCTTGATTCAGACCTTGGAGCTTCAGATATAAGTCTCTGTAATAGTGGTTTGGCACAAATCGTCTCCTCATTAAGACTTTCATCTCCCCCCAAGTCTGAACGGGTCGCTCCCCATTCCTCCTCTTACTGATTACAATTTGATCCCACCAAATCAATGCATACTCCGTAAACTCAATTATCACCAATTTCACCATTTTTTGTTCAGAATAGCTATGGCAATCAAAAATCCAATATACCTTTTTCTACCACTCCAAATAAGCCTCGAGATCGTTTTTACCTTGAAAGTTAGGAATTTTCAGTTTAATGGTGTCCAAATCCCCATCCATATCTTCATAAGTGCCCATGCCACGGAAATTCACATTCATCCTAGCCCTGTTCGGTCCAGACCTGATTCCTTGGTCAGTAGATGCAAAATCATAGTCATCTTAACCTGCATCTGCGTTTTCGTCAACAAACTCTTCAAAATCAGATCTGACATTCCGTATGGCCATACGGACTGTATTCCTCTGCGATCAGCCCCACTATCTGTTGCTTTATTGAATTCACCTCATCTTTCAGATCCTTGTACATTCTAGACAATAGCTCAAGTTGCTGGCCTATGGCTCGCAATTGAAAAGCTACGTCAGCGTTTTGTGTAGCTGATTCGTTGTTTTCAGACATTCTTTGAATCTGCAAAATTTGGTTAGGAGCACAAAATATATCCTCACACCTCTCGTGTATCACAAAAAATAAAATCACAATGCCTTTTACCTCGCAACTTGCTTTCTTTTGGTTCTTTAGGAACTGAAATCAACAAATCAAAGTCAGTAGCCTTCACAGCGCACTCTAATTATAATTTTTAGACTCAAGAATCAATACATATACTGAAAACAAAGCAAACAAAACTACGATTATGATTTTGTGAGTAGCCATGCAAATTCGTACGAATTGTGGACGAAACGAAGACACGAAATAAAACAGAAGCGAATATTAGCAAGAACAGTTACTTGACTCCTAGATAACCCAAATATAATAGAAACAAAAAGATTTGGACAAAACTAAATAGTAAGGATCACGTTTTGAAACTTGACGCAAATCTAACCTGTTACGCAATTTTTACGTAACAGAATTGAAACCCAGACCAGACGATCTCGAAATGACCTAAAACTCAATATTTAGTATTATAGTACTAAACAAACAACAAAAATCAATTCATAGGCCGTTCTTTTATGTCTAGGTACCCAAACCCCTTGTATGATCAGTTTGAGGCAGAATTGAACCCCCAATTAAAACCTCCAGAATCAGATATCAAAATAAGCCCAAATTTAATATATGATGCGATCTCATCCCCAATACACACAATATGAAGTTTCAACTTATTCTAAGATATTTGGCTTATGGTTCATAAAGAGTAGTGTTTCTGCGGCAGAATTGACCTCGAATTAAAAACCTCAAGAAAAAAATATCAGAAATTTTAGCTTACATGAGTTTAAATAGTTCTTGAAATGTTAACCCTAATGGACCCCTTATGTGGACTTAAATGAGGTTCACTTAAAACTGGCCCAAAACCCTAAACTGAAAAGCCCATAACTTAATCCAAACAAGCCTTGGATCCTTACTGAAAACAAAGTATTAATTAAGCCCAAACAAGCCTTGGGTTGTAGCTAACAAAATAAAACAAAGCCTATAATATTAAATCCATGTTCTGTCATGAGAAGAAGAGAAGGAAGTAAAATATCCATGCAGCCCCTTAATCCTAGAAACAAAAGGAAAAGGTAGCCACCCATGTTGTTTCCAAGTTGTAGAAGGATTCTTTTGTTTCCTTTGCTGTTCTCACCTCATGGCCCAAATAATGTTATGGTGGACCCCTCTTGCACATGGATAAGATGTACTAGGGTCTCCTCTTGATACTCTAATGGACCTTTCAATTCTGACTTGGTTGAAACATTCAAAACCAATGCATTCAATGCTTCTTTCATTGGACCATTTGAAACATGTAATGGGTCCTTGCTGGTGTTTCTGGGTTGGTCCACATTAGTTGATTATTATTTAAATTGAGTTTATGTGAGACCCATTAGGGAAACTAGGGTTTTGGCTTGGAGTATAAATACTCTTTAGAAATAATTTTAGGGCAGACTTTTGATGATATTTTTAGCATTATAGCCGATGTTTTGGTTGCTCAATCTCGGTTCTTGATTTAACTTTCAACTCTTCAAAGAATTGACCATTCTTTGTTGTGAATTTATACTTCCTTTGCTCGTCTCTAGGAGTAGGCATTGTGATCGAGTTGGTTTATAGTCTTGTTGTCTTGGATCAAGTCTTCCATTGTGATAGGATCATTCAAATTTCAACAAACTTGGATTAGATTGATCTTGGGGTCGCGAATTCCATTAAATTTTGCTAAAGTTCGCATCAAAGGGGTTTGGGTACCAAAACATAATAGAATGATCTATAAACTAAGATTTGTTGTTTAATTGGCATTAGGATACTAAATCTTTAAGTTGAGGTCATTTCAAGATCGTTTGGTCTGGGTTTCAATTCGGTTACGTAAAAATTGTGTAACAGGTCAGATTTACATCAAGTTCCAAAACATGATCTTTACTGTTCGTTTTTGTCCAAATCTTTTTGTTTATATTATAATTGGGTTATTTAGGAGTCAAGTAATTGTTTTCTCTATTATTCACTTCAGTTTTATTTTGTGTCTTCATTTCGTCCACAATTTGTATGAATTTGCATTGCTAATCTCGAAATCGTAGTTTCGTTTTGCTTTATTTTCAGTATATTTATTGATTCTTAAGTCTAGAAATTATAATAGGATTGCACTGCGAAGGCTACTAACTTTGATTTGTTGATTTCAATTCCTTAAGAAATAAAAGAAAACAAGTTGTGAGATAAAAAGCATAGTGAGCATATTATATTCAATCACAAAGAGTGTGGCGTCGAAATCATATTGATCTTTGTGGCGTCCAGATCGACTTATCAAAGTATCATTCTAGTCTATCCTCCATCTTATTTACCTTGAAATCATTGTAATCCAGCCTGAACACCAAAAGAAAGACAATACAACCAGACCCATCCTTCATCCATTTTCGTCAGATTCATTGTTGCTGATTTTCGAATCATTCACGGCACATCACACTATCTATAATTAAACCACACACCTTGCTTTATACATAACAACGCGTATGGAAAATGTTCTCTCTTTGTTGATTAGTTTCATCTTCCTTAACCTGAACCTGAAGTGTTCGCCTTATAACCAAGGACTCCTCAACCGGTAATGCTAACTCATCCCCATCACTATCCTTCAATGGTGGCATGCCTTCACAATCACTTTCAGATTCCATATCACCATTATCTCTAATCAACATGATTCTTTTGTTTGGACACTCTGAAGCATAATGTCCATGTCCCTCACACCTGAAACATTTAACATCACGGGTACGTTTAGGTTGAGTTTTATATTTAAATTTGGCATCAGTAGGGACATCAACTTTAGCCTTTGGTGTTCAGTTCTATAAGGAAGAAAGGATCTCGGCCGGACAATACCCTCTCTCTCTAGATTCGGCTTCCAAGATGATGAAGAACCCGAATTAAATGCTGGCCCAATATGTCCCTTCCGAAGTTGTCTCTCCACCTTCATAGCCATATGAACCATGTCCTTTAGCTCCTCATAGTGCCGTAGCTCAACCACAGTGGCAATGTCCCGATTTCAGCCCATTAAGAAATTTAGCCATGGTGGCTTCTCTATCCTCAACAACATTGGCCCCAATCATTGCTATCATGGCTCTTTGTGATATTCATCTACTGTCTTATAACCTTGATTTAGACTTTGGAGCTTCAGATATAAGTCTCTGTAATAGTGGTTTGGCAAGAATCATCTCCTCATTAAGACTTTCATCTCCCCCCAAGTCTGAATAAGTCGCTCCTCATTCCTCCTCCTAGTGATTACAATTTGATCCCACCAAATCAATGCATACTCCGTAAAATCAATTATCACCAATTTCACGTTCTTTTTTTCAGAATAGCTATGGCAATCAAAAATCCAATCTACCTTTTTCTCCCACTCCAAATAAGCCTCGGGATCTTTTTTACCTTGAAAGTTAGGAATTTTCAGTTTAATGGTGTCCAAATCCCCATCCCCCATGCCACGGAAATTCACATTCCTCCTAGGCCTGTTCGGTCCAGACCTGATTCCTTGGCTAGCAGATGCAAAATCATAGTCATCTTCACCCGCTTCTGCGTTTTCGTCAACAAACTCTTCAAAATCAGATCTCACAATCCGTACGGCTATAGTATTTCCTCGGCGATCAGCCCCACTATTCTGTTGCTTTATCGAATTCACCTCATCTTTCAGATCCTTGTACGTTGTAGACAAATAGCTTAAGTTGCTGGCCAATGGCTTGCAAGTGCAAAGCTATGCATTTTGTGTCGCTGATTCATTGTTTTCAAACATTCTTTCAATCTACAAAATTTGGTTAGTAGCACAAAATATATCCCCACACCTCTCGTGTATCACACCAAAAAAAATCAAGGCTTTTCACTCTAATAAGCTCACTAGATAACCCAAATATAATAGAAACAAAAAGATTTGGACAAAACTAAACAGTAAGGATCATGTTTTGAAACTTGATGCAAATCTAACCTGTTACGTAATTTTTACGTAACAGAACTAAAACCCAGACCAAACGATCTCGAAATGACCTTAAATTCAATATTTAGTATTATAATACTAAACAAACAACAAAAATCAATTTATAGGTCTTTCGTGTATGTCTGGGTACTCAAACCCCTTGTATGATCAGTACTCAATTGGGAGAATTGTCATTTTATGGTGACACATGGCATTGTCTTAGGTCACATTGTCTCTTCAAAAGGGATAGAGGTAGATAAGTCAAAAGTTGAAGTCATTCAAAAATTACCTACCTCTAGGACTGTGAAAGATGTGAGATCCTTTTTAGGACACGCTGGTTTTTACCGAAGATTCATTCATTCTTTTAGTACCATTGCCAAACCATTGTATAACTTGTTGTCACAAGATATTCAACTTGATTGGACATCAAAATGTCAAGAAGCTTTTGAAAAGCTTAAAGGGTTGTTGACCACTGCACCAATCATTTTTTTTTTTGGGTAAGTTGACGTATGTATTAAATGAAGAAGATACAAACATTATAAGGGGCATACCCCAGATTTACAATGATAACAGAAACATAAAACAACAGATGGCTACAGGCTAGCCACCGACCGTAAAACTGAAACCTCACTAGATTCGTTAGGGAAACCAATACAACCAGCTAACTAACAAATTAAGAATCTATGTTATTCACCCTCCAAGCTCGTTGGATCCTTTTGTTTTCATTTGTTGGTACGACATTCCTCATCAAATCAAGCTTATCACGAATGATATATTCGATTTGATTAAAGACCAAATTCGAAGTTCTAGACATTCCAGCAAAGATCCTTGCATTCCGTTCTTGCCATACATGATACACTGTAGCTGCGAAACTCAGTTTTCGAGAAAAATTGACGAAACTCTTGCCATGCCAAGAGACAGTGGCCCATCGAATCCATTCATCCCAGCCTTTTGTCATTCTTGGAATGTCGCATCTGTCACAAACATCCCACCAGATCGCTTTAGTATAGGAGCATTCAAAGAACAAGTGGTTGTGATCCTCATTGTTGCGGAGACAAGTGAGCATCTATTGGGACCATGTATACCAAACCGATGAAGTTTATCTTGAGTTGTGAGTTTCTGTTGGACAGCCATCCATAGAAGAAATGAATGTCTTGGAACAGCATTCTTGAACCACACAATGTCATGCCATTCAACCATCTGACGATGACCTCTTAGTTGTTCCCAAGCTACTTTGATCGAGAATCTGTGATTTGGCGAATCCAACCAAACTATCTCATCCTTTTGCCCCATCTTAGGATTAGAATTGGAAGGAATAGCTTCTATAATGGGGTGCCAGCCAATAGCTTGGGTGGTAGGAGTTTTCCATTCTGAGTTATGAATTAGCACTTTCACCCTCGCGTTCTTGGCCATACCTGAATCATAGATAAATCTTTCCCCGTAAGAATCCGCGAGTGGGCTGTGAGGATGCCAATTGTCAAACCATAGAGAGGTTGTCATTCCATCTCCTATGATGTACTTCATCTTCGGCCATGCTAAGGATCTGAGCTTTAGAATCTTTCCCCAAGCCCAAGAGCAATTCTGTGGCGTCTTGATTGTCCAGAAATTCCTACCTCGCAACAGATTGGATCTGATCCAAGTAGACCATATTGAGCCATCTGAGTCATTGCACAGGTTCCAAATGTGTTTCAACAAAGCAATCTTGTTCCATTCTGTTATCCTTTTTATTCCTAGCCCCCCCTCCTTTTTTGGAAGACATACCTGATCCCAAGCCACTTTAGCCCCAGTAGTTCTCATATCTGAACCTGACCAAAGAAAGGATTTCATAATTTGCTCCACATTTTTAATTACTTGCCCAGGTAAGAGAAAGAGAGATGCCCAATAGACCTGTATGGAAAATAAGACGGAATTAATCAGTTGTACCCGTCCTGCATACGAGAGTGTTCTACAAGTCCAATGTCGAACTTTAGAGGTGATTCGATCCACGAGGCCCTTACAATAAACAGCCTTTAGTCTGGACGAGAGAAGAGGAACTCCCAAATATTTCATAGGGAGCTCCCCTCTCCCCTCTCAGCATTTAACACACCGCTCAAGAAGATGTCACTTTTGTTTGGATTTGGATACAGACCTGATAGGTCTTGAAACTTTGTGAGCACAGTTCTGATCATACGAATTGAGTTTACATCCCCGTTGCTAAAAATCATCAAGTCGTCAGCAAAACAAAGATGAGAAATTTTGTCCTTCTTGCATCTCCAGTGGAACTTGAATTCTTGGTTGGCACTCATCTTGCAGAATAGCCCCGAAAGGATTTCCATACATAGGACAAACAAATATGGGGACAATGGATCCCCTTGTCTCAGCCCTCTTCCCCCTTGAAAGTAACCTGCAAGCTCACCATTGACGTTGATAGAGAATTGACATGATGTAACACAAACCATGATCCAATCAATTACTGTTCTAGGGAATCCCATTTTTATTAACACAGCGTCAACGAAATCCCACCGCACCGAGTCGTAAGCCTTCATCAGATCAACTTTCATAGCACAACGAGCAGGTCCCGTAGATTTATGATAGCCTTTCATTAGTTCCTGAGACAACAGAATGTTGTCACTGATTCTCCGTCCTGAGATAAAAGCAGTCTGATATGGACCAACTAAGGATGGCAAAACAACTTTGATTCTCCCAGCTAGAATCTTAGCGATGCATTTGTACACTGTATTGCAGCAAGATATAGGACGAAAATCTGTCAACCTTGTAGGATTAGCAACTTTAGGAATAAGGGAAATGGATGTAGCATTCATTTCTTTAAGCATTCTACGAGTCTGAAAGAAGGATCTAACAGCGTTGATTACATCTTCCCCAACTATGTGCCACATTCTTTTGAAGAAACCTGCGTTAAAGCCATCTGGACCAGGGGCTTTGTTGTTCTTCAAACTAAACATAGCATGCTTAATCTCCTCCCTTGTTACATCTTGTGCGAGTACTTGCTGTTGCGTTGAGGACAGTTTCAAGTTAATTGCCGATTCCATCACTTCCTCGTTCAGAACCCTAGGCATCTGATCCACTCCTAACACACGATGGAAGTATGCAATTACTTCTGATTTGACTGCCGCGTGTCCTTCGACAACCTCTCCATCCTCCCTTGTAAGTGATAGAAGCTTATTTCTATTCTGTCTTCCATTTACTGATTTGTGAAAGTAGCTAGTATTCTGATCCCCCAAGCTAAGCCATTGTATCCTTGCCTTCTGTTTGAAAAAACTCTCTTCAGCCCTGACGGTAGAAGCGTATTTACGAACAGCATCCCTTTCTCGCATGCACAAAATTGGATTCTCATGCGCTGTATGCAGAGCCTGTTGAGCCTTATCCAGTTCGTTTTTTGCATCTTTAACTCTATCTGAAATGTTGGAGAAGTGAGCCATGTTGAAAAGTTTCAATTCCTGCTTTAGCTTTCTTAGTTTGCAACACAACTGATACATTGGACAACCCCCCGAATTCTGATCCCATACCTTCTTCACCAAGGGCATGAACTCGTCATGATCCATCCACATATCGAAGAATCTGAATGGTTTCTTTATGTTCTGATCATTGCCAATAACCTTTACCACCATAGGAGAATGGTCTGACATACTCGAAGGCAAAAATCTCGCTTCTGATAAGGGGAAGTTCAGATTCCACTTCTCATTGACAAGCACTCTATCTAGTTTCCGCATAATCAGATTCTCAGGACATTGGTTCGACCAAGTATAATGCATACCTGAATACCGAAGATCATCTACTTTCGCTTCTCGAATACATGTATCCAATCTGTCCATAGTACCAGCCCATGTAGTAGACCCTCCTAACCTGTCCGACTGGTTGCGGATAGCATTAAAGTCACCCATAAGAATCCACGGGGTTGACTCCCATCCATCACTACGACTCACTATATCAGACCATAATGCCTCACGTAAGGAAGCACTATTGTCTCCATAAATAATTGAAGTATTGAAAATGATATTGGTAGCTAATATAGTGACAGAAACATGAATAGCCTGATCTGACATTCCAACAACATCCACCTTCACCGTATCAGCATTCCAACAAACCCAAATACGACCACGACAAGAGAAATCATAATTATACAAGAAGGACCAAGAACGCATAAGAAGTTTAGAAACATTATCTTTATTCTTGTCTTTAACTCGAGTTTCAACCAAGCCAAAAAGAGCTATCCTCTCTTGATGGATGAGCCGACGCAATTCTGAATGCTTTATAGGATCATTCAAACCTCTAATATTCCAACATCCAATAATCATAGGAAAATAGAGAGGAGTACAAACAGCAACACAAAGATTACCTTGACGTGCCTCCTGGAGAGGAGCCAGATTTCTGATTCTTCTTTGAAGAGGCTTTTGAACCCTTTTTCTTTTTCTCTAGAGAGTCTATAGCCTTAATAGCTAACTGATTAACAGTTTCCCTTTCGGTGGAATTCAGGGTTTGAGGGGTTGTCAGGATCGTTGACGTTAACTCCTTATCGGTTCGTTCCTCATCTGTATCATCTCCCATTGCGTCCATATCTTGAGCTAAAGCAGTACTTGCAGCCGCTTGCTCCTGTTTCATGTCTTCTCGTAAACTCGTCAAGACAAGAGGAGAGGAAGGATTTTCATCTTCATGACAAGCAGCATTGCGCACATCTGATGCCGCATGATCATTCATATTACAATCAGACATATGCATACCAGATGTTGAACAACCATTCTCATTACAATTACCCACTTTAGATGCCAAGGGAGCATTTTCCCCACTCACAGAACCCTTGTTCCGTTTACGAACTACCTGCCACTGAAACTGATTCTGCTTGTTATCCGCAGATTTAGAGTTCATAGCTCCTAGATTCCTCTTACCCTCTGCCACCACTTTAAGATTATCAATGTTCTTAGTAGCACATAGCGCTGTGGTGTGTCCAAAGACATTGCAATTACTGCACTTCGACGGTATCCATTCGTACTCAGCTGAAATTGTTATGAATAACCCATTTGGACAGCGAAGATCATATTCCTTAACCAACGTCTTCGAAGCATCTATCTCACATGCAAACTCTTGCGTAACTAAGCCTTTTTCGCAACAATGTAGTATGATCCGCATGAAGGGGGACTCCAATAGCACTCGCTACACAGCTCAACCCCTTAATAGTCCAATACTCGAGAGGGACATTATACAGCCTAACCCATACCGGAACTCTAGCCAAATCATCTTTCAAGAATTGCATGTTTGGTTGCCAACGTTTAAGCACCAAAGGCCTGTTTGCCATGTGCCATGGGGCTCTTTCCAGCACATTAGTGGCATGATCGATAGAATCAAAAGTGAAGATGAAGAAACCATTATCCGAAGACAAAACTTCTAATAGACCGTAGGAGCCCCATATTCTTTTGGCAATAGAATTAACCACGGGATACGGTAATTTCTGCCCTACAAAATGACCAACTAGGGTGGATTTCCAAAATTCGCAGCCATCTTCAAACACATCAAGTGGAGGAGCTACTGTCACACGACCATCAGTAGGGGGAGCAAAGTGCAGATTACGGACTGAACTAATGCCAAGGGTCTTGCTACCCATATTGTCATCAACATGAGAACCCTTCAAAGCATTTAAAAAATTCAATTTCGGTCTAAGTTTTAGTTGTTCTTGTTGATAAGACCCTACCTTCACCTCATCAACTTTAGAACCCAACACATGGTTCATTTCTGGAACAACATTAGAAGCTTGGACAGTAGAGTGTTTCTCTACACTAACATCAGAATCAACTTGAAACTGAGAAATCCTCATCCCATGGCTATTCAACATATCTTGCAGTTCTAATCTTAATGTATGTCCAGACTTAACTTGATTGTGTTGTTCAATGTTAGAGCTAACCATTGGAACATTTTCCACAGAAGAACATAGAGACATTATGGTAGCATACAAAAACTAGAGAGAACAAAATTCTAAGAAGATAAACTGAGTCCAAGAAGCAACCTAAGCTCTGAAATAACAGCAACCTAATCTCATAAACAACAAGATGCAGATTAGTTCATGAAGGAAGAAGAGAATTACAGAATTACGAGGCCAATATCTCCCAGCACACTGATTGTAACAATGATCCGTTCGGTCAAGATGCAGGTTTCGAAGAACAACATACTAAAAAATGGTAACGATCCAACGGTGAACAAAGGAGATCAAGCTACAACAAACCACTCTGAAACTAGCAAGAAAAATGAAACTTTTTCCAAAGAACTGTGATTTAATCTTCACATATGGCAAAGGCCTTCATGTCTATGACAGCCATAAGAGAAATCATGAAGAAAATCCATTCACTATGCTGCAACTGCACCACTTCTCCATAGTTCCAGAACTGAAAATGCAGAATAGTAGAAATATTGCGAGATCAAATATCTCTTACCTCGCTGATTGGAACACAGATCCGTTCGGTCAATGTTGAGAGAAGGTAGGAAGGAACAACATAGTCAGAAATGAGAACAATCCAACGGTGGACGGAGTAGATGTAGCTCCGACAGCACCACACTCTCTCTCTTTCTCTCTTTTCTCTCTCTCTCTCTCTAATCTCTACTCTATTTTTCAAGGGTAATTAACCACTGCACCAATCATGCAACCTCCTGATTGGTCTTTACCATTTGAACTGATGTGTGATGCTAGTGATTTTGCGGTAGGGGGCTGTTTTAGGGCAAAGAAAAGATAAGAAGCCTCATGTCATTTATTATGCTAGCAAGACTTTGAATGATGCTCAATTGAATTACACTACAACTGAAAAAGAACTCCTAGTTGTGGTCTTTGCATTAGACAAGTTTAGGTCTTATTTAGTTGGATCTCTTGTTATTGTTTTCACTAATCATGCAGCATTGAAATACTTGCTCACAAAACAAGATGCCAAGCCACGTTTGATTCGATGGATCCTCCTACTCCAAGAGTTTAACCTTGAAATTCGAGATAAAAAGGGAGTAGAGAATGTAGTGGCTGATCATTTGTCCCGTCTTTCAAGTTATGAGACCATAATTGATGAATCTCCAATAAATGAATTCTTTGTTGATGAAAATTTATTTTGTGCAGGTACTATTTCCTACATTGGCTCTCCATGGTATGCTGACATAGCAAATTACCTAGCCACAAGTCAGATTCCTTCTCATTGGTCTAAACTTGATAAACAAAAATTCTTGCGCAACGTGCGTACTTTTTTTTGGGATGACCCCTACCTATTTAAATACTGCCTTGACCAAATTGTTAGGCGGTGCATCCCTGATCATGAAATTCCAAGTGTTTTAATTTTTATCATGCATTAGCCTGTGGTGGGCATTTCTCTTCTAAGAAAACCACTGCCAAGATCTTGCAGTGTGGTTTTTCTCTCGTTTTGGCATGCCCCGGGCTATGATTAGTGATGGGGGAAAGCATTTTTGTAACAAGCCCGTTGGGATTTTGATGAGAAAATATGGCGTAATTCACAAGGTCAGTACCCCTTATCACCAACAGACTAGTGGCCAAGCTGAGTTGGCAAATAGGGAGATCAAGAACATTTTAGAGAAAACAGTCAATCCAAACCGTAAAGATTGGTCCCTGCGACTAGTTGATGCATTGTGGGCATATCGCACAGCTTACAAGACCTCTTTAGGAATGTCTCCTTATAGGCTAATTTATGGAAAGCCTTGTCATCTCCCTATTGAGATTGAACACCGTGCATATTGAGCCATCTGGCAATTCAATGACAATGAAAACGAGGTTGGCAAAAACAGAAAGCTTCAATTGGATGAATTAGAGGAGCTGAGAAATAATGCATTTGAAAATGCCAAAATTTCTAAACATAAGATGAAAACTTTGCACGATAAACATATTTTTAGAAAATCCTTTCGTGTTGGTCAAAAGGTTCTCTTGTATAATTCACGATTACATCTCTTTCCTGGGAAGTTGAGGACAAAATGGATTGGTCCATTTGTGATTCAATCCATCTCTGAGCATGGTGCATTTAAGGTAGAAAATCCTAAGAATGGAAATATTTTCAAAGTAAATGGTCATCGATTGAAACCTTATCTTGAAAACTTTGTGGCTGAAGTTGAGATATTGGATCTTGAAGATCCAATACCATTGTAGTATCAAAAGTAATGAGTTTTTTTTTTTTATTATTTGTTTTTCTTGTTCTTCCAACTCTTATATTTACTTATTCATGCATTAGGGACAATGCCTTATTTTAAGTTGGGGGGGGTGTGAGGTTCTTTATTTTCAAAAAAAAAATCGATGTTTTCTTTTAGTTGTGATATGCAGGTTAAAAAAAAATTCAAGCAAGAAGTCAGCTCATATCCAATTCAATCAGACATTCATCCTTGAAAAAAAGGGGAGTAACAGTTTTCTAATCTTTATACTTTTCTTCTCTTTCTTTTTTTTCATTGAGGATAATGTAAAACTTAATTTTAGATATTTGATTATGTTGAATGCTTGAGATGACCATGGTTGTTTGAAAAAAAAAAAAACTTGCATTCGTATGTGAATGAGACTTGTTTAGGATCAATATTACATTTTTTGATTCATTATTGTGTTGAACATTGCATGCTTTAATTTGGCATAGATAATATCTTATAAAGCACGACATAACATACTTTTTTTTAAGATTATTGAAGTACATCTTTCCTTGTAAAAGTTGTGTGATTATGCATGAAAGATGACTGTGATGCTTTACTTGTGATCATCCCTTTTGATATAGTCCTAAACAAGGTTTAAGTAAATAGAGTAATCATTATTACACAAATGTGTACAAAGTTCTATCTACTCCAATGTTTTGAGTTGCTCAGTAACTAGGGGTATTCATCACAAATGTTTATCTTTACGTCAAACGGCAGCTTGAAATATGAGTATGCAAAGCACTTTAAGTTTGTGACTTTGTGAGTAACCGGGTGCATTCATCACAAATGTTTGTATTCGCGTCAAAAGGGAAGTGACCGCTTAAAGAAAAAGAATAAATAATATCATCAAAAAAAACAAAGAGAAAAAGAAAAGAAAAGAAAATATAGATATTTCTCTAGTTTGCTACCTTGTTTGTAGTAGTGAGAAGGGAAGATTACAAGTTGAGTTTTCGCGTTGCATGATAAATACGATTGAATTTGGAATTTTGTATGGATGTTTGATTTAGAGAATGTGAGTATGCTTATTTTTCTTTATTCGTTATTGTGTACACTAAGTTAAAGATACCAATATTTGCATGATAGGTCCTTTAAGTGTGATGAGTCGAGCCTAATTATGTTATTATTATTCTTTTTATTTCAAAGGTTTTATGTTTTGTTTTGCTTGAGGACTAGCAAAATCTAAGTTGGGGGTGTGATTGTGCATCAAAAGTATCATTAAGTCTTTTATTTTACATATGTATTTATTGTTTTTATTTGGGTTTTTTATAACAATTGATGTGCTTTTTAGTAATGAAGTTTCTTTTAATGTTTCGATAGGTTTTTGATGCTTAAATGAATTATTTCAGAAAATTCAACGTCGGAATTCGAAACAAGGAATTGAAGAGAAATTTAGTTGAAGATTGAAGCAAATCTTGGTTCAAATAAGTGCTCCAAATTTACCCCAAAAATCAATTCTATTCCAATTCTAGAAAAGAATATCATATCATCTATTTCAAGCCCAAACTTGCCTTATGTTGTGTCCAAACTTCAACCAACAAACACTCAAGGTTTTAATATCAATCTTAGCCCAAATAATAGGTACTTTTGTATCCTTAGTTGATGCTTAAATTCAGCCCCAAATCAGCCTTAAATCAGCTTCAAATCAGCCCAAGCACAATCCATGATCTTACATGTCCACACAACAAATAATATTTGATTTATTTTGGGTAATTCATTGACCCAAGAGGGCAAGCACATGGATGGAAAGCTGGAGGGGACATTGTCACATTATTTTGGGTCAAAAAGAAGAAAGAGACAGCTGACAAAGGAAGAAGAAAAACGTGCACCAAAGTGTTCTCCAAGCTGGCCTGATTTAATTTTCCAGAACACCTTTCGGTGTTTTGCCCATAACTTTTGACTCAGATGTCTAAATGAGCTCTTATTTAATGATCTGGAAATCTAACAGAATGGCCTATAAATATGTATCTAATAGCCATCTCCAGAAGAGGCTTCTAAGAGGGTCGAATTGCGTCCAAAGTTAGAGTCAGATTTGTGTCCGAATTTTTACTAAAATTGTGTTGTGTTCTTCTTTATAGATTTCGGTTCTTTAGCTTGTAAAACTCATTATTTCAGTTTGATTCAAGTTATTTCATGTTTATTAAAGTGTTATTATATATAATCATGGTTGGCTAATCTCCTTCTTGGATCCAAATCAAGGATGATAGTGGTTGAGGTGAGTTCTTTAAGATATGAATGAATCTTAATGTTTATCTTCTTATTTTCTTCATGAATGTTTTATTATTGCAAAGAAATTTTAAAAATCATTTAGGTAATGTTATAATCTTGAATTTTTATGCACAAACCTTAGTTTTGGTATAGAAATTACTTGATTCAACGTCTTACTTAATATGAAAGTACTTGTTCATTCTTAAGCAACAATCAATCTTCATCTTTTAAAACTTCATTGTAATATCTTCCGATCTAATATCACCATCGTTGATATTAGGTTGAGTAATCTTATATATATTGAAGGAATCACCAATACATCACCATTAAAATTGATTTGGACCAAGACTTACGTTTTCTTGTCATTTAAAATCTATTTACACTTTTTCATCTTTGAAAACAAATCCATCAATCATTTTCAACCAAGTTATTGTTAATTTAATTTCTCTTGAGTCTTTTTTGTTACCTAGCTTAATTTCCAGATCTAGCTCTCTGTGGATATGACCTCGATCTTACCGAGTTAATTGCTACATCGCACACTCATGCACTTGCGAGTTAAACAAGCCGATCATAAAAAGTGGTCAAGCATCTAGGTACCCAAACCCCTTGTATGATCAGTTTGCGGCATAATTGAACCCCCAATTAAAACCTCCAGAAGCCGATATCAAAATAAGCCCAAATTTAATATATGGTGCGATATCATCCCCAATACACATAATATGAAGTTTCAATTTATTCTAAGGTGTTTTGCTTATGGTTCACAAAGAGTAGTGTTTCTGCGGAAAAATTGAGCCTTGAATTAAAACCTCAAGCAAACAATATCAGAATAAGCCCAAATTTGACATATGATTCGATCTCACCTAATAGACTGAATAGAAAGCTTCAATTGATTCTGAGGTGGTTTGCTTATGGTTCACCAAGAGTTGTGTTTCTGCGGTAAAAATTGAATGATCCTTCAAATTTCAACTAATCTCTATCTCTCTTTCTTTTTAATATACTGATATGATTAGAGACAGTAACAAGATGAAATATAACCCTTTTTTTTTTTGCTTAGATGACGCAGACACGAAGAACAAGAAGATGGACACAAACACGAAAATAACAGAAGGATATGACCTTGTGATGCGAACCTTGTGATCACGTGGTCACGCAACCTACAATCAAGATTGAGATGTGATCCCGGAAAGCCGAAATAGTTTTGATAGGAGTGTGACACAATGGAAACCTGCCCTAAGGCACCAACACAAGGATTGAGTAGAATGACACCACGAAGCTAGTTAATCTTCGATAAGTCAGATTCAGTTCGTTCAAGAACTGAAGAATGCAAAAATCACTCTCACACGTTAAAACTGAAAAATTCAGAATTAATTATCAACCAAAGCTGCTGAAATTTTGGCTTACATGAGTTTAAATAGTTCTTGAAAAGTTAACCCTAATGGACCCCTTATGTGGACTTAAATGAGGTCCACTCAAAACTGACCCAAAACCCTAAACTGAAAAGCCCATAACTTAATCCAAACAAGCCTTGGATCCTAACTGAAAACAAAGTATTAATTAAGCCCAAACAAGCATTGGGCTGTAGCTAACAAAATAAAACAAAGCCCATAATATTAAATCCATGTTTTGTCATGAGAAGAAGAGAAGGAAGTACAATATTATAGAACTGATTCAAGGCTTATTTATAGCCTTCCATGCAGCCCCTTAATCCTAGAAACAAAAGGAAAAGGTAGCCAGCCATGTTGTTTCCAAGTTATAGAAGGATTCTTTTGTTTCCTATGCTGTCCTCACTTCTGACCCCTCTTGCACATGGATAAGATGTACTAGGGTCTCCTCTTGATACTCTAATGGACCTTTCAATTCTGACTTGGTTGAAACATTCAAAACCAATACATTCAATGCCTCTTTCAATGCCTTTATCTTGGACCGAGTCATTGGACCATTTGGAACATGTAATGGGTCCTTGCTGGTGTTTTTGGGTGGTCTACATCACTGATGCCAGTAGTTTCCAAACCTGGAAACTAATCAAATGTCATTAGACACACTATCACCATTAGTTTCTAAACCAGGAAGGTAATCAATTAAAATCTCGGTCGTTAGACACTCTAACATCATTAGTTTCCAAACTACAAAAAATCTCGATCTTCGACATGGTGACGCCATTAGTTTTCAAACCAGGAAACTAATCAAATAAAAATCCTAGTTGTCAGACATGCTGACGCCATTAGTTTCCGAACCAGGAAACTAATCAATTAACATTCCATTCATCACACACTTTGACACCATTAGTCTTTGAACCAGGAAACTATTTAATTAAAATGTCATTCATCAGACACTTACACTCTTACACCATTAGTTTTTAAACTAAGAAATTAATCCATTAAAATCACAAATCACAATCATTAGACACACTGATGTCATTAGTTTCCAAACTAGAAAACTAATCAAATAAAAATCTTGGTCGCCATGTACGTTAACGCCATTAGTTTCTGAACTAGGAAACTAATCAATTAAAATCATGGTCGTTAGACAGGCTGACGCCATTAGTTTCCAAACCGGGAAAATAAATTAATAAAAACCCTGGTCGTCAGACACATTGTCGCCGTTAGTTTCTGAACCATGAAACTGATCAATTAAATTTTTGTTTTCAATTCATTATATACTTCCAACGTAATAGATATACATGTAGTTACACAAAATTCAAGAATAGGCAAAAAATGCCTACCAATGCACGCTAGGTTCTCATATCCATTCTAATAATATCATGACTAATTCGATGCATAACAGTGCACGCAAGGTACTAATGTCTATTCAAACATTATCACAACTAATTGATCCATACCAAAATATATAAGGTACTCATATTCATTCTAATATTATCATAACTAACTTGATCAATACTAATGTACGTAAGGTACTCATATCCATTCCAATAATTAGCGTAGCAATACAACAACAAATTTTGAATTTATCAATAAGTTTACATAAGTATCACTTCATAACTTTACTATAATGTGAATTCTTATAATATCATTGAAATCTCATTCATATAAGTTAATTCTATGAATTCATTTTCCTTCAACTAATTTCCTCACCACATTTTCCATCCCATGTTATTACTTAAGAGCATTATTTCGTATTTCATTTATATTCAAAGTTCTAGACCTCAATTTTAAATGTGGCTTGACTCTTCAGAAAGATAAGACACTAATCTACAACTTTACTACGGGTAGGGAAACCCAGTTCTGTCCTTAAATGATACGAACCTCGTGATCACGCGGTCACGCAAAGACATCAATTCCCAGAAAGCCAAGTAAATAAAGTTTGATAGGAGTGTGACACAAAGATAACTTGTACCCAGGTACCGACACTATTAGAAATGAAAAACCCCCACCCAACGAATATTGATTCGCGAACGAGAAGTATAAGGATGAAGCCACGAAGACAGTTGTTCTTCGATAAGTCATTTTTCAGTTCTTTAGAGAATCATGGAAGGGAGATTATCTTACCAACACACACACACACAAAGTGCGACAAATAAGAAGTTTTATTAATCTGAATTGTCAAGCTTACATGTCTGGTTATGCCTCTATTTATACTAACTATATACTTAAATAAACCCTAATGGACCCCCCTTAGGTGGACTTATATGAGACCGACTTACAATTGATCCAAATAAGTAATAATAACTCAAAGAAGAAAATAATAAAAATCCAAAAATTACTATCCTAAATATGCTAGAATCAGATTTGGCACCATTAAGAAGTTCCAAATAGACTAGGAAATTTGATATGAAGATATAATTAATTCTAAAGTCTTCTTTCCTTGTTGTAGCTATGATGAATAAAGAATCCTTGTAAGAAAACGATTCTGAAACATTTATGAATCCTTGCCACACTTGGAAACTATGTTGCAGCTCATTAAAAATCTTTGTAGAACTAGGAGATTCCCAAAACAAGCTACCACATCCTTTTAGAAAAAGAATCTTAGCCAAATATGAAGTTCACAAGTCAAAAGGAAGTAAATAACAAAATTCATACAACCTCTGTTGACCCATATTGTGATACCGTACCGAACTTTGATTGACTTGAAATTTTAACGCAAGGTAGGACAACATGTCAGGAAACTCCATGTAACATTTCAGCTGGATCCATCAGTCGGATTGAGAAATATGAGTGTTGCTGTAAAACTGGATAGTTGCATATTTTACATCAAAATTATTTTTGACCTTGCCTGGATCGTATCATATGGTGTATGAAAACAATTATTCTATTATTATTATAGTAGGAATCTATCATTAAATAAGTTTCCAAGACAGCTAGGAATACTGTGCAAACAAGGAAACTAAAGAGGAGGTAACTTCAGATTTGATTCTCCTAACTTATATGAGACTTCTAAAGGATAGCAAATGTGATCCTATCATATTTAGGATATTAAATTTAGAATTATTATTCTTATTATTATTTTCTTATTAGTTTAGTGGTTATTTATATTATTTGGGTTTAATTGTAAGTGGGCATCATATAAGTGCACATAAGGGGTCCATTATGTTTTGTTTCACTCTAGAGTCAGAATAAATAAAGGCATAAACAGATATGTAAGTTAGACAATTCAAATTAATAAAACACTTGTTTGTCGCACTTGTTGTGTGTTGGTGGGATAATCTCCCTTGGTTCTCTAAAGAGTTGAAAAATGACTTATCGAAGAACAATTGACTTCGTGGCGTCATTCTTATTAACTTACATGTTTGGTCATGACTTTATATATACTAACTCTAGACTTAAATAAACCCTAATGAACCCCCCTTAGATGGACTTACAATTGACCCAAATAAGTAAATATGCTTGAATCAGATTTGTCACTCTTAAGAAGTTCTAAATAGACTAGGAAATCTGATCTGAAGGTAGAATTAATTTTGAAGTCTTCTTTCGTTGTTGTAGTTAGGATGAATAAGAAATCCTTGTAAGAAAAGGATTCTGAAATATTTATGAATCCTTGCTAGACTTGAAAACCATATTGCAGCCCATTAAAGATCCTTGTAGAACTAGAAGATTTCCAAAAGAAGCTGTCACATCCTTGTAGAAAAAGAATCAGAGACAAATAGGATGTCCACAAGTCAAATGAAAGTAAATAACAAAATTCATACAGCTTTTGTTGACCATTATTGCAATGCCTTACTGAACTCCTATTGACCTGAAATTTTAACCCAAGGTAGTACAACATGTCAGGAGACTCCACATAAAATTTCAACCCGATCCAACAATCGGATTGAGCATTATGACTGTTGTTGTGAAAGTGGATAGTTGTGTATTATACGTCAGAATCCAAATTTGATTTTTCTTATTGCCTGGATCGTATCATCCAGGAAACTCTAGGTAAATTTTTCATCCTAATTCAATAGTTATATTGAGAATTATGATTGTTGCTATAAAACTAACAGTAAGCACAATTACACTAGAATCCAAATTTCCTTGTTCAAACATTTCTTGGACCGTGTCACATCAACACTACTAGAACCCTTGCTTAAACTCTACAATTTCTAACTCAGTATGAATCACTTCCTCATCAAAGCCTTCATATCAGCCCATGTATATAGAGGCCTTCCCCATTCCTCTACCTAGAAGATAGTTTAAAATTTCAGACCAATCTTAATTCAGGAAGACATCAAAACATGGGTCAATGGAGGTTGTACGAATTTCGTTATTTACTTCCTTGACTTGTGAACTTCCTATTTGGCTAGGATTCTTTTCCTAAAAGGATGTGGCAGCTTATTTTGGGAATCTCCTAATTCTCCAAAGATCTTTAATGGGCTGCAATATAGTTTCCATGTGTGGCAAGGATTCATAAATGTTCAGAATCCTTTTCTTACAAGGATTCCTTATTCATCCTAGCTACAAAAAGAAAAAGAAGACTTCAGAATAAATTCTACCTTCAGATCAGATTTCCTAGTCTATTTGGCACTTCTTAATGGTGACAAATCTGATTCTAGCATATTTAGGATGGTAATTTTCGGTTTGTATTATTTTTATTATTTTCTTCTTAATCTTTGGGTTATTATTACTTATTTGGATCAATTGTAAGGGGGCTTCATATAAGTCCACCAAAGGGGGTCTATTAGGGTTTATTTAAGTCTAGAGTGAGTATAAATAAAAGCATAACGAGACATATAAGTTAGACAATTCAAATTAATAAAACTTCTTGTTAGCCGCACTTGTGTGTGTGTGTGTGTGTGTGTGTGTGTGTGTTGGTGAGATAATCTTCCTTCCATGGTTCTCTAAAGAACTGAAAAACGACTTATCAAAGAACAACTGTTTTCGTGGTGTCATTCTTATACTTCTCGTTCGCGAATCAATATTCGTTGGGTGGGGGTTTTTTCGTTTCCAATAGTGCTGGTGCCTAGGTACAAGTTATCTTTGTGTCACACTCTTATCAAACCTGGTTTACTTGGCTTTCCGGGAATTGGTGTCTTTGCGTGTGGTTGCGTGACCACATGATCACGAGGTTCACATCATTAACATATTAAAACGATCTAAAAATATCAAAAAATATTATTTTAAAGCTAAAAAGAATAATTCTTTTTTTAAAAAAACATGGTTAGATCACAATGCTAAACTGGACCTAAATATAACATAAGTTTAATTTTTTAGTTCTGAATTCATTAATACTTTTATTAAATATAAACTCATTCCTCCTTTATTATGCATCCCTTCCTAATTTACTTATATATATAATTAATTAATTAATATTTTGCATGCAAATAAAAAAATATAACAGACTCTCTCTATATTTCTATATAAAGCCTAGTTATTGAAATATAGAGAGAGAATATGTTATATTTTTTTTATTTGCATGTAAAATATTAATTGTAAATTAATATATATTGTTATATTTTTTAATTCTTAATTTATGATATATTTTTGTTACATGCCATGCTAAGAGCATGGGTTATTGGTTTGCACATCCAGGAGAATGGTGGAATAAAACTAAACATTTTACCAACAACTAGAATATCTTATGCCTTCTTGTCCAAGTGACTGAAGAGGATTTTTAAAAAGCTAGGGGCGAGAAAACAAAATTGAGTTAGCGTTAGGAATTCTTTGGCTTCTTTGTTGCTCACGAGTTTTTTTATTTCCATATCTTTGATGGCATCTACTACCTCTTTCCCTTGGCTTTTCTTTGCTTTTTTTAGTTTTTTAAGAATAAAACATCTGCCACTTCGAGTTAATCCATCAATTTTAGTAGGAAACACAACAACTTAACCCTCAACATTGGGAGAATTTCTGTAATTATGCTCTATGGTTTGATAATTGGCATCCTCAAATGACATTTTTCTGCAGAGAGAAAGAGAGAGTGTGTGGTACTGTCGGAGCTACATCTATTCCGTCCATCGTTGGATTGTTCTCATTTCTGACTATGTTGTTCATTCCAACCTTCTCTCAACATTGACCGAACAAATCTGTGTTCCAATCAACGAGGTGAGAGATATTGATCTCGCAATATTTCTACTATTCTGCATTTTCAGTTCTAGAACTATGGAGAAGTGGTGAAGTTGCAGCAGAGCGAATGGATTTTCTTCATGGTTTCTCTTATGGCTGTCATAGACATGAAGGCCCTTGCCATACTTGAAGATTAAATCACAGCTCTTTGGAAAGTTTCATTTTTTTTGCTAGTTTCATAGTGGTGTTGTTGTAGCTTGATCTCCTTTGTTCACCGTTGGATCGTTACCATTTTTGACTATGTTGTTCTTCGGAACCTGCTCTACATCTTAACCGAATGGATCATCGTTACAATCAGTGTGCTGGGAGATACTGGCCTCGTACTTCTATAATTCTCTTCTTCCTTCATGAACTAATCTGAATCTTGTTGTTTATGAGATTAGGTTGCTGTTATTTCTGAGCTTAGGTTGCTTCTTGGACTCAGTTTCTCTTCTTAGAATTTTGTTCTCTCAAGTATTTGTATGCTGTCATAATGTCTCTATGTTCTTCTGTGGAAAATGTTCCAATTGTTAGCTCTAACATTGAACAACACAATCAAGTTAAGTTTGGACATATATTAAGATTAGAACTGCAAGATATGTTGAATAGCCATGGGATGAGGATTTCTCAGTTTCAAGCTGATTCTGATGTTAGCATAGAGAAACACTTTAATGTCCAAGCTTCTAATGTTGTTCCAGAAATGAACCATGTGTTGGGTTCTAAAGTTGATGAGGTGAAGATAAGGTCTCAGCAACAAAAATAGCTAAACCTTAGACCCAAATTGAATTTTTTAAATGCTTTGAAGGGTTCTGATGTTGATGACAATGAGGGTAGCAAGACCCTTGGTATTAATTCAGTCCGTAATATGCACTTTGCTCCCCCCGCTATGACTGATGGTCGTGTGACAGTAGCTCCTCCACTTGATGTGTTTGAAGATGGCTTTGAACTTTGGAAATCCACCCTAGTTGGTCATTTTGTGGGGCAGAAATTACCGTATCCCGTTGTTAATTCTATTGCCAAAAGAATATGGGGCTCCTACGGTCTATCAGAAGTTTTATCTTCGGATAATGGTCTCTTCCTCTTCACTTTTGATTTTGTCGATCATGCCACTAATGTGCTAGAAAGAGCCCCATGGCACATGGCAAACAGGCTTTTGGTGCTTAAACGTTGGCAACCGAACATGCAATTTTTGAAAGATGATTTGGCTAGAGTTCCGGTATGGGTTAGGCTGTATAATGTCCCTCTCGAGTATTGGACTATTAAGGGGTTGAGCCGTGTAGCGAGTGCTATTGGAGTCCTCCTTCATGCGGATCATACTACATTGTTGCGTAAAAGGCTTAGTTACGCAAGAGTTTGCGTTGAGATAGATGCTTCGAAGATGTTGGTTAAAGAATATGACCTTCGTTGTCCAAATGGGTTATTCATAACAATTTCAGCTGAGTACGAATGGATACCGTCGAAGTGCAGTAATTGCAATGTCTTTGGACACACCACAGCACTATGTGCTACTAATAACATGAATAATCTTAAAGTGGTGGCAGAGGGTAAGAGGAAGGTAGGAGCTATGAACTCTAAATCTGCGGATAACAAGCAGAATCAGTTTCAGTGGCAGGTAGTTGGTAAACGAAATAAGGGTTCTGTGAGTGGTGAGAATGATCCCTTGGCATCTAAAGTGGGTAATTGTAATGAGAATGGTTGTTCAACATTTGGTATACATATGTCTGATTGTAATATGAATGATCATGGGGCATCAAATGTGCGTAATGATGATTGTTATGAAGATGGAAATCCTTTCTCTCCTCTTGTCTTGAAGAGTTTACGAGAAGACATGAAGCTGGAGCAAGGGGCTACAAGTACTGCTTTAGATCAAGATATGGACGCAATGGGAGGTGATACAGATGGGGAACGAACCGATAAGGAGTTGACGTCAACGATCCTGACAACTCCTCAAACCCTGAATTCCACCGAAAGGGAAACTGTTAACCAGTTAGCTATTAAGGCTAGAGACTCTCTAGAGAAAAAGAAAACGGGTTCAAAAGCCTCTTCAAAGAAGAATAAGAAATCTGGCTCTTCTTTAGGAGGCACGTCAAGGTAATCTTTGTGTTGCTGTTTGTACTCCTCTCTATTTTTCTATGATTATTGGATGTTGGAATGTTAGAGGCTTGAATGATCCTATAAAGCATTCAGCATTGCGTTGGCTCATCCATCGAGGATAGCTCTTTTTGGTTTGGTTGAAACTCGAGTTAGAGACAAGAATAAAATGTTTCTCAACTTCTTCTGCGTACTTGGTCTTTCTTGTATAATTATGATTTCTCTTGTCATGGTCGTATTTAGGTTTGTTGGAATGCTGATACGGTGAAGGTGGATGTTTTCGGAATGTCAGACCAGGTATTCATGTTTCTGTCACTATATTAGCTACCAATATCTATTTCAATACTTCAATTATTTACGGAGACAATAATGCTTCCTTACGTAAGGCATTATGGTCTGATATAATGAGTCGTAGTGATGGATGGGAGTCAACCCCATGGATTCTTATGGGTGGCTAGCCTGTAGCCATCTGTTGTTTTATGTTTCTGTTCTCATTGTAAATCTGGGGTATGCCCTTTATAATGTTTGTATCTTCTTCTTTTAATACATACGTCAACTTACCAAAAAAAAAAACAAAATTGAGAAAACCAATTGAAAAACTTATAAAAAAATTAGTTTGGTTTGGAGTTGGTTCCTGAAATCGACCACAACGAATCTAACCAAATTGGTAGATTTGAACCATCAACCAAATCCAAGTATAAAAGCTTTTTTTCCTTTGAAAACCTAATTTCGTGTGTTTGGTATTGTGGTAGCTTTTGTGGTTGTGATTTGAAAAAAATTGTTTGATAAAAAGCACTTTTAGTTGAGGTTGATTTGGTTTGTGGTTGTTTGGTTAAAACTGTGGTTAAAATTGAGATTAAACAAAAAGCAGTTTCGTATGTTTAGTAACCGTTTAGGAACGCGATACAAACCGCAAAAAATTGTTGCGTATATCTTGGATGAAAACCATTGATAATATATACTCATTAATTACTAACATGCAAAAAATTATCTAAATTTCACATTGCCAACATTAACAAACATTTATCTGACCTTGAAATGAGGCATATATCTTGTATTCATTGTAATTTCTCGTGGAGTGCTTGTAAAATTCAGGTCCTATGGTTTTATGACATCTACTGTAAACAAAAATACTGTTGCTAAGACTTCTTTGAAACATCTACTTACATTTTCATCTGAATGTTGAAATCACTCTTGAACCTCCCTATTTGATGCTCCGAGTGCTATTGTATATAGAAATATAACCACCTTTTCAATCACACTCATCTTTCTCGAAGGTTTTAACCCATACCTTCTTTCTAAATCACTACACAAGCTCAACAAAGTTGTTGTGTCCATTCTAAACATGTTCACACATCATTTCCAATGTCCTTGTAAAACTTCGGTTAACCAACAACATGTTTGTGTTGTACGAAACCATACACAATTCTTTATGCATATAATTAATATAACATGATTATTGCCCCAGCTGTGCACACAACTAACTTTTTCATATCAAATTCTCACCTCCAAAATGATTCATCATCCTCATCACTATCATCTTCGCCGTCATTGTCATCATTTGCCCCATCAACATCCCCGCCTGAGCCACCATTGTCATCATCACCATGATAGATATGTGATCAACAACATGCTCCATTATGTTTTCATAATCATCATCCAGATCTTCATTGAATATTGCATTAAAACGCGCATCGTCCAACATATTGGTTTGTTCTGGACCGGGTCCACCACTGCATAATTTTGCGGTTGGTCTCCACTATTCACATGCTACATGAACAGTGGAGATCGACTGCAAAATTTGCAGATGAAAAGGAATAAAAGGAAGGAGAAGTGGGAGAGGAAGAGGAAGCTACCCTGGACGACGGCTATGTTTGGCTGGCGGTCGCAACGGCAGAGGCCGATGGTGAACGGAGGGAGCTGCTTGGCCGATGGAAAGCGACCCTTCTTATCTGTCAACTGTTTTTGCTCTTCTTCTTTCTCTCTGTCTCTGCTACTTTGTATTTCTGTTTCGGACGGTTTTCTCCACTCTTATGGTGGTGTTGCTGTTATGGACAGTGACGCAAGACGATTATCGTGGCAGTGAATAGGAAGCCATGTAGTGATGCCCCTGTTTTTTGCCTGTGCTTGCCACTGTTGTTCCTCTCTCTTACGTTTTTGTATGGTCGCGCAACCTTACACTTTGTTTTCCAGATCAAATTATGGTTTGTCCTTCATCTTGTTTCCACCCTTCTAGTTCGGGTGGTTATCGTGGCGGTGACGAGGAAGCTATGCGATGATGCCCTTTTTTTGCCTGTGTTTCCTTCTCTTTTTCCTCTGTTTCGCTTTTTTTCCTCTGTTTTGGGCGGTTCTGTGTCATGCGATCTCCTTCTGTTTTTTAACTTGTTTTTTTGCCCACTCTTCTGCTTTGTCTCTTTTGTATGAGCTCGCACTTGTATTTTCTTGTGCATTGCCATCAACAGTACATATCATTTATATTGTATATTTTTTTACTTGTTTTTTCTTGTGCAAATTGCCATCAAATTGGCATCTTTAGAGTGATATACACAAAGCTATTAGAGACCCACAATGGAATGGACCACACATAAAAAGAATATCCGTGGTAGATGATGATTTCTGATTAAATTCTGAACTCAAGAATGAGTTCCTTACAGTACAAAAAGACCGATGCAAGAGCTTTCTTAGATAAAATAGATTTTTTCTTAGTTAGCTTTTCTGTTTTTTCTATTTTATATTATTACCTGTACTGTTTTGAGTTCAAACAAGGTTTTTAGTAGATTTTTCAAGCAAGCAATGGTTCGTGTTTTGTATCAGGAATGGAAAAATTTCCCATCTCAATGAGTAAGCAACAAGCTGACTTGAAGGCAGCGAATACGGAGAGCATTTTCTCCCCAACAAGTCAATGAACACGGGGAAGAACATATCCCCTATCTTATGGAGAACCCAAAGTCAATTATGGATGTCTATATATTATTTTTTATATTTTGTCATGTATATTTCTTGAACAATTATTTTTTTAAAATAATTTTATTATTGGATTTATATTTTAATTATATATGTTTAATTATCTATGAGAATTATGGTAAAATTAAATATTTTATGGACTTAATATTCTATTGAATATTAATTATAAATAAAAAAATATTTTTTTTTTAATAGGGAATCCCTGAATCTAAATAAGAAAATTTTTTATTTACCCTAAACCTAATTAATATAGGACGAGAATGAGAGAAGTATAACCCACCCTAAACCTGCCCAATAGTCATCCCTATTAAGTATATATAAAAAATGAATATAATAATTAATTAGTGATAGGGTTCATGATTTAATTAGTTGATTGAAGTTATTTTTCTTTATTTTAAGATTATTTTTCTTTTGACAATAGAATATTTTTTATTGAATACTTTTAATGAAACCAAACAAAATATGAGAAAATATTTTGCACCAATTAATATTATAATATATTAATGCTAATAAACATTTAGAATTCAATTTTGTACTTTACGTTCCTATTCAATAAATGGTGTTTGTTTTTTCCAAACTTGTTTATTGAACTCTATTTTTTTAATTTAACCCTTCTATATGATATTTTATGTGTTTTTATTTTCTTATCTTTCCATGTTATTAAAAATTAAAGTTAGATCAAATTTCAAAATTGAATTCAAAGCTAATTTGATGAAATAAAATTTAAATTTGAAGTTCTTTTTTAAATTAAAAGATAAACGATCAAGATTAAGAAAAAAATATATTAATACTTCTTTTATTTTACCCTTAAAAACATTATTTTCATCCCAATAATCATTGTTTGGAGATTATTTGGCATTATTTGACGTTTTAAGGTTTATACTTTTACGTTTAGGTCTTAAATTTTATTTGTTTTACTTTTCAATTCTTGTTTTTTTAGAGATGAGAGAGAGAAAGTCTCCGAAAAATAAGGAGATGACCACATTTTAATAATAAAAAGTCAATCTTGGTCTTAATGGATTTGTTTAGATTAAATGAGTTTTATTGAGGTGTTTTTTATTTTTCATCACGCAAAAAAAAAAAATTAGGGTTAATGATGAATTTTTCATTCAATTTAATTGTGTTTTTCTTACCTATGTAGGAGTGTTTTGAGATTGAAATGGGTTTGTTGAGATTTTTGGGGGTGTTTATTAGGTGCTTTTATATGAAAATAGGTTAAAAATGGGTTTCTAAAGCCAAAAAACTCAATACTTCGTTTCTTGCCACCTTTTCAATGGTTGAAATATGATCGCTAGACAACGCGTTGTCTGCCTTTAAAAAAAAAAAGCCAAGTGTATGGGCTTGATTATGCAGGCCTGATGATAATTAATGAGCATCATAAAATGATCTATTACAGGTGAAAATTAGATTAATTACAAGGTCTAAAATTAAAAAGATTTAAGAAAAATTGATTGGAATGATTCTAGATGTTTGGGTTAAAATGTTGCAAATCAGCCAAACTAGATTTTTATATACTGTTTGGGTCGTATATGAAGCTAAAGGTAGAATTTAGTTGCGATTCTAATTGGGATGAGAACTAGATATATCAATCTTTCTATCCATTTATGGTAGGCATATTAAATCATACAGAAAGGAGAGAACTACTTGTTTAAAGCCATACTTAAAATCTGACAGTAAATAAGAAAAGTCAAAAAATAATTATTTTTCATATGATTTGTGGATTCTTACAAGGCAAATATTTAATTACATGTGAAATTTGTATTTTGTAAGGATACCAATTAGGCAACAATTCTTTTTTTACAATGATTCCTTATACAACAACAATCTTTCTTCTTCAAGGAAAGATTTCAGTAACTTGACGACGTTGGAGTAGGTAAGGATACAAAGTTGTCAACTTGGGAGTATTGTTTTGCAAGGAATTTCTAATTGTCAAGGATACCAAGTTGGTAGCTTGTGGACATCCGCGTCCACCTCAAAATCCTCACAATCAGCCCACCTTGTCCTTTCGGCCCCACTGTCATTGTTTGATTTTGGTTCAGCCCCAACCTTTCTCACGTCTTGGGTACATGTTCCAACCACCTTACCCTGTTTTCCCACCTTCTCAAGTATGTCACACACATTCCCCATCACTGAATTCATTCTTTCCGTCATCTTCGTCATGGCTTGCATTTGGAATTTAAGTTCTTCATCGGGAGGGGGTGGTGTGTTGTTTTGATCTGACATAATAGTACCTGCAAAATTTGGTTAGTGGTAAAAACAATCCTCACATCGCTCGTGTTTCGCTCAAACACTCTTAATATCCTCACACCTCTCGTCTCACCTTCTTGTGAAACTGAAACCAATATCAAATAGAACCAATTTGGCAGTGCAATCCATATATATATTTGACTCAAGAAGCAATAAAAACCAAAAAACAAGCAAAACAAAACTGCGATGATAGTCTTGTGAGTAGCATGCAAATCTATCTGAAATATGAACGAAACTGAAGACTTGAATAAAACAGAAACAAAATATGCAAAACAATGAAACAACACCCAAATATGTTGGATATGATGAAAATACACTTCAAGAAATGAAAACAACAGAAAGAAAGGGAATTTTAAAAGTAGATGCAAAAAAGACTCGTTTACGACGAGTTAAGTCCGAATCTAGAAATGATGTCCAATTGAGCTAACATTTCAGATATAGTGCATATCAACCCAACTAGACAGAATATAAAGTTTGAGCAATTTACGATAAGGTTTGATATACTGACGCAAAAACATTATGAATCAGACCTCATTAGACCCAAAATTAAAAACCAAAGCAAATGATATCCAATGGACCCCAAAATCAATATGTGGTGCAATTAGGACCCCAGTAATCACCTCTAAAGGCTAAAGGCTGTTTATTGTAAGGGCCTCGTGGATCGAATCACCTCTAAAGTTCGACATTGGACTTGTAGGACACTCTCGTATGCCGGACGGGTACAACTGATTAATTCAGTCTTATTTTCTATACAGGTCTATTGGGCATCTCTCTTTCTCTTACCTGGGCAAGTACTTAAAAATGTGGAGCAAATTATGAAATCCTTTCTTTGGTCAGGTTCTGATATGAGAACTACTGGGGCTAAAGTGGCTTGGGATCAGGTATGTCTCCAAAAAAGGAGGGGGGGCTAGGTATAAAAAGGATAACAGAATGGAACAAGATTGCTTTGTTGAAACACATTTGGAACCTGTGCAATGACTCAGATGGCTCAATATGGTCTACTTGGATCAGATCCAATCTGTTGCGAGGTAGGAATTTCTGGACAATCAAGACGCCACAGAATTGCTCTTGGGCTTGGGGAAAGATTCTAAAGCTCAGATCCTTAGCATGGCCGAAGATGAAGTACATCATAGGAGATGGAATGACAACCTCTCTATGGTTTGACAATTGGCATCCTCACAGCCCACTCGCGGATTCTTACGGGGAAAGATTCATCTATGATTCAGGTATGGCCAAGAACGCGAAGGTGAATGTGTTAATTCATAACTCAGAATGGAAAACTCCTACCACCCATGCTATTGGCTGGCACCCCATTATAGAAGCTATTCCTTCAAATTCTAATCCTAAGATGGGGCAAAAGGATGAGATAGTTTGGTTGGATTCGCCAAATCATAGATTCTCGATCAAAGTAGCTTGGGAACAACTAAGACGTCATCGTCAGATGGTTGAATGGCATGACATTGTGTGGTTCAAGAATGCTGTTCCAAGACATTCATTTCTTCTATGGATGGTTGTCCAATAGAAACTCACAACTCAAGATAAACTTCATCGGTTTGGTATACATGGTCCCAATAGATGCTCACTCTGTCTCCGCAACAATGAGGATCACAACCACTTGTTCTTTGAATGCTCCTATACTAAAGCGATCTGGTGGGATGTTTGTGACAGATGCGACATTCCAAGAATGACAAAAGGCTGGGATGAATGGATTCGATGGGCCACTGTCTCTTGGCATGGCAAGAGTTTCGTCAATTTTTCTCGTAAACTGAGTTTTGCAGCTACAGTGTATCATGTATGGCAAGAATGGAATGCAAGGATCTTTGCTGGAATGTCTAGAACTTCGAATTTGGTCTTTAATCAAATCGAATGTATCATTCGTGATAAGCTTGATTTGATGAGGAATGTCGTACCAACAAATGAAAACAAAAGGATCCAGCGAGCTTGGAGGGTGAATACCATAGATTCTTAATTTGTTAGTTAGCTGGTTGTATTGGTTTCCCTAACGAATCTAGTGAGGTTTTCGTAAAATTCATACAGCCTATTCTGATCTATATCGCAAGTTCTTCCTGAACTCCGATTCACCTGAAAGTTTACCCCAACATAGACACATACCTCTAGAATGTTTTCATAAATTTTTAACTCGATCCAATAGTTTAACATGGACTTATGCTCAATATCGTAAAATAGGATAGTATAAAATTTTATATCAAAATCTGAATCTGACCTTACTTGAATCGTATTAGAACAACTCTATTTCATTTCGGGTTAAGATGATGTGAAAGCGCCTCTTTCTCTATAAGAACAGTGCATTCCGAAGCATGAAGTGGGAGAGAGGGGATTTCATAATTGGGGTTTTAAAGAAGACAACCTTTTCATTTTTTTTCATATTGAAAAAGTAATAAGAATGAGAGGTATTATTTGCCCGCAACTCATTAAGAAATATATATGGGGCATTCGACTTCACTTCTCCTTGCAGGATTCTTTGCAATTTTACTTTCCAGTTCACTTTGCGCGTCCTTCCATTCCTCTTTTTTAGCTATCTCTAATAGTCTTTGACTAAACCACTAGAAGTTGTTAAATACCTGCCTTTTGGTCCCTAAATGACTAATCAATCATATGTACAACAATTGTTCACAACATCTCATTAATCCATTGTCAACCCTCCTACAATTGTTAAGTGTTAAGATAGTTTTTGCTAGTATCATCGCAATGAGATTTATCTGAGTGTTTTCATATGCAACTAAAGCTGCAGCTGCCTCTAAATAGATTATTCCGATGAGTTTTAGAAATAACACCAACCCATAGATTCCTAAAGGAAGTATTCTACATTTCTCTTCAACAAATCTAAAGTTATTTTTCCTCTTTCCAAATACCTCTTCGATCATCTTCCATTTTAGGCCAGTCTCACTTTTCTCCAATAACTTTGATTAATTCAATTAGCACTTTGTATAGGTTTCGAGGGAATTCGGTTAGTAAACCATATTCTTCCAAAGTAGGACACATGTCTACATTCCTAAAAGTGAAGAACCAGTACTCGGGGTCCCAAAAATGTATTAAGGCCTTAATTGCTGAATTTTGCATGGACACGTTCATGATTTACAATATCTTCTCTTATTTCTTTAAAAACTCATCCTCGCGGATGCTTTTTATAAGTGAGATAAGCTTCTTCAAGTCATTCTTAGAGCAACTCACATTTCTTTTGGGTGACAGTTTACTATCATCCAGTCTCAGACAATCCCATTCTAATAGTTGTAGGAATCCAAACCATATTCAAGATGGTGGCCATGTATTATCTCTAAGTCCTCTAATTCAAGATGCTTTTTAGGGTTACACATGTCTTTATGCAATAATATTTATTTGTGGAGCATACTTCTTACAGGCAGGTTCTATGACCTTTCACGTGAGATATTGAGGAAGGCACTATCTAGTCTTAAAAGGGTCTCTTGTTGTCTCAATGATTACCCTCGTAAAGGTACTATGGGGGCTCAGTAGGTGGTGGGATGATATATATACCAATCACTATCAATCCAAGCACTTAGCAAAGAGGACGTGGTCCATGGATGAGTATTTCAAGGAGATGAAGATCACAATGATCCAGGCCAATGTGATTGAGGATAGGGAAGCTACTATGACTAGCTCTCTAAATGGGATGAATAGGGACATTGGGAATGTTGTAGAATTATAACATTGTGTGGAATTGGAGGACATGGTCCATATGGCAACAAAAGTGGAGAGGCAAATAAAGAGAAGGGGCAGTACGCGTTTTCAGACCAATTCGGCTTCATCTTCCTCAACATGGAGGCCAAATTTAAAGAGAGAGGGGGCCTTAATAAAACTTATTGTTTGCTTTACTTTGTGTGTGTTGGTGAGATAATCTCCCTTTCATGGTTTTCTAAAGAACTAAAAACGACTTATCAAAGAACAACTAGCTTCATGGCGTCATCCTTATACTTCTCGTTCGCGAATCAATATTTGTTGGATGGGGGTTTTCCATTTCCAATAGTGCTGTTGCCTAGGTACAAGTTATCTTTGTGTCACACTCTTATCAAACCTAATTTACTTAGCTTTCCAGGAATTGGTGTCTTCGCGTGATCACGTGATAATCTTCCCAATTCTTTAAGTTCTTTTGAATGACAGCACGCAGAAGTTGTGTTAAGTGCCAGATACGATCCAGGCAACGAAAAAACAATCAGATTCGGATTCTGACGTAAAATGCGCAACTATCCAGGTTTATAGCAACAATCATAATTCTCAATTCGACCGTTAGATTTGGCTAAATGTTTACGTGGACTCTCCATACATGTTGTCTTACCTTAAGTTAAAATGTCAGGTCAATTGGAGTTCAGAAAGGCATGGAAATACTGGTCAACACAAGCTGTTTGAATTTTGTTATTTACTTCCTTTTGACGTGTGGACTTCCTATTTGGTTAGGATTCTTTTCCTACAGGGATGTGGCTGCTGGTTTTGGGAATTTTCTAGTTCCACAAGGATCTTTTAATGAGCTGCAATATAATCTCCAAGTGGCAAGGATTCATTAATGTTTCGGAATTCTTTTCTTATAAGGATTCCTTATTCATCCTAGCTACACAAGAAAAGAAGGGCTAGTGGTATTTAATGACAACTTAGTTATTTTTATTATTTTCTTTCATGTTTGGGCTTAATTAAAACTTTGTTTTAAGTTAGGATCCAATGCTTGTTTGGATCAGGTTATGGGCTTTTCAGTTTAGGGTTTTTGGGTCAGTTTAGGGTTTTTGGGTCAGTTTTGTATGGGGGTCAGTTCAGCTCACAAGAGTAAATCCATTAGGGTTAATTTTTCAAGAACTATTTAAACTCATGTAAACAAAATTTCGACAGCCTTTGATGATTATTACTTCTGAATTTTTCAGTTTTAACGTGTAAGAGTGATTCTTGCATTCTTCAGTTCTTATCAGACGTATCGAAGATTAACTGGTTTCGTGGCGTCTTTTTACTCATTCCAATAGTGTTGAACCTTGGGGCAAGTTTCCATTATGTCACATTCCTATCAAACTAATTTCAGCTTTCCGTGATTAGATCTCAATCTTGATTGTGGGTTGTGTGATCACGTGATCACAAGGTTTGTATCAGTTTCTATTAACTACTTCGGTTTGTCCATTTGTTTGGGGGTGACAAATAGTTGAAAACAACAGTTTAATACCTAATTTGCCCCATAACACCTTCCAAAAATATCTAAGGAACTTAACATCTTTATGAGACACAATACCTTCTAAAAATAGTTAAGGAACTTAACATCTCTATTAGACACAATGCTCTTAGGGACCTCGTGAAGCCATACTATCTCCTTAAAGAACAAATTAGCAATGTTAGTTGCATCATCAGTTTTATGACATGGAATAAAATGTGTCATCTTTGAAAACCTATTAACAACTACAAAAATTGAATCCCTACCCCGTTTTGACCTAGGTAAACCTAAGTTGAAGTCCATCAAAATATCTTCCCATGATTCTTTAGGTATAAGCAAAGGGATATACAAGCCATGTGGTTGAGTCCTAGACTTTGCTTTTCTACAAGTTATGCATTTCTGACATATGGGTTGCACATATTTTTTCATTTTAGGCAATACAAATGCTCATTCAACACATCCAAAGTCTTAACAACACCAAAATACCCTATTTATCCCCATATGCTTCACGTACAAGCAATTCACATATGGAGCTTAATGGAACACATAAACGACTCTCTTTAAACAACTATCCTTCAAGTCTAGAACTTTCCAAAAGCTGAAGTTTCACAAATATTGTATACATTAGCAAAATCACTATCATCCTTGTGCAATTCTTTTATGTGTTCAAATCTTAAAAACCTAGCATTCAAAGAAAAGAACATACCTGCGTGAAAGTGCATCAGCCACAGTGTTTTCTTTTCCTTGCTTATACTTCATCACATACGGAAAGGTTTCAATAAATTCAACCCATTTAGTCTGTCTCCTACTCAATTTACCTTGCCTTTTCAAGTGCTTCAATGATTCATGATCTAAATGTATCACAAACTCCTTGGGCCACAGGTAATGCTACCACGTCTCTAAAGCTCTTACCAAGGCATAGAGCTCCTTGTCATATGTATTCAATGTTGCTCCATTAAGTTTTTCGCTAAAATATACAATGGGTCTCCTAACCTGCATTAACATAGCTCCTATACCTACACCTGAAGCATCACATTCAACTTCAAAAGCTCTCGTAAAGTCCGGCAAAGCTAAAATAGGTTCCAAACAACGTTTATCTTCCAACAAATTAAAAGCCTTATCTTGTTCATCATTCTATTAAATCTAACAGACGTTTTCACAATATCAATTAAAGGTCTGCATAGTACTAAAATCCTTCACAAATCTTCTATAAAAACTAGCAAGTCCATGAAAACTCCTTACCTCACTTACCAATTTTGGTGTAGGCCAATCCCGGATAGCCTTAACTTTCTCCATGCAAAAGTTACACTTCTTAAGATTAGCATACAATTGCTCACTTCATAATAAACTAAATACATTACGTCAATGATTAAGATGTTCATTTTAAGTTGCTATAGATCAAAATGACATCAAAATACACAACAACAAACTTACCTATAAACGCACGGAATACATGATTCATTAATCGCATAAACATACTAGGCACATTTGTAAGTCGAGATGGCATGACTAACCCTTCATACAAACCATGCTCAGTCTTAAATGCAGTTTTCCACTTATCACCTTCTTTTTTTTTTGGTAAGTTGACGTATGTATTAAAAGAAGAAGATACAAACATTATAAGGGGCATACCCCAGATTTACAATGATAACAGAAACATAAAACAACAGATGGCTATATGATCCATGATCCCCATGTCCTCACTTGAATTTGATGGTCTTCTCTCACCATTGTCCTCACTTGAATTTTCAACTCTTCCCATCCTCACATTTCCTTTTTAATTTCATTTGGTCATCATACACTTGTTTTGGAGAAAGAGGTACAAGAGTGATCATTTTTACCATCTTTTACAATAGTGAACATATTTGTAAACCCATCATGAATAGCCTTTCAATCAAACTGCCATGGACGCCCCAAAAGTAAGTGACTAGCATGCATTAGGACTACATCACACATAACCTCATAAGAATACTTCCTAATAGAAAACACAATCAATACTTGATTAGTAACCTTCACTTCACCACATTCATTCAACCATTGCAATCTATAAGGTCTATGATGCTTAATACAACACATTCAATTTCTTCACAAGAGTATCACTAGCTACAATAACAAAACTACCTCCATTGATTAGTATTATACATGTTTTGGATGTGACATAGAGTGTGAAGTCTGTTTTCCCGTTGCTGTCTACATCATCTTCTTTGATTTGCTTGTTCAGCGCACGCCTTATAACCATGGTTTTCCCCTTCAACAGGATATGAAATCTCCTCATCACTACAAGCCACCGAAGGTGGCATCCCCCCTTCCCTAAACACTTAAAACATTTAATATCTTTATCACGAGTAGGTTGAGATTTAGATTTACATTTCCCATCTATATGAGCATCCTTTTTTACCTTAGGTGGTTTAGCCTTTTTATAAGTGATGTGAACCTCCTGCTCACGTGGTCACGCAACCCACAATCAAGATTAAAATCTGATCCCGGAAAGCCGAAATAGGTAGAAGTGTGACACAATGGAAACCTGCCCCAAAGCACCAACACTATTGGATTGAGTAGAATGACGCCACGAAGCCAGTTAATCTTCGATAAGTCAAATTCAGTTCGTTCAAGAACTGAAGAATGCAAGAATCACTCTCACACGTTAGAACTGAAAAATTTCAAAGTAATTATCATCAAAGCTGCCGAAATTTTGGCTTACATGAGTTTAAATAGTTCTTGAAAAATTAACTCTAATGGATCTACCCTTGTGAGCTGAATTGACCGCCATACAAAAGTGACCCAAAAACCCTCAACTAAAAAGCCCATAACCTGATCCAAACAAGCCTTGGATCCTACCTCAAAAAGTTTTAATTACGCCCAAAAATGAAAGAAAATAATAAAAATAACTAATGTTTCATTAAATACCACTATGCCTTTTTTCCCTGTGTAGCTAGGATGAATAAGGAATCCTCATAAGAAAAAAATTCTGAAAATTAATGAATCCTTGCCACACTTGGAGATTATATTGCAACTCATTAAAGATCCTTGTGAAACAAGAAAATTCCCAACACGAGCTGCCACATCCTCATACAAATTCCTTGTTGTGTGTTAGTGGTATAATCTCCCTTCCTTGGTTCTCTAAAGAATTGAAAAATAACTTATCAAAGAACAACTAGCTTCGAGGCATCATTCTTATACTTCTCGTTCGCGAATCAATATTCTTTGGGTGAGGGTTCCCATTTTCAATAGTGCTAGTGCCTAAGTACAAATTATCTTTGTGTCACACTACTATCAAACCTGATTTACTTGGTTTTATGGGAAATTGTGTCTTTGTGTGTGGGTTGCGTGACCATGTGATCATGAGGTTTGCATCATTTGGTAGCTATGTTTTAGCTTTATCTTTTAATGAAAAAGGAAAAAGCTTTAATCTAATGGTGTTCATGCTACAATTTGAGTCATTATAGATGTTACAGACCTCCTCAAATTCTCTTAAATGCAAGTATGGATTTTCTAAATCTAAGCCATGAAAGGAAGATAAAAGTTGAATAATGCCAGGCTTAAAATTAAAATGAGATGCATCAGGGGGAAGAACTATGCATGAGGGTGCACTTGTTCTTGTGGGATTCATATGGTCTCTAAGTGTTCTAACCCGAATATTCTCATTATAAAACGATTGATTATCTTCTTCGGCCATATTTTCTGAAAATGATAAGGATATCGTACAAAGTCTACCACTTAATGTACATGATCAAACTCTCATGCATGTGTAAAAAGAGAATAAAAAAGAAGAAACAAAACAAAAAATAAACAAAGTTAGATACAAGAAAAGTGAAAAGAGAAAATAAAATAAATACTATAATTTGTACAAGAATTTACCTCCCCGGCAACGGCGCCAAAAACTTGACACGACCAAAAAATTGATGTCTTCTCCCAAGTACAGAAGTATCGAAGTAATAAAAAACCCGGCAAGACCAGGGTCGAACCATAAAGAGGTTGATTGTATTTATTATAAACAACAATAATACAACAACAATAGTAACAATAAGAACAATAACAATAACAAGAATAGGAATAATAATAATAATAATAATAATAATAATAATAATAATAATACTAGTAGTAGTAGTAATAATAATAATAGTAATAGTAATAGTAATAGTAGTACTAATAATAATACCAATAATACTATTAATAATGATAATAATAAAGATGAAGAAGAAGAAGAAGTTGATGAAAACTTTGAGATGGAAGATTAATGTAAGGATGAAACAATGATAACAACAAATGTCAAGGTTAGAGGATCCACTAATGGTATTTTTTTTTTTGGTAAGTTGACGTATGTAACCAGTGAGCTACCAATGTTAGATGATCCACTAATGGTATTTCAAACAAATATAGTATAAACTCTTATTATTCAGTTGGAAACCACACACTAAGGAGGTTCCAATCAGATTATAAATTGTTAACATGATTACATTAGTTATCTTATTCGAATAATGCTAATACTTGTAAATGTTGTCAGGCATTCATGATTATAACTTATGTTAACAACAAATCAAGTTCCTTTCATAGCTTAGGTGTCGGTTATACTACAGAGTATGGGCTATGAAAGTGCCAAGTATTTGTTGTGCCAAGTGTTAGACAACATAAATCTAAATTAATCATTTAACAAGCAAAGTATTAAAAGTGAAACAAGATAACAAATATAAAGCATGTTAGTATCCAGCATTAAGGTCCATAAGTTTATATTATACTTATTCTTACACCATTAGTGTACCCTTTTCACCTTGACATAATTAACTTAGCTACACATAATGAAAGAAAGAAACATAAATAAACAAGATAAGAACATAAATGAGAAAAAAGTTAACTAAGTAAAGAAAAGGAAATGAAAGGCATAAACAAAAGATTAATATAAATAAAACTTAAGTATTACAAAAGAGAGAGAGCAAGAGCATGATCTTGATCTGAACATCAAGATGCCTAAATACATGGCAAATGCATCCTTTTATAGGCCAAAATTTAGAACTATTGATTTGTTGACTAATAGATGAGTGGGTGGCCATATTTTGACTTGGTGACAATTCTTATCTTCTTGTTTGCCAAAAACATCATTGATAACGTCATAATTTGAACAGGCTTAAATCATGAAAGTTCTAGGAAATTGTCTCATCTTTACAGGGGAAAAAATTGAGATCATTTGGACTTCTAGAACTCGAGATATGGGTTGAACACTGAACAGTGTCTTGGCTGCAGGACAGATTCCGACTTCTTTGTTGTTGCTACAATTTGGACTTGAAAACGGCCTTGTTAAATCTTGGACTCCCATGAAAGTTGTAGGCCTATGTCTTACCTTTCCATCCATATAAAGTAGACCTAAATCCGAAATCTACAGCTCCAGATATGACTTGATTACCGAACAATGTTCTAGTTTGGACTGCACCAACATCTTTTTTCTAAGTTTGGTCATCTCTTTGTCCTTTCAATTTCAGTACTTCAACTCATCAATCAATTCTTTCATTTATGTGATAGACCTGCATTTAAGATGAACATTTACTATAAATTAAATGTATCTTATATTATTAGATATGTTATTATATAAACATGCTTTAGTTAAGGAGTTATTGATACTTCAAATGCAAAATGACGATATAAAACCTTGATAAAAATACACTTTTAAGTATCAAACAACCATACAAAATTCCAAATTCAATCGTATTTATCATGCAACCACTACAAATAAGGTAGTACACTAGATATATATATATATATATATATATATATATATATATATATATATATATATATATATATATATATATATATATATATATATCTTTTCTTCTTTTTTCTTTTTTTTAAAGATTTTATATATTCTTTGTCTTTAAGTGGTCACTTCCCTTTTGACGCGAATGCAAACATTTGGGATGAATGCACCCGGTTACTCACAAAGTCACAAACTTAAAGTGCTTTTGCATACTCATATTTCAAGCTGCCGTTTGATGTAAAGATAAACATTTGTGATGAATACCCCTAGTTACCGAGCAACTCAAAACCTTGTTTAGGACTAGATCAAAAGGGATGATCACAAGTAAAGCATCACACTCATCTTTTATGCATAATCACACAACTCACACAACTTTTACAAGGAAAGATGTACTTCAATAATCTTAAAGAAAAAAAAGTACGCTATTTCTTACTTTATAAGATATTATCTATCCCAAATTAAAGCATGCAATGTTCAACAAAATAATGAATCAAAAAATATAATGTTGATCCTAAACAAGTCTCACTCACATATGAATGCAAGTTTTTTTTTTTGGCCATCTTAAGCATTCAACATAATCAAATATCTAAAATTAAGTTTTACATTATCCTCAATGTAAAAAAGAAAGAGAAGAAAAGTGTAAAGATTAGAAAACTGTTACTCCCCTTTTTTTCAAGGATGAATGTCTAATTGAATTGGACATGAGCTGACTTCTTGCTTGATTTTTTTTACCCTACATATCACAATTAAAAGAAAACATCATTTTTTTAAAAAAAATAAAGAACCTCACACCCCCCAACTTAAAATAAGACATTGTCCCTAAAGCATGAACAAGTAAATATAAGCGTTAGAAGAATAAAAATAAAATAAAAATAAACATAAAAATAAAAACTCATTACTTCTAATACTACAATGGTATTGGATTTTCAACATCCAATGTCTCAACTTCAGCCACAAAATTTTCAAGATAAGGTTTCAATCGATGACCATTTACTTTGAAGACATTTCCATTCTTAGGATTTTCTATCTCAAAGGCACCATGCTCAGAGATGGATTTAATCACAAATGGACCTATCCATTTTGTCCTCAACTTTCCAGGGAAGAGATGTAATCGTGAATTATACAAGAGAGCCTTTTGATCAACTTGAAAGGATTTTTTAAGAATATGTTTATCATGCAAAGCTTTCATCTTATGTTTTGAAATTTTTACATTTTCAAATGCATCATTTCTCAGCTTCTCTAAATCATCCAATTGAAGCTTTCTATTTTTGCCAACCTCGTTTTCATTGTCATTGAATTGACGAATGGCCCAATATGCACAGTGCTCAATCTTAACAGGGAGATGACAAGGCTTTCCATAAACTAGCCTATAAAGAGACATTCCTAAAGAGGTCTTGTAAGAAGTGCGATATGCCCACAAAGCATCAACTAGTCCTAGGGGAAGGTAATTTTTGAATGACTTCAACTTTTGACTTATCTACCTCTATCCCTTTTGAAGAGACAATGTGACCTAAGACAATGCCATATGTCACCATAAAATGACACTTCTCCCAATTGAGTACAAGATTGCTCTCCTCACCTTTCAAGAACTTTTTTCAAATGCATTAGACACAACTCATAAGAATCCCCATAAACTGAAAAATCATCCATGAAAAGTTCCAAAAAATTTTCCACCATGTCACTAAAGATACTTATCATACACCTTTGAAAAGTGGCTGGTAGATTACACAAGCCAAAGGGCATTCTTCTATAAGCATAGGTACCAAAAGGACAAGTGAAAGTGGTTTTTTCTTGGTCTTCTGAGGAAATCTTAATTTGGTTGTACCCTAAGTATCCATTAAGAAAACAATAGAAAGCTCTTCCGGCTACTCTTTCAAGGACTCGGTCTAAAAATGGAAACGGAAAATGGTCCTTCCTAGTCACCATGTTCAATTTACAACAATCAATGCACATATGCCATCCAGTTTGGATTCTAGTTGGCATTAGCTCATTATTTTCATTCTTCACGACCGTGACTCCAGATTTTTTAGGGACAACTTGGGTTGGACTAACCCATTTTGAGTTTGCAATGGGGTAAATGATACCTGCATCAAGTAGCTTAAGCACTTCACCTCTCACTACTTCCTTCATGTTTGGGTTCAATCGTCTTTGCATTTGCCTCACAGATTTACCCCTTCTTCAAGATAGATTCTATGTGTATATAAAAGAGGACTAATTCCTTTCAAGTTAGTAATTGTCCACCCAATTGCTTTCTTGTGTTTTCTCACCATTCTCAAAAGTTCTTGTTCCTGCTCTATGCTAAGTTTTGATGAAATCACAATAGGATATGATTCATCCTCCCCTAGAAATGCATGCTTAAGATCACTCAGTAAAGGCTTCCTTTCTGGTTTATAAGGTTGGACAAGAGATGCCTCAACTTTCACTTGGGGTGAAATCAAAGGCTCAAATGATGGGGTCCATTGACCTATTGACATAATAGGCATTGGATCTAGATAAGTCTCGAGTTCTATTCTTCCTCATCAACACATTCCAAAGAATAAAATCTTTATCATGAATTAAAGTTCTCTCCAATGGATCCTTTGTCCACATTCTCTCAAAGTGTTCTTGACAAACTGTTTGGATCAAATCTACCTCTCAAAGGAATCTTGATTGACCTATCAGCTAATTGAATGGTGATTCGAGTAGGCTTGATTTCTCCTAGACCTAACTGTTCATAAACAGTGTAGGGTATTAAATTCACACTTGCTCCTAAATCCAACAAAGCTTGATCTATCTTATGACTTCCAATAATGCATGAAATGGTAGGACAACCAGGATCTTTGTATTTGGGAGGGGTCTTAAACTGGATGATGGCACTAGCATTTTTAGTTAGAAAAGCTCTTTCTTTCACATTCAATCTCCTTTTGACTGTGCATAAGTCCTTCAGAAACTTTGCATAAGATGGGACTTGTTTAATTGCATCAAGGAGTGGAATGATGACTTTCACTTGTTTGAACAATTCATAGATTTTAGAGTTCATAAGATCATGTTTAGGTTTCCCTAACTTTTGTGGAAATAGTGCTCAGGAACAAATTCTAAATCACTCACTTTGAGTCTAATTTTTCTTGAATCATCTCCTTTCTCATTTATCTCACCTTCTTTATCACTCAAACTCTCATTTATCACTTGTGTTTTGATTTCCTCTTCACTTTCCCTAGATTCCTCCTCCACAATACCTCTAGGAATCCCAAAACATTTTGTCAATAATCTTTCCAGTTCTAAGGGTGGTGATGGCTTGGACTTGTTCATGATTTGAAGGTTCACTAGGTGAGGATTCACTAATGTGTACCTGACCTCTAGGATTTGGCATTGGTTGAGCTGGGATTCTTCCTTTCTCTTGAATGCTTAGTGATTGAGTCAACTTGGTTAGTTGACTTCGAATGTCATCTAAGGTCCTATTTTAGTCACTAGGAACCCTTAACTGGTCTTAGAGATCGGGTACTGGGCCTGGTTGTGTAAAAGGAAGGTATTAGCACCCCAAAGACGTCTTACCTAAGGTAGGCTGCATTGTTTTATTGTCTGATAAAATTTAAGGTCTTGTCGTGTTTTCTAGTTGTTGGTCCGTCTATGGTTTAAGAAAAATTCTCCTCGGTAAGGAGGTCCTTGTCTTATCAGGTAAAACCTAACCATTCTAACGTCAATAAAAGAATTTAATATCCGGAATACGTCTTACGTATAAAGTTGTAACCCCAGATATTAAAAGAAAACAAAATAATTTTTTTTGGAATTTTTGAAATATTGGCCACTTCTCATAACTTTAATAAACTGGTTATTAAAGCTAAAATGCATCCTAAAACCCCCTTTTTTTTATGAAGATACAATATGATTTTTTTTATGTTTTTGTTTTAGAGAGACTTAGCCGTTTGCATGAAAACAAAAAACAATATTTTTTTTTATATATTTTGTTTTACGAAAACTAGATATTTTAATACCGGATTTGTATCTTTATAGTATAAAAATATAAACCAATATTAATCAAAATGCAGTAAAAAATATACAGAAAAATCATAAAAAAATTTATAAAAGATTTTTGGAATTTATTTATTTAATTAATTTTTTTTTTGAGTGGGGTCCAGCTTGCCCCATGTGGCTGGGCTAGACCCAGTAGTCCTATCCGAGTCACTGGCCCAAGCCAGTGACCCGGCTGACTAAGGCCTGCATGCGTGAACTATTCACGCATGTAGTACACAGTGCGAAGGTAATTAAAATTACCTTCACACAGTGTTATATAACTATAAAAGATGAAATGAAAAAAAAGAACTTACCTGGTGTGGGGAGGCAGAGCCGAAGACGATGACTGGACGATTCTCCTCTCTTTCCTTTTTGTTTTCTATTTGCTTTTCTCTGATTTTTGGTCTCTTGTTCTCTTTGTTTCTATTTTATGTTCTTCTTACGACCTGGTTCCTTCCCTTTTGTGTTTGTCTTCTCCTTCCTCCTGGTATTCTTTTGTGTGTTTTTTCCTTTCTGTTTTCGTTTGTTTGCTTCTACTTTTCTCTCCAATCTCCTTTCTGTGACCTTTGTATTTTCCTCTTCTTTCTTTTTTCTGCCTGTCTCCTTTCTCCCCTGTACTCCCTTCTTTCTTTCTTTTCTTTCGTACTGCTCCCTCTCCCTCTTTGTCTCTTCTCGATCTGCCTCTCTGTTTTTTTTCTTTTCTTCTCCCATGTTCCCTGGTACAGCTGAAGGCGAAACTGTTACGATGGTGAAGCTAATAGGTCGAAGCTACTCTCTTCTTCAGTTCTTCCTCTATTCTTTCTTCTCTATGTTTTTGGCTTTCTGTGTATTTTTAAATCTTTTTCCCTCTCTCTGTTTTTTTCTTTCCTCTCTCGTCGCTATCACCCTTTGTTTTTTTCTTTGTTATCCTCCTTCTCTCTTCACTGTACTCTCTCGGTTTTCTTTTCCTCTCTTCACTGTACTCTCTCTGTTTTCCCCCTTACATTCCCCTGTCCCCCCCCTTTCCTTCCTCTTTCGCTCTTTTTTTTATAGCCAAAACTGCATGCATTTTTTGTAATGAAAACATTCAAGACCATTATTACAGTGGTAACGGTAGAGAAATAGTAGCTGTGAAACGTTCCCATAATCTATGGCATTTGTTGCTGAAAATGGTTCCTGTCTGGTGAAATGGCTGCTTTGAAGATGGTGATGAATAGTGTCTAAGGAAACGGCGCCGTTTCACAATTCAAATGAATATTTCCAATTCGGTCCTTGATTGTTTTGACAATTTTGTAATCAAGCCCCTGGATGAATTGTAATTGGATCCCTTGATTTTAGCGCTTTTCTGGTTTGGTCCGTGGATTCAGATTGTTTCAATTAAGTCCCTAATTGACCATCAACCTTCAATAATTATGCAATTAAGCCCCTAATTTGACCAAATCAACTCTTCAAAATTATAATTGGACCCCAGAACTTTAATTTCTTCCAATAAAAGCCTAAATTGACTTAAAAAATCAATTTTCTTGCAATCAAACCCTCCATAAATTCAATTAAACCTTGGGTAAAAGTTAATTGAGTCTATAAACATCTGATTTTGAACTTTTCTTTCTCCAATTGGATTTTCCTTGTCCCTGGGGCTCTCATCAATAAAAAATATACTGTCAAAATTTCAATTCTTGTATTTTTAAATCTCCTCAACCAATTTCTATCCTTTTTCTTTCAGCATTCCAGCATCTTTTTCTCACTCCTATTATTTTTGGATTTCTTTGGAATATTTTTTTTGTATTTTCTCATTTTCATTTTTTTGTTTGTTTGTTTTGTGGGAACCCAAAAATAGGTAACAACATAACACTTCCTTGAAGGATAGAATGGTAGGACACTCAGTTGTCCTATGCCCTTTGCTCTCACAAACAACAGAACTTTCCTCTTGTTGTTCACTCATGACATGTATTTTTTTAATCTCAAGAGACTACTTTCCTAGCCAGTGAGGCTAATCTAGCATTGAGGTCATCAGTCTCTTTTAATTGGAACTTCCTACTTGAATGAGAAATGGTGTTTCTAGACTCAACGTGAAGTGGGAGAGAAGTCTCCCATTGCTTTGTGTTTTCAGCTAATTGATCAAAAAGATCGAAGACTTTTTAAAATCTACTGTAAGAGAGTCGACCAATTATAATGCATACCTGAATACCGAAGATCATCTACTTTCGCTTCTCGAATACATGTATCCAATCTGTCCATAGTACCAGCCCACGTAGTAGACCCTCCTAACCTGTCCATAGCATTAAAGTCACCCATAAGAATCCACGGGGTTGACTCCCATCCATCACTACGACTCACTATATTAGACCATAATGCCTCACGTAAGGAAGCATTATTGTCTCCGTAAATAATTGAAGTATTGAAACAGATATTGGTAGCTAATATAGTGACAGAAACATGAATAGCCTGGTCTGACATTCCGAAAACATCCACCTGCACCGTATCAGCATTCCAACAAACCCAAATACGACCACAACAAGAGAAATCATAATTATACAAGAAGGACCAAGAACGCAGAGGAAGTTGATAAACATTATCTTTATTCTTGTCTGTAACAGAGGAAGTTATCCTCTCTTTGGGAAGAATGTTTGCCTTTTGTCAAGTTTGCTTATAATAGAACTGTGCATTCGACCACTGGTTTTTCTCCTTTTGAAATTGTTTACGGTTTTAATCCACTAACTCCTATGGACTTAATTCCTTTGCCTTTTGAAGAAAGGGTAAGTTTAGATGGTGAAAAGAAGGCAAAGATGGTGAGACAACTCCATGAAGGAGTTCGATTTCAAATAGAAAAAAAATAACAGACTTTACACTTCTAAAGCAAATAAGGGACGTAAACTGGTTGTTTTCCAACCCGGTGATGGGGTTTGGGTGCACATGCGTAAGGAACGATTTCCTAACCAAAGGAAATCAAAATTACAGCCTCGTGGTGATGGTCCATTTCAGGTTTTAGAGAGAATCAATGACAACGCATACAAAATTGACCTTCCAGGCGAGTATGGTGTTAGTGCTACCTTTAATATTGCTGATCTTACGTTGTTTGACACAGATTTTGATTCAAGGTCGAATCCTTTTGTGGAGAGACGGGATGATGTAGACCAATCTATAAACACCAGCAAGGACCCATAACATGTTCCAAATGGTCTAATGACTCGGTCCAAGACAAAGGCATTGAAAGAGGCATTGAATGTATTGGTTTTGAATGTTTCAACCAAGTCAGAATTGAAAGGTCCATTAGAGTATCAATCTGACTTATCGAAGATTAACTGGCTTTGTGGCGTCATTCTACGTAATCCAATAGTGTTGGTGCCTTGGGGTAGGTTTCCATTGTGTCACACTCCTATCAGACCTATTTCAGCTTTCCGGGATCAGATCTCAATCTTGATTGTGGGTACGCTTGACCACGTGATCACGAGGTTCGCATCATGATGGAAAGAATGAATTTCATGATGGGGAACGTGTGTGACAGACTTGAGAAAGTGGGAAAACATGGTAATGTGGCTGGAACATGTACCCAAGACTTGAGAAAGGTTAGGGCTGAACCAAAATCAAACAATGGCAGTGAGGCTGAAGGCCAAGGTGGGCTGATTATGAGGATTTTGAAGAGGATGTTGATGATATTCGTGATGGTGGTTTTAAGGATGAGACCATAGGCCATCGGGAAGGTTTTCGGCAGCCTAGAAACCGAAGTGATTTCATGTATATCGACGAGGTGTTATAGCAAAAGAAAAGGCAGATTCAAAAGGAGAGGTGGTATCAAAGGTAGAGAAATAAAGAGATTAGTGTTCTAAAAAAAGAATCCAAGAGTTTATCTTGTATTCTAGAGGAGATGAAGCAGGAACTTAATGTGTTAACGGCAGTAGTAAATGCCCAGCAAGCTTCAGAAAGAGAGGAGAAAAAACGTTGCAAGGATGATATACGAATTAGAAAGGGTGCAACTTTCATCCAAAGTTGTTGGCGACGATTGTTGGCAAGAAAAGAACTCCAGAGGCTTAAAAAAAGAAGCTAAGAAATTGTCCATTCAACTTGTTGGTGATTCGAGGAAATATAACTTTTTTTTTTGCTTAGATGCCGCAGACACGAAGAACAAGAAGATGGACGCAAACACTTAAAAACTTAAAGGAACATAAAAAAAAAATGAAAATAACAGAAGGATATGACCTTGTTTCGGAGCCTAGCTCTGATACCAACTGATGCGAACCTCGTGATCACGTGGTCACGCAACCCACAATCAAGATTGAGATCTGATCCCGGAAAGCCGAAATAGTAATGATAGGAGTGTGACACAATGGAAACCTGCCCCAAGGCACCAACACTATTAGATTGAGTAGAATGACGCCATGAAGCCAGTTAATCTTCGATAAGTCAGATTCAGTTTGTTCAAGAACTGAAGAATGCAAGAATCACTCTCACACGTTAAAACTGAAAAAAATTCAGAAGTAATTATCATCAAAAGCTGTTGAAAATTTGGCTTACATGATTTTAAATAGTTCTTGAAAAGTTAACCCTAATGGACGCCTTATGTGGACTTAAATGAGGTCCACTTAAAACTGATCCAAAACCCTAAACTCAAAAGCCCATAACTTAATCCAAACAAGCTTTGGATCCTAACTGAAAACAAAGTATTAATTAAGCCCAAACAAGTCTTGGCTGTAGCTAACAAAATAAAACAAAGCCTATAATATTAAATCCATGTTCTGGCATGATAAAAAGAGAAGGAAGTAAAATATTATAGAACTGATTCAAGGCTTATTTATAGCCTTCCGTGCAGCCCCTTAATCCAAGAAACAATATGTTGGACCCCTCTTGCACATGGATAAGATGTACTAGGGTCTCCTCTTGATACTCTAATGGACCTTTCAATTCTGACTTGGTTGAAACATTCAAAACAAATGCATTCAATGCCTCTTTCAATGCTTTTGTCTTGGACCGAGTCATTGGAACATGTAATGGGTCCTTGCTGGTGTTTTTGGGCTGGTCCACATCAATTTACTTTAGGTTCCAGATTCCAACTTAACTCGTCGTAAACGAGTCTGTTTTGCGTCAACTTTGAAAATTCAGATTCTTTTTTTTTTTTTTTTGGTAAGTTGACGTATGTATTAAAAGAAGAAGATACAAACATTATAAGGGGCATACCCCAGATTTACAATGAGAACAGAAACATAAAACAACAGATGGCTACAAGCTAGCCACCGACCATAAAACTGAAACCTCACTAGATTCGTTAGGGAAACCAATACAACCAACTAACTAACAAATTAAGAATCTATGGTATTCACCCTCCAAGCTTGTTGGATCCTTTTGTTTTCATTTGTTGGTACGACATTCCTCATCAAATCAAGCTTATCACGAATGATATATTCGATTTGATTAAAGACCAAATTCGAAGTTCTAGACATTCCAGCAAAGATCCTTGCATTCCGTTCTTGCCATACATGATACACTGTAGCTGCGAAACTCAGTTTTCGAGAAAAATTGACGAAACTCTTGCCATGCCAAGAGACAGTGGCCCATCGAATCCATTCATCCCAGCCTTTTGTCATCCTTGGAATGTCGCATCTGTCACAAACATCCCACCAGATCGCTTTAGTATAGGAGCATTCAAAGAACAAGTGGTTGTGATCCTCATTGTTGCGGAGACAAAGTGAGCATCTATTGGGACCATGTATACCAAACCGATGAAGTTTATCTTGAGTTGTGAGTTTCTGTTGGACAGCCATCCATAGAAGAAATGAATGTCTTGGAACAGCATTCTTGAACCACACAATGTCATGCCATTCAACCATCTGACGATGACCTCTTAGTTGTTCCCAAGCTACTTTGATCGAGAATCTGTGATTTGGCGAATCCAACCAAACTATCTCATCCTTTTGCCCCATCTTAGGATTAGAATTGGAAGGAATAGCTTCTATAATGGGGTGCCAGCCAATAGCTTGGGTGGTAGGAGTTTTCCATTCTGAGTTATGAATTAGCACTTTCACCCTCGCGTTCTTGGCCATACCTGAATCATAGATAAATCTTTCCCCGTAAGAATCCGCGAGTGGGCTGTGAGGATGCCAATTGTCAAACCATAGAGAGGTTGTCATTCCATCTCCTATGAAAATTCAGATTCTTTCTGTTGTTTTTGTTTCTTGGAGTTTATTTTCATCATATCCAACATATCTGGGTGTTTTTTCATTGTTTTTCATATTTTATATCTGTTTTTTATTCGAGTCTTCAGTTTGGTTCATATTTCGGATAGACTCGCTTGCTACTCGCGAGACTATCATCATAGTTTGGTTTTGCTTGTTTTCTGGTTTTTATTGCTTCTTGAATCATATATATTTGGATTGCGCTGCCAAGTTGGTTTTATTTAGTGTTGGTTTCAGTTTCGCAAGAACAACAAGAAGGTGAGACGAGAGGTGTTAAATTGTGAGGATATTGAGAGTGTTTGAGCAAAACACGAGCGATATGAGGATTTTTTTTTCCACTAACCAATTTTTGCAAGTATCATCATGTTAGTTCAAAACAACACACCACCCCCTCCCGATGTAGAACTTCAATTCCAAATGCAAGCCACGATGAAGATGATGGAAAGCATGAATTTCATGATGGGAAACGTGTGTGACAGGCTTGAGAAGGTGGGAAAACATGGAAACATGGTTGGAACATGTACCCAAGATGTGAGAGAAGTTGGGGTTGAACCGAAATTAAACAATGGCAGTGGGGCCGAAAGGCCAAGGTGGGCTGATTATGAGGAGGACATTGATGATATTGGTGCTGGTGGTTTTAAGGATGAGACCATAGGCTATTGGGAAGGTTTTCGGCAGCCTATAAACCGAAGTGATTTCATGTATTTTGATGAGGTGCTATAGCAAAAGAAAAGGCATATTTAAAAGGAGGTGGTATCAAAGGGAGCGAAATAAAGAGTAATAGTGCTCTAAAAACATAATCCAAGAGTCTATCGCGTATTCTAGGGGAGATGAAGCAAGAACTTGATGTGTTAACAGCAGCAATCAACGCACAACAAGCTTCTACAAGAGAGGAGAAAAAAGGCTGTAATGATGATATACAAAATAGAACAGCTGCTACTTTCATCCAAAGTTGTTGGCGACGTTTGTTGGCAAGAAAAGAACTCCAAAGGCTTCAAAATGAGGCTAAGAAATTGTCCATTTAACTTGTTGGTGATTCGAGGACGAATCATCTTGAAGAGAGAGGGAATGATACAATCCAGGAAAGGTCAAATTTGGATTTTGACGTAAAAAGTGCAACTATCCAGTTTTACAGCAACAGGCATAAATTCTCAATCTGATCGTTGGATCGGGCTGCAATTTTATGTGGAGTCTTCTGACATGTTTTTTTACCTTGGTTTAAAATTTCAGGTCAATTGGAGTTCGAAAAGGTATCGAAACACGGGTCAAAAGAGGCTGTACGAATTTTGTTATTTACTTCCTTTTGACTTGTGGACTTCCTATTTAGCTAGGATTCTTTTCCTAAAAGGATGTGGCAGCTTATTTGGGAATCTCCTAATTCTCCAAAGATCTTTAATGGGCTGCAACATAGTTTCCAAGTGTGGCAAGGATTCATAATTATTTCAGAATCATTCTCTTACAAGGATTCCTTATCAATCCTAACTATAAAAAAGAGAGAAGACTTCAGAATAAATTCTACCTTCAGATCAAATTTCCTAGTCTATTTGGGACTTCTTAATGGTGACAAATCTGATGCTAGCATATTTAGGATATTAATTTCGGATTTCTTATTGTTACTATTATTTTCTTCTTAGTTTAGGGTTTATTTATATTATTTGGGTTTAATTATAAGTGGGCATCATATAAGTCCACATAAGGGGTCCATTAGGATTTATTTTAGTTTGGACTCACTATATAAATAAGGGCAAAAGCAGACATGTAAGAGTAGACAATTCAGATTAATAAAACTTCTTGTTTGCCGCACTTTGTATATGTGTGTTAGTGAGATAATCTCCCTTCCATGGTTCTCTAATAAACTGAAAAACGACTTATCGAAGAACAACTATCTTCGTGGCATCATCCTTATACTTCTCGTTCGCGAATCAATATTCGTTGGGTGGGGGTTTCCGTTTCTAATAGTGCTGGTGCCTAAGTACAAGTTATCTTTGTGTCACACTCCTATCACACCTGATTTACTTGGCTTTCCGGGAATTGATGTCTTTGCGTGTGGGTTGCGTGACCACGAGATTCGCATCAACTACATTCTCTACTCCCTTTTTATCTCGAATTTCAAGGTTAAACTCTTGGAGTAGGAGGATCCATCGAATCAAACGTGGGTTGGCATCTTGTTTTGTGAGCAAGTATTTCAATGTTGCATGATCAGTGAAAACAATAACAAGAGATCCAACCAAATAAGACCTCAACTTGTCCAATGCAAAGACCACAGCTAAGAGTTCTTTTTCATTTGTAGTGTAATTCAATTGAGCATCATTCAAAGTCTTGCTAGCATAATAAATGACATGAGGCTTCTTATCTTTTCTTTGCCTTAAAATAGCCCCTACCGCAAAATCACTAGCATCACACATCAGTTCAAATGGTAAAGACCAATCAGAAGCTTGCATGATTGGTGTTGTGGTCAACAACCCTTTAAGCTTTCCAAAAGCTTCTGGACATTTTAATGTCCAATCAAATTGGACATCTTGTGACAAACAAGTTACACAATGGTTTGGCAATGGAACTAAAAGAATGAATGAATCTTCGGTAAAAACCAACGTGTCCTAAAAAGACAATGTGGTCTAAGACAATGTGTCACTATAAAATGACACTTCTCCCAATTAAGTACAAGATTGTTCTCCTCACACCTTTCAAGAACTTTTTCCAAATACATTAGACAAACTCATAAAAATCCCCATAAACTGAAAAATCATCCATGAAAAGTTCCAAAAAAATTTCCACCATGTCACTAAAGATACTCATCATACACCTTTGAAAAGTGGCTGGTGGATTACACAAGCCAAAGGGCATTCTTCTATAAGCATAGGTACCAAAAGGATAAGTGAAAGTGGTTTTTTCTTGGTCTTTTAAGGAAATCTCAATTTGGTTGTACCCTGATTATCCATCAAGAAAATAATAGAAAGCTCTTCCGGCTACTCTTTCAAGCACTTGGTCTAAAAATGGAAGCGGAAAATGGTCCTTCCTAGTCACCATGTTCAACTTACGATAATCAATGCACATACGCCATCTAGTTTGGATTCTAGTTGGGACTAGCTCATTATTTTCATTCTTCACTACCGTGACTCCAGATTTTTTAGGGACAACTTGGGTTGGACTAACCCATTTTGAGTTTGCAATGGGGTAAATGGTACCTGCATCAAGTAGCTTAAGCACTTCACCTCTCACTACTTCCTTCATGTTTGGGTTCAATCGTCTTTGCATTTGCCTCACAGATTTAGCCTCTTCTTCAAGATAGATTCTATGTGTATATAAAAGAGGGCTAATTCCTTTCCAGTTAGTAATTGTCCACCCAATTGTTTTCTTGTGTTTTCTCACCATTCTCAAAAGTTCTTGTTTCTGCTCTATGCTAAGTTTTGATGAAATCACAATAGGATATGATTTATCCTCCCCTAGAAATGCATACTTAAGATCACTCGGTAAAGGCTTCCTTTCTGGTTTATAAGGTTGGAGAAGAGATGCCTCAACTTTCACTTGGGGTAAAATCAAAGGCTTAAATGATAAGGTCCATTGACTTATTGACATAATAGGCATTTGATCTAGATAAGTCTTGAGTTCTCTTACTTCCTCATCAATACATTCTAAAGAATAAAATCTTTCATCATGAATTAAAGTTCTCCCTAATGGATCCTTTATCCACCCTCTCTCAAAGTGTTCTTGACAAACTGTTTGGATCAAATCTACCTCTCTAATATATGAGCTCACCAATTTGTTTGGAGACATTGAATATATTCATCTCCAATATTCCTAAAAGAAAATTTCATCACCCCATTCCTACAGTTAATTAAAGCATTGAATGTAGCTAGGAAAGGTCTACCTAAGATGACTGGGATGGTAGCATTAGAACCTTGAATAGATGCGGTGTCTAACACTACAAAATCAACAAGAAAGTAGAATTTATCTGCTTGGACCAACACGTCCTCAATAATACCCTTGGGAATCTTGATTGATGTATCAGCTAATTGAAGGGTGATTCGAGTAGGCTTGATTTCTCCTAGACCTAACTGTTCATAAACAGTGTAGGGTATTAAATTCACACTGGCTCCTAAATCCAACAAAGCTTGATCTATCTTATGACTTCCAATAATGCATGAAATGGTAGGACAACCAGGAACTTTGTATGTGGGAGGGGTCTTAAACTGGATGATGGCACTAGTATGTTCAGTTAGAAAAGCTCTTCCTTTCACATTCAATCTCCTTTTTGACTATGCATAAGTCCTTAAGGAAAATTTGCATAAGATGAGACTTGTTTAATTGCATCAAGGAGTGGAATGTTGACTTTCACTTATTTGAACAATTAATAGACTTCCGAGTTCATAAGATCATATTTAGGTTTCCCTAACTTTTGTGGAAATGGTGCTCTAGGAACAAATTCTAAATCACTCACTTTGACTCCAAATTTTCTTGAATCATCTCCTTTCTCATTTATCTCACCTACTTTGTCACTCAAACTCTCATTTGTCACTTGTGTTTTGATTTCCTCTTCACTTTCCCTAGATTCCTCCTCCACAATACCTCTAGAAATCCCAAAACCTTTTGTTAACAATCTTTCCACTTCTAAGGGTGGTGATGGCTTGGACTTGTTCATGGTTTGAAGGTTCACTAGGTGTGGATTCACTCATGTGTACCTAACCTCTAGGATTTGGCATTGGTTGAGCTGAGATTTTTCCCTTCTCTTGAATGCTTAGTGATTGAGTCAACTTAGTTAGGTGACTTTGAATGTCATCTAATGTCCTATTGGTCTGGTCTTGAAATTTGTAAGCTTGGTTGTTGATTCCTCCTTGCGTTAGCATGAATTGTGAGGTGGTTGCCCTCATTTCTCCATCAAAAATTTAGGTGGTTCCTCCATCCAGGATAGGAGGTATCAGAGTAGGGATTGCCTACTAGGTTGGAAAAGGGCTTTCTAACATTATTTGAATAAGAAGTTTGGCCATATAACGTGTCCCACGTGTGCGGCGTCGCAGCGAAAACATCCACCCTCAAAATCTATTTTATGTATCTATGTGGCAAATATGGGGAGCCAAGGAATTCTTGTCATTTATCTGTGTAAAGCATGAAAGGGAGTCGCTACCTAGTATCTTGGTTACTAGGAACCCTAATTGGTCATAGAGATCGGGTACGGGGACTGGTTGTGTAAATGAAAGGTATTAGCACCCCAAATACGCCCTACCTAAGGTTTCTGTGTCATTGCAACCAAGAAAAAGTGTTTAGCCTTGCATGTTTATTGAACAACTAATCAAAAAGAAGGAAGAATGCATAATTTCGAGTTTCTTAAAGGAGGGGTCATTTTTCTCCTCTTGGCTGGCTGCCCGCCTTCTCTTCTCTCGTTCTTTTATATCCTAGGAAATCCTAGTCTCTATTTTACAAAATAGTCCTCCCTTAAGTAGATTGTTTACATTTAAGTACTTCAATAACTATTTTCCTAAAAAAGGAGAAATAGCCTTGCATGAAATCTTCAAGCTTTGACTTAGAGGAGCTAAATTGCTGAAATAAAAACTTGGATATCGGTTTAGATGCTTCGGAACATAATTTGGACTCGTTTTTTCACAAAACCTGTTTGTTGGCAGAATTCAGTTGTCATCTTTGAAAACTCATCTCTCCCTCGTATGACATCATTTTTTGCTGAACTTTGGATTATTTATAGGTCTTTGAGTCAGGAATCTAAAACAGTTGAGTTTGCATCAATTAGACTTCTATAGCTCTAGATACTCAAGTCGAAATGGCCAAAGGTCAACATTGGCAGATTGCGAGATTTGACTTTAAAGGCTGTGATTTCCATGTTGTTCCTTATTTTATTTTCTTGCCTTAGATTTCCAGAAAGGTATGGATGTTAGCTTTTTAATGCCACTAGAATCACTTCATTTGAATGTCTAGAGCTCACGCTCTACACAAAACATCGATTGAAGGTCAAATCTGTCAATTATCTCCAATTTACTCCTTTTTGCATCTTTCATCCAAAAGTGCCTTCAAAACATAAAATAAAGAATATCAAAGCATTTTATATAAAAACATAGGCAAAACACTAGTTAAATGTGAGTGAAACTATCGAATAATATGATTACATCACATACCCCCACATTTAGCTCTCGCTCGTCCTCGAGAAATGATAAGTAAGATCAAATTGAAGTTAAATTAAATTAAATCACTATAACTAATCTTCTAATCTCCCATCAATATCGAAGAATATATGCATTATAAACAAGAACACAATTAAGAAGGATAAATAGTATAAATTTTCATGAATTTATTTACATGCAAACTTCAAAACTCAATTAATCATCGGGATTTAAATGAAATCTATGTCATGCCAAAGTGATAGGCCCTCTCATTGATATACACTACATGTTTAAGGCTTATGTGTTTAAATCTGTCAAATTCAATCAATGAATATGTTCTACCATAAGCTTGCTCTTTAATCTCATCTCTATTACTAACATATTACAAACAATGCATGAATCAACAGGTCTTATTTTCTTGTTGTAATGGGGCTAAGGTTAAGGTGAGGTAAAAGAGAGTAAAAGAAAAAGTTCAAACGAAAGAAAGTAGAGCATTCTAAAAAATGATATTTCAAACAAGATATTCCATTAAAGCACATAAATTTTCCATCTTTAATCACCAATGCTTTTAAGCTTTTTCAACATAAAATCTTAAAAACATAAAGGAACATTTTTTTTTTTTTTACCTTTGGCAACTTTGCCCATCTTTTCATCAGGCATCACTTCTTCTTTCTTTTCACATAATTTCCAACCATAATTCCATGAGATATCATAAGTATATGCTTTACTAATCCTTAGCCAGGGGAAAAGGAAAACATATAAAAAGTTAAGGCTTATACACGGATAAAGCAAAGAAAAGATAAACAAGCTTAAAAGGGGCTCACTAAGGATAATATGCTTTAGGTTGGCTTTTTCGCTCAAGTGGTTAAAATTCCTAATGCCTTTATCATCAACAAGATGTGAATGTAATCTCAACAAGATATGAAGCAAGTTCTAGAGATACATATCATTGAAAAAAGGCACAATCAAAGAATATAATGTTGAAGGCTCAAAAGCTTGCAAAATGCCCACCACAAGAATGAGAATGACAAAACGTAAGAATGGAATGAAATTCTCTTGTGGTACACACCTCCTAACTACTTGATCCACACAAAATTTCCACAGATAAGGAGTATCCCAAAAATAATATTTAGCATCAGCTCGTAACTTGTCTTTTTGGGATGTAGACAAACCTAGAGGGAATTCTTTGGTGACTAAATAGTTCACCAAATCAGCATACCATGATCTTGTAGAGGAATGTAACACATACAATTGCTCATCGGGGAATGTCTCTCGTATTGTTTCGGTTTGTATATCCTCAGTCCTCGGTCGACTCAAGTGATCAGCCACATGGTTTTCGACACCTTTTTTGGTCTTTTATCTCAAGATTAAATTCTTGTAAAAGCAAGATCCACCTAATCAATCTTGGTTTGGACTCCTTTTTCTTCAAAAGATACCTTAAAGCTGCATGGTCAGTAAAAATAATGACTTTTGTACCAAGTAGATATGACCTAAATTTTTCAAGAGTAAACACCACTGCAAAAACGTTCCTTTTCAGTTGTATGATAATTCCATTGTGCTCCGTCCAACATACAGGAAGCATAGACGATAACATGCAAATTCTTCCCTATTCTTTGCCCAAGGACAGCCCTTACCGCATAGTCACTTGCATCACATATTATCTCAAAAGGCTCATCCCAATTTGGTGGTTGGATGATAGGGGCAGATGTGACACACTTCTTAAGTGACAGGCATCTTTACATACTTGATCAAACACAAAATCCACTTCTTTGGCTAATAGTTTGCACAAGGGTGCTGTAATCTTCAAGAAATCTTTGATAAAGCGTCGATAGAAACCTGCTTGGCCAAGAAAAGAACGAATTTCCCTCACGTAGGAGGGGTAAGGCAATGATGAAATTACATCTATTTTTGCTTTATCAACCTCTAATCCACGTGAAGACACAACATGCCCAAGAACTATTCCTTGTTCTACCATAAAATAACACTTTTCATTGTTTAAAACAAGGTTAGTTTCAATGCACATTTTCAAGATCAAAAATAAATTTTCTAGACATTTATCAAAAGAATCACCATACACCATGAAATCATCCATGAAAACCTCAATTATTCTTTCAACATAGTCAGAAAAAATACTCATCATGCATCTTTGAAAAGTTGCCGGTGCATTACAGAGATGAAAGGGCATTCTCCTATATGTATATGTACCAAATGGACATGTAAATGAATGGTAATGGGAATGGGAATCTGATTGTATCCACTACATCCATCAAGACTTACCTGCTAGGCGTTCAAGCATCTGATCTGTAGTATGATTTAGCTTTCTATAATCTACACACATTCTCCATTCACTTGAGATGCAAGTAGGAATGAGCTCATCATTTTTGCTTTTCACCAACGTGATTCTGGTCTTTTTGGGCACCACATAGATTGGTGCCACCCATTTACTATCCGTGATGGGATAAATGACTCCTACATCTAACAATTTCTAAATTTCAGTTTTCACTACCTCCATCATAGACGGGTTCAACCTCCTTTGTATTTTCCTTGTTGGTTTCGCATTGTCCTCCAATAGTATGTGATGCATACACATTGAGGGACCAATGCGCTTGATGTCAGCTAAAGTCCATCCAATGGCCGTCTTGTGATCACACAACAACTTCACAAGTTTTTCCTCTTGCGTATTTGTCAAACCTGTTGCTATAATGACAGGAAGTGTATTGTTGTCGCCAATGAATACATGCTTCAAATTATCGGTCCAAGGTTTCAATTCTAACTCGGGGGCCTGTAAAATAGACGGCAAAACCTTTTTATGTGAAAGTAGTAAATCAACAAAGACTAATCCATAGGGAACAGTTTGCAAAACTTGTAAATCCAATGCTGATTCATGCACGTTTTGGGGAACACTTATGTGCCTCTCCATCTCTTCTATCTTCATAAAATCATAGCCATAGCTCAAAGCTATGCTTAATCCATCCTCACAATCAAAATCAAAAACTTGTTCCTTCTTGTATAATTAAGATTTCTCTTGTCGTGGTCTTATTTGGGTTTGTTGGAATGCTGATACGGTGAAGGGGGATGTTTTCTGAATGTCAGACCAGGCTATTCATGTTTCTGTCACTATATTAGCTACCAATATCGGTTTCAATACTTCAATTCTTTACGGAGACAATAATGCTTCCTTACGTGAGGCATTATGGTCTGATATAGTGAGTCGTAGTGATGGATGGGAGTCAACCCCGTGGATTCTTATGGGTGACTTTAATGCTATCCGCAAATCACAGATTCTAGATCAAAGTAGCTTGGGAACAACTAAGACGTCATCGTCAGATGGTTGAATGGCATGACTTTGTGTGGTTCAAGAATGCTGTTCCAAGACATTCATTTCTTCTATGGATGGCTGTCCAACAGAAACTCACAACTCAAGATAAATTTCATCGGTTTGGTATACATGGTCTCAATAGATGCCCACTCTGTCTTCGCAACAATGAGGATCACAACCACTTGTTCTTTGAATGCTCCTATATACTAAAGCGATCTGGTGGGATGTTTGTGACAGATGCGACATTTCAAGAATGACAGTGTATCATGTATGGCAAGAACAGAACGCAAGGATCTTTGCTGGAATGTCTAGAACTTCGAATTTGGTCTTTAATCAAGTCGAATGTATCATTCGTGATAAGCTTGATTTGATGAGGAATGTCGTACCAACAAATGAAAACAAAAGGATCCAACGAGCTTGGAGGGTGAATAACCAAGATTGATTGTGTGCAACAAGTTTTTGATTTTTTTTTGGTAAGTTGACGTATGTATTAAAAGAAGAAGATACAAACATTATAAGGGGCATACCCCAGATTTACAATGATAACAGAAACATAAAACAACAGATGGCTACAGGCTAGCCACCGACCATAAAACACAACACACAAGATAATATAGAGAAAGCAATGGGTCGATCCCACGAGGAAGGTTCAAGTCAGATTTTTATACTAGATGATATGCAACCGGGGGGGGGGTTTGGTTGTTATCTAGGCTAAAGTAAAAGCAAATAGAAAACTATCAAGCAAAATTAAATAAAATTAGAAACTTTTCAAGAGAACAAACCTTGGTCGCAAGGACATTTCCACCTACAGAAATCAGAACTGATCATGGAAACGAAACATCAATTTATATTCTGAATATTTATCCCTTCTTAACATTGGTTAGTTAACCGATCCGCCGTATAACTAACCCTAACCATCAAACAACCACAGTGTCCACACTAGTAATTTAATTCAATGGCAGCCTTAAAAACTAGATAAGTTGATTAATCAAGAAAACATAATTGTCCGCAGTCTATGTTTGATTTGATTGAATGTTCTCCCTAAGATTAATAACGTAGATCCGCCACAATTATTAAACTCAGTTGCTTCACAAGTTCATATACCACAACTCCGGTTTAGCTTTGCATGTTTGGTGAACAACTAATCAAAAAGAAGGAAGAATGCATAATTTTGACTTTCTTAGAGGAGGGGGGCATTTTTCTCCTCTTGGCTGGCTGCCCCCCTTCTCTTATCTCATTCTTTTTATATCCTAGGAAATCCTAGTCTCTATTTTACAAAATAGTCCTCCCTTAAGTAAAGTGTTTACATTTAAGTACTTCAATAACTATTTTTCTAAAAAAGGAGAAATAGCATTGCATGAAATCTTCAAGATTTGACTTAGAGGAGCTAAATTGCTGAAATAAAAACTTGGAGATTGGTAGATGCTTCGGAACGTAATTTGGACTCGTTTCTTCACGAAACCTGTTTGCTAGTAGAATTCAATTGTCATCTTTGAAAAATCATATCTCCCTCGTATGAGATCATTTTTAGCTGAAATTTGGAGCGTTTATAGGCCTTTGAGTTAGAAATCTAAAACAATTGATTTTGCATCAATTGGACTTCTGTAGCTCCAGATATTCAAGTCGAAATGGCCGAAGATCAACACTGGCAGATTGCGAGATTTGACTTTGAAGGCTGCGATTTCCATACTCTTCCTTATTTTATTTTCTTGCCTTAGATGTTGAGAAGAGTATGGATGTTAGCTTTTTAATACCACTGGAATCACTTCATTTCAACCTCTAGAGTTCAACACACCCTATTTAGCAGAAAGACAGATATTCCTTGCTCATTATCAAATAGTCACTTATTCACAAACCTCGTGTGGGGCGAATAGTTTTCATTTCCCTTCTCATGGAAAACCCTTTTCGCTCCGCTTAGCTTTATCCCTCTCGAGGGGTATTTAGTGATATGTTCTAGAGGAACTGGACGGTACTATTTGGTCAAATAACTAGCCACAAACTCCTATGTTCCTTTTATTACAGTATTTCTAAACAAGCTCCTGGATAACAAGCCTAAGGGTTTTTTTTATTGATGATAGGGATTGCATTGATGATAGTGGCAATATTGATGTGAGTGACGATATCGACCATGACCTTGATACGGAGCTGGAGCTTCTAACTAGGATGAATGTACTAACTATGGATATGATGCCGGAAATAGATCGATTTTATATCACCCTTCAATTCGAATTAGCAAAAGCAATGTCTCCTTGCATAATATGGATTCCAAACATTCACGATCTGGATCTGAATGAGTCGAATTACTTATCCCTCAGTCTATTAGTGAACTATCTCTCCAGGGATTGTGAAAGATGTTCTACTAGAAATATTCTTGTTATCGCTTCTACTCATATTCCCTAAAAAGTGGATCCCGCTCTAATAACTCTGAATAAATTAAATACATGCATTAAGATACAAAGGCTTCTATTCCACAACAACAAAAGCATGTTTTCACTCTTTCAAAAGCATGTTTTCACTCTTTCAAAAGCATGTTTTCACTTGGAAAAGAAAATTTTCCATACTAAGAGATTCGGGTCTGTAACCATGGGTTCCAATATACGAGATCTTGTAGCACTTATCAATGAAGCCCTATCGATTAGTATTACATAGAAGAAATCAATTATAGACAGTATATAATTAGATCATGGGATCCTTTTCTATCAGATAGGAAGGGCTGTTGCACAAAAATATATTTCTAAGTAATTGCCCCATAGATCTATCTATATGAAGAAGAAATCATGTAACGAAGGGGATTCTTATTTGTTAAAATGGTCCTTCGAACTTGGAACGAGCATGAAGAAATTAACAATACTTCTTTATCTTTTGAGTTGTTTTGCCGGATCGATTGCTCAAGACCTTTGGTCTCTACCGGACTCGATGAAAAAAATGGGATCACTTATTATGGACTTGTTGAGAATGATTGTGATTTAGATTTCATGGCCTATTAGAAGTAGAAGGCGCTCTGGTAGGATTGAGGCTAGGGAGAGTAATGATGAGATAAGGAAAGAGGAAGGAGGTGTGTAGGGTTCAACCAATAGTGAATGGGCCACCAAACTGATCTTGACTCAAAACTCATGTGAAAGCAATACAATGCCTAACAATTATACCTCCAATATCATGTTCCTTTGTTCCAAGCTGAGATAAGTAGGCTAACCCAAAGTGGTTATTGCTCCATGCTTATAGAGTTAACGAAAAGTTAAAAGCAAAGAAGTGATAGACCTTTATAAAGAACATTAGTTCAACAAACATGTAACTAAGGAAGAGACAAAAGAATTACTAGTTAAAAATAGAGTAACTATTAATTGAAAAATAATTAATTAGAAAGAAAATCTTATGATTAGGATGAACATTTCTGGAGATTAATTTAAAATTTATAGAAGCTAACGTAATAAAATAATATGCAAATATTAGTTAACAATAAATCGTGAAAACTCCTTCACTAGGTAAAAATAATAACTTGGAGGAAATTTTGTAAATGAGGTGATATTATGTGTAAAATACAAGGAAATGTCAAATAAATCAATGCATGACCTTTTACGTGAGAAACGTCAAATTTTAGTATAATCCCCCGCGCACAATCATGTTATTAGGACTAAAAGTGATAAGAAACTTAGAAAACAATATATGATAATTATGAGTAGGAATCTGCACAGAATTAGTCTAAGACCCAATAATATTAAGTAAATTATATGGTATGCGAAATTCAGATTTTGGCGTGAATTTCCAACGTTGGATAGGGTATAAATTTGACGTGGGGTCTTAAGACATAATGGTTTACCTTGGGTTAAACTTTTAGATCGATCGGAGTTCAAGAAGGTCTAAACATAAAGACACAATGTCAGGTCAGTGCAATGAACTGAAATTTAGGGGGCATAAGTTGGGGTATAGTAGTAATTGACCCATAAAACCTACGTCACTATAGTTGCTGCTACTGTTCACGTGGAACAACAACTAAAAAGAGAGAAAGAGGCTTCTCTCTTACTTCTCTTCAAAAATCACTTGAAAAATCTTTCCAAATTGTGAGATTGAAGCTTGCAATAGGTTTGTGAGGAGAGAAACACTTTTAGGCCGAAATTAAGAAGCTTGGTTGGAAGAGAGGTGATGCGAACCTTGTGGTCACATGGTCACTCAACTCACAATCAAGATTGAGATCTGATCTTGGAAAACCGAAAAAGATCTAATAGGAGTGTGACACAATGAAAACCTACCCCAAGGCACCAACAGTATTGGAATGAAGTAGAATGATGTCACGAAACCAATTAAATCTTTAATAAGTCAGATTCAGTTTGTTCAAGAATTGAAAGAATGCAAGAATCATTCTTACATGTTAAAACTGAAAACTTCAGAAGTAATATCTCAATGGCCCTGAAATTTTGGTTACATGAGTTTAAATAGTTCTTGAAAAATTAACCTTAATGGACCCCTTATGTGGACTTATATGAGGTCCACTCAAAACTGACCCAAAAACCCTAACTGAAAAGCTCATACCTAATCCAAACAAGCCTTGGATCCTAGCTTACAAGTTTTAATTAAGCCCAAACATTAAAGAAAATAATTCTAAAGTTGAAAATTATTATCCTAAATATACTAGAATCGGATTTGGCACCATTCAGATTTGTACCTTCAGAATTAATTTTACCTTAAGATCAGATTTTCTAGTCTATTTGGGACTTTTAATGGTGACAAATCTGATTCTAGCATATTTAGGGTAGTAATTTTCAATTTTTTTTTATTTTCTTCTTAGTCTTTCTTAGTCTTTAGGTTATTATTACTTTTGGGTCAATTGTAAGTAGACCTTATTTAGGTCCATTAGGGTTTATTTAAGTTTAGAGTTAGTATAAATAAAGGCATAACCAGACATGTAAGTTAGACAATTCAGATTAATAAAACTTCTTGTTTGACGCACTTTGTGTGTATGTGTTGGTGAGATAATCTCTCTTCCATGGTTCTCTAAAGAACTGAAAAATAACTTATCGAAGAACAACTGTCTTCGTGGCGTCATCCTTGTATTCTCGTTTACGAATCAATATCGTTGGAAGGGGGTTTTTCGTTTTCAATAATGCTGGTACCTAGGTACAAGTTATCTTTATGTCACATTCCTATCAAACCTGATTTACTTGGCTTTTCAGGAATTAGTGTCTTTGCGTGCGGGTTGCGTGACCACGTGATTGTGATGTTCGTAACAGATCCTGAAAAGTTGAAAAAGGTCTGATAGAAGTGTGACAAAATGAAAACCTGCCCCAAGGCACAAAACCTATTGGAATGAAGTAGAATGACGTCACAAAGCCAGTTAATCTTCGATAAGTCAAATTCAGTTCGTTTAAAAACTGAAGAATGTAAGAATCACTCTCACATGTTAAAACTGAAAAATTTTTTTTTTTTTGGTAAGTTGACGTATGTATTAAAAGAAGAAGATACAAACATTATAAGGGGCATACCCCAGATTTACAATGAGAACAGAAACATAAAACAACAGATGGCTACAAGCTAGCCACCGACCATAAAACTGAAACCTCACTAGATTCGTTAGGGAAACCAATACAACCAACTAACTAACAAATTAAGAATCTATGGTATTCACCCTCCAAGCTTGTTGGATCCTTTTGTTTTCATTTGTTGGTACGACATTCCTCATCAAATCAAGCTTATCACGAATGATATATTCGATTTGATTAAAGACCAAATTCGAAGTTCTAGACATTCCAGCAAAGATCCTTGCATTCCGTTCTTGCCATACATGATACACTGTAGCTGCGAAACTCAGTTTTCGAGAAAAATTGACGAAACTCTTGCCATGCCAAGAGACAGTGGCCCATCGAATCCATTCATCCCAGCCTTTTGTCATTCTTGGAATGTCGCATCTGTCACAAACATCCCACCAGATCGCTTTAGTATAGGAGCATTCAAAGAACAAGTGGTTGTGATCCTCATTGTTGCGGAGACAAAGTGAGCATCTATTGGGACCATGTATACCAAACCGATGAAGTTTATCTTGAGTTGTGAGTTTCTGTTGGACAGCCATCCATAGAAGAAATGAATGTCTTGGAACAGCATTCTTGAACCACACAATGTCATGCCATTCAACCATCTGACGATGACCTCTTAGTTGTTCCCAAGCTACTTTGATCGAGAATCTGTGATTTGGCGAATCCAACCAAACTATCTCATCCTTTTGCCCCATCTTAGGATTAGAATTGGAAGGAATAGCTTCTATAATGGGGTGCCAGCCAATAGCTTGGGTGGTAGGAGTTTTCCATTCTGAGTTATGAATTAGCACTTTCACCCTCGCGTTCTTGGCCATACCTGAATCATAGATAAATCTTTCCCCGTAAGAATCCGCGAGTGGGCTGTGAGGATGCCAATTGTCAAACCATAGAGAGGTTGTCATTCCATCTCCTATGATGTACTTCATCTTCGGCCATGCTAAGGATCTGAGCTTTAGAATCTTTCCCCAAGCCCAAGAGCAATTCTGTGGCGTCTTGATTGTCCAGAAATTCCTACCTCGCAACAGATTGGATCTGATCCAAGTAGACCATATTGAGCCATCTGAGTCATTGCACAGGTTCCAAATGTGTTTCAACAAAGCAATCTTGTTCCATTCTGTTATCCTTTTTATTCCTAGCCCCCCCTCCTTTTTTGGAAGACATACCTGATCCCAAGCCACTTTAGCCCCAGTAGTTCTCATATCTGAACCTGACCAAAGAAAGGATTTCATAATTTGCTCCACATTTTTAATTACTTGCCCAGGTAAGAGAAAGAGAGATGCCCAATAGACCTGTATGGAAAATAAGACGGAATTAATCAGTTGTACCCGTCCTGCATACGAGAGTGTTCTACAAGTCCAATGTCGAACTTTAGAGGTGATTCGATCCACGAGGCCCTTACAATAAACAGCCTTTAGTCTGGACGAGAGAAGAGGAACTCCCAAATATTTCATAGGGAGCTCCCCCTCTCTAAACCCAAGAATATGAATAATTTGTTCCCTCTCAGCATTTAACACACCGCTCAAGAAGATGTCACTTTTGTTTGGATTTGGATACAGACCTGATAGGTCTTGAAACTTTGTGAGCACAGTTCTGATCATACGAATTGAGTTTACATCCCCGTTGCTAAAAATCATCAAGTCGTCAGCAAAACAAAGATGAGAAATTTTGTCCTTCTTGCATCTCCAGTGGAACTTGAATTCTTGGTTGGCACTCATCTTGCAGAATAGCCCCGAAAGGATTTCCATACATAGGACAAACAAATATGGGGACAATGGATCCCCTTGTCTCAGCCCTCTTCCCCCTTGAAAGTAACCTGCAAGCTCACCATTGACGTTGATAGAGAATTGACATGATGTAACACAAACCATGATCCAATCAATTACTGTTCTAGGGAATCCCATTTTTATTAACACAGCGTCAACGAAATCCCACCGCACCGAGTCGTAAGCCTTCATCAGATCAACTTTCATAGCACAACGAGCAGGTCCCGTAGATTTATGATAGCCTTTCATTAGTTCCTGAGACAACAGAATGTTGTCACTGATTCTCCGTCCTGAGATAAAAGCAGTCTGATATGGACCAACTAAGGATGGCAAAACAACTTTGATTCTCCCAGCTAGAATCTTAGCGATGCATTTGTACACTGTATTGCAGCAAGATATAGGACGAAAATCTGTCAACCTTGTAGGATTAGCAACTTTAGGAATAAGGGAAATGGATGTAGCATTCATTTCTTTAAGCATTCTACGAGTCTGAAAGAAGGATCTAACAGCGTTGATTACATCTTCCCCAACTATGTGCCACATTCTTTTGAAGAAACCTGCGTTAAAGCCATCTGGACCAGGGGCTTTGTTGTTCTTCAAACTAAACATAGCATGCTTAATCTCCTCCCTTGTTACATCTTGTGCGAGTACTTGCTGTTGCGTTGAGGACAGTTTCAAGTTAATTGCCGATTCCATCACTTCCTCGTTCAGAACCCTAGGCATCTGATCCACTCCTAACACACGATGGAAGTATGCAATTACTTCTGATTTGACTGCCGCGTGTCCTTCGACAACCTCTCCATCCTCCCTTGTAAGTGATAGAAGCTTATTTCTATTCTGTCTTCCATTTACTGATTTGTGAAAGTAGCTAGTATTCTGATCCCCCAAGCTAAGCCATTGTATCCTTGCCTTCTGTTTGAAAAAACTCTCTTCAGCCCTGACGGTAGAAGCGTATTTACGAACAGCATCCCTTTCTCGCATGCACAAAATTGGATTCTCATGCGCTGTATGCAGAGCCTGTTGAGCCTTATCCAGTTCGTTTTTTGCATCTTTAACTCTATCTGAAATGTTGGAGAAGTGAGCCATGTTGAAAAGTTTCAATTCCTGCTTTAGCTTTCTTAGTTTGCAACACAACTGATACATTGGACAACCCCCCGAATTCTGATCCCATACCTTCTTCACCAAGGGCATGAACTCGTCATGATCCATCCACATATCGAAGAATCTGAATGGTTTCTTTATGTTCTGATCATTGCCAATAACCTTTACCACCATAGGAGAATGGTCTGACATACTCGAAGGCAAAAATCTCGCTTCTGATAAGGGGAAGTTCAGATTCCACTTCTCATTGACAAGCACTCTATCTAGTTTCCGCATAATCAGATTCTCAGGACATTGGTTCGACCAAGTATAATGCATACCTGAATACCGAAGATCATCTACTTTCGCTTCTCGAATACATGTATCCAATCTGTCCATAGTACCAGCCCATGTAGTAGACCCTCCTAACCTGTCCGACTGGTTGCGGATAGCATTAAAGTCACCCATAAGAATCCACGGGGTTGACTCCCATCCATCACTACGACTCACTATATCAGACCATAATGCCTCACGTAAGGAAGCACTATTGTCTCCATAAATAATTGAAGTATTGAAAATGATATTGGTAGCTAATATAGTGACAGAAACATGAATAGCCTGATCTGACATTCCAACAACATCCACCTTCACCGTATCAGCATTCCAACAAACCCAAATACGACCACGACAAGAGAAATCATAATTATACAAGAAGGACCAAGAACGCATAAGAAGTTTAGAAACATTATCTTTATTCTTGTCTTTAACTCGAGTTTCAACCAAGCCAAAAAGAGCTATCCTCTCTTGATGGATGAGCCGACGCAATTCTGAATGCTTTATAGGATCATTCAAACCTCTAATATTCCAACATCCAATAATCATAGGAAAATAGAGAGGAGTACAAACAGCAACACAAAGATTACCTTGACGTGCCTCCTGGAGAGGAGCCAGATTTCTGATTCTTCTTTGAAGAGGCTTTTGAACCCTTTTTCTTTTTCTCTAGAGAGTCTATAGCCTTAATAGCTAACTGATTAACAGTTTCCCTTTCGGTGGAATTCAGGGTTTGAGGGGTTGTCAGGATCGTTGACGTTAACTCCTTATCGGTTCGTTCCTCATCTGTATCATCTCCCATTGCGTCCATATCTTGAGCTAAAGCAGTACTTGCAGCCGCTTGCTCCTGTTTCATGTCTTCTCGTAAACTCGTCAAGACAAGAGGAGAGGAAGGATTTTCATCTTCATGACAAGCAGCATTGCGCACATCTGATGCCGCATGATCATTCATATTACAATCAGACATATGCATACCAGATGTTGAACAACCATTCTCATTACAATTACCCACTTTAGATGCCAAGGGAGCATTTTCCCCACTCACAGAACCCTTGTTCCGTTTACGAACTACCTGCCACTGAAACTGATTCTGCTTGTTATCCGCAGATTTAGAGTTCATAGCTCCTAGATTCCTCTTACCCTCTGCCACCACTTTAAGATTATCAATGTTCTTAGTAGCACATAGCGCTGTGGTGTGTCCAAAGACATTGCAATTACTGCACTTCGACGGTATCCATTCGTACTCAGCTGAAATTGTTATGAATAACCCATTTGGACAGCGAAGATCATATTCCTTAACCAACGTCTTCGAAGCATCTATCTCAATGCAAACTCTTGCGTAACTAAGCCTTTTTCGCAACAATGTAGTATGATCCGCATGAAGGGGGACTCCAATAGCACTCGCTACACAGCTCAACCCCTTAATAGTCCAATACTCGAGAGGGACATTATACAGCCTAACCCATACCGGAACTCTAGCCAAATCATCTTTCAAGAATTGCATGTTTGGTTGCCAACGTTTAAGCACCAAAGGCCTGTTAATTCATCCTTATTATGTTTTGTCACAAATTAGCCAAGAGAAAGATTGTAAATGTCAAAATGATTGGTTTTGATTAGTGAAAGATTATTTACGTTGATAAAGATGAATTGTTTGGATTGTTATTTTAGCCAAAGAATTAGTTAATTTTACCTCATAGGATATAGCATGATTATTTTTGTAATTATCTAGTTTGTTTGAATAAATCATATAAAAAGTTCATATAAGTTTTATCAAAAGAATATTAATACAAGTTATCCAAAGATAACTGTTAGGGAATTTTTATTATGAAACAAGATTAGTAGTGTTAAAAGCATAACATACAAGAAACCTTCAAGATAATGTTTATCAAGAGTTCTTATCGTTATCACATTAATGTGTATATAAGGAAGGACAATCAAAAAGCATTATAAGTGAGAGAAGCACTAGGTAGAGCATCACTTACAGTGAAGTAAGAGTGCACAATCAGCTAAGAAGTTATACAAAGTTTCGCAGCATATACTTTTGACACGCAAATGGAATGTGAAAAAATTTCTCAATGAGAATTGTTCGTTGAAGAGTTTAAGAGCCTATAAACTCCAAAGAGGAGTTCCTATATTAACTATTAGTAACTAAATATTCCAGTTACGATAACAATAGTTTGAAGATTGTCAAGCGTTCTAACAAGCCACTGCGGTAAAAGACAAAATGAGGTGTTTGTCTTGACAAGTAAGGTTTTTAGGAACAAAGGATTTGTAGTCATAGATATTTTTCTTGTAATCTTCTAAACTAGTGAAAGTTGTGTATTCCGGGTTTGGTTGTACTAAAGGGGTTGAAAAGTTCTTCAAAAAGTTTTCTCTTTAACTTGTTCATTTAAGTTTTCCACACTTGTATTTATTTGGTTATTGATTAGTATTTGCAAAGTTAACAAATTACTTCTTAACATATAGGGAACATAAATGGACTCGTCTAAATTGACATAAAAAAACCTATCAATCCAACTATTTTTCTAACTTAGGTTTAAAATTAAATCATGGAAGAGTAGCCGACATGATCTTGGTCGATTCAAAGACAATTTAGATGATTGTTAAAAAATTCTGAAAATAAAATCTTAAAAAAAGAATAGGAAAAAGAAGTGATGATGAACTAAAAAAAGGAGTTTCAATATTAATATCGTAAAACTCTATAATGATGCTCAATTATTTTAGTATAAAAATGAATTTATATTTATAACATATATAAGGTCTAAATTAAATACCAAAAACGTTATTTGTAAGTTAATATATACCATATTTAAGAAATTTGATAAGAGATCATGAAGAAACTCACGTTTAAAATCCAATATCCTCTCGTACATTTACATGAATCAAAAGGAATCACCATTCAATGCATCTCTTGGATACATGTCACATCCTTGTATAACAAACACACAGTAGATTCATGTTAGGGTCAGTTCTAAAGGGTGGACGTGTGAAGGTACTCATTAATTCCATAGTAAAGGTTGGCTTCATTTTAATTGGGCCAAAAGGAAAGGAGTTAGGATGAGTTTGGTTTAATGAATTGGCTTTTGATAGGAAAAAAATATAGTTTTTAAATTTGACTTGAGGTTGATTTATAACAAGTTTTGAGTTATTAGGTGAGTTAATTTAGATTAATTTAAAATTTTAATTTTTTTTATAAAACAATAAAAAAATCAATAAATTTTTATTGAACTTTTTTAGGATTGACCAAGTTACGAGTTAACCATGATTTTTTTATTAAATCATATCAGATCAATTCTCATCATAATCATATTTTGATTGAAACTCGACCTGATTTAGATACTCATTCACCAGGCAATTATTCAACCTATTCATTTAAGTTGAATTTTAAAATATTGAGAAAAATATTTAAAAATATATAAAATGATTATAGATATCCTCGGAGGTGAACTAGTGCTGTGTATAAAGCACTAGACAACCATAAAAATCATTCATGAATCTCGCCTTTGTGAGAATGACAAGAGTGTAACTCTTGATATATTGAATAATTCTTCAATAAATACTAATAAAAATGTGTTCAACGTAGATGAAAAGATTCAATACATAATCATTGACATAATTTTTTGTAAGATTTATTTTTTTTATTTTAATATATTGATAGTCATTTTATGGAATCTCACAATGTTTTGTTGGGAGGCTGATTCTAACCAAATATTTGCATTGGTGACCATTTTGAATTTCTACCAAATTGTTTTCTCTCACATTTATATAGATAATCGTTAACTTATTAGAGAAATTTTCCACAAATTGATGCCATTAGATATTTATTAGTATTCAAATTCTCTCCCTTTCTCACATGAACCTCCTCCGACCCTCAATATCCCCATAACCATCATCGATGGCGAAAGCACCAACACAATACTAACCATAACCTGCTTGCTAGAAACCCTTATTCTTATTCCTTGAAATCTCCCTTCTTTTTATTTCTTGGATAAATTAAGCAATTAGCATAAAAAAATAAAAAAATAGTGAATTAACATAACAACAATATTTTTAACAAAGCACATTTTAGAAGTAATGGTTCTGAACCACATTATTTAATTAAATATTATGTTTTTAACCGTGATATCAGTTATGGTTTTTGTGTGAAACGAGACTGGTTCATACAAATGGATCAACCGGCTGACTGATTGAGCTAGAGAATTGGTAGTGAGACTACATGTCAAGTTGTTGCATTTTAAAATGCGACAACTATAAAAAAAAAATGAGATTTAATAAATGTTGCGCTTCGGAAGTGCAATGAGGTGAAAGTAAGTTATTACGCCAAATCTTTTTCAAATTATGTTATTTTGCTAAAAATTTTAATTTATTGTGCTAATTTGTTTTTAAAAAATCACCATTTATCTATGCTAGTTGATTTTGACTAGTTTATCTTTCTAGATTTTAAATATTTTATGATTGAAAGTGTAATTTTAATTATTAATGATGGTTTACAGGTGATTTTTATGTTGATATATAATTGAAGAATTTAGATGATATGTTCAATTAGGATGATAATATGAAATCTGGGTTTGGAATTAATTTTTTTAGCCATGTTGTAATTGGTGATTTTTTTTATTATAGTTGTGGGATAAATTAGGGTATTCATATTAATTTTTACATATGTAGAGTTTGTATAATTTGTATACTTATGGTATATTGTGTGCATTTAAGGCATTTTAAAATAAAAATTAGTGAATTTTTAGTTCAACGTTAAATTTGAAAATTGAATTGAACTTGAACAAGTTTGCTTAGCTGAAAAATGTCATATTTCATAATATTAATTATGCGAACCTCGTGATCACATAGTCACGGAACCCAAACGCAAAGACACCAATTCCCGGAAAGGCAAGTAAATCAGATTTGATAGTATTGTGACGCAAACATAATGTGTACCAAGGCACCAGCACTATTGGAAACGGAAAACCCTCACCCAACGAATATTGATTCGCGAACGAGAAGTATAAGGATGACTCCATGAAATTAGTTGTTCTTTGATAAGTCGTTTTCAGTTCTTTAGAGAACTAAGGAAGGGAGATTATCCCACCATCACACAACAAGTGGGCAAACATGAAGTTTATTAATCTGAATTGCGTAATTTTATATGTCTGATTAGGCCCTTGTTTATAGTGACTCCAAACTAAAATAAACCCTAATAGACCCTTTATGCGGACTTATATAAAGCCCACTTACAATTAAACCCAAATAATATAAATAACCATAAACTAAGAAGAAAATAATAATAACAATAATAAATCCAGATTTAATATCCTAAATATGATAAGATCAGATTGTTGCCTTTAGAAGTACTATATAAGGTAGGAGAATCAAATTTGAAGGTAGAATTAATTCTGAAATCTTGTTTCCTTGTTGTAGCCGGGATGAATAAGGAATCCTTGTAAGAAAAGGATTCTGAAACATTTATGAATCCTTGCCACACTTGGAAACTATGTTGCAGCCCATTAAAGATCTTTGTAAATCTAGTAGATTTCTAAAATAAGTTGTCACATCCTTTTAGGAAAAGAATCACAGCCAAACAGGAAGTCCACAAGTTAAAATGAAGTAAATAACAAATTTCGTATAGCCTCTGTTGACCAGTATTGTGGTGCCTTTTCGAACTCCGATTGATCTAAAATTTTAACCCAAGGTAGGAAAACATGTCATGAGATGCCATGTAAACTTTCAGGACAATCCAACGGTTAGATTCAGAATTATAACAGCTTCTGTAAAACTGGATAGTTGCACATTTTATGTCAAAATCTGATTTTGACCTTGCCTGGATCGTATCATCTACCCTGGCATTGATAGGGATAATTTTACAGCAAACTATTTTAGGGAAAGGGAAATCATAACCCGAGGAATGCTATAGTTAATGAGATTAACAATTTGTTTACTAGGAGTTAAACGCCTTTACCTAAGCATTGATACCGTCTGCAAATCTTTTGGTGACATCAACAATGCTGATATGCTATACCCTATTGAGTTTATCAACCAGCTTGACTTTAATGTTTTGTCATCCCATGCATTATTTTTTGAAAATAGGAACTCCTATTATGTTATTTCGTAACATAAATCTTTCTGCTAGTCTTTTAATGGAACAAGGCTTATTGCCATGCAACTTGTAGAAAATATGATAGAGGCACAGATTATAACAGGGTCTAACATTGGAAGCCATGTTCTTCCAAGGATTGTGTTTCCTATAAATCATGAAAAATACCCATTCACAATCAAACGAAGACAATTTCATGTTAAACCATTTTATACTATGATAATCAATAAAAGCCAGGAACAATCATTAAAAGTCATTGGAGTGTTTCCCTAAAGAACAAGTTTTTACACATGGTCAATTATATGTTGCTTTCTCATGAGTCACATCAAATAAGGATGACTCCACGAAACCAGTTTTTCTTTTGATAAGTCGTTTTCAGTTCTTTAGAGAACCAAGGAAGGGAGATTATCCCACCAACACACACAAGTGCGGCAAACACGAAGTTTTTAATTTGAATTGCGTAACTTTACATGTCTGGTTATGCCCTTATTTGTAGTGACTCCAAACTAAAATAAACCCTAATGGACCCTTTATGTGGACTTATATGATGCCCAATAACAATTAAACCCAAATAATATAAATAAACCCTAAACTAAGAAGAAAATAATAATAACAATAATAAATCCGAATTTAATATCCTATATATGATAGGATCAGATTTGTTGCCCTTTAGAAGTCACATATAAGCTAGGAGAATCAAATCTGAAGGTAGAATAATTCTGAAATCTTCTTTCTTTATTGTAGTTAGGATGAATAAGGAATCCTTGTAAGCAAAGGATTCTAAAACATTTATGAGTCTTGCCACACTTGGAAACTATGTTGCAGCCCATTAAGATCTTTGTAGATCTAGAAGATTTTCAAAATACGTTGTCACATCCTTTTAGAAAAAGAATTCTACCAAATAGGAAGTTCACAAGTCAAAAGGAAGTAAATAACAAATTCGTACAACCTATGTTGACCAGTATTGTGACGCCTTCTGGAACTCCGATTGACCTAAAATTTTAACCCAAGGTAGGAAAACATGTCGAAGACGCCATGTAAAATTTCAGCTTGATCCAATGGTCAGATTGAAAATTATAACTATTTCCATAAAACTGGACAGTTGTGCATTTACGTCAGAATCCGAATTTAATTGTTTTATCTTTGCCCGGATCGTATCAATTAATATTTGAATATGTTGCAAAAACCAGCGTGTCTAAGACAAAAAAAAAAGACTTGGAAATTGAGTTTGGTTACATAATTATTAAACCTGGATCAGCCTGGCGGGTCGACCTAGAACCCGGTCAGCCCGGTGACTAGACTGATCCAAATAAGGTAAAAGACCAGCAATAGCAAAAAAAAAATGGTCTAACCCGGTCAACCCGGGAAAACCTAGTAGAAACCAATTTTTGTTTTTTCAAATGTATTTTTTCTCCTAGCCAAAGACCCCTCTTTATCATATTTTTTAGTTGGTTGGTAACCCTTTTCAAAGTTCACCATATAAATACTAGAAAATATTTTATTTTTTCAATGTGGGATTTAAAACCCTTCAGTATATATACTTTATGTTCACGAGAAAAAATTATGTTTTTTCAATGTGGGATGAAAAACCTTTTTGGTTTAAATATTTCAACTTAAAAGGAGTTACTAGTATCTTTTCAACGTGGGATAAAAAAACTTTTTGAAATAATCTTTTAAACTTCATTATTAACATGTATTATTTATATTCACTTGAATTGTTTCTTAATTTTTTTCATATGAAATATTAAAACTTCAAAATTTTTTTTAGTTTTCCGGGTTGACTCGGATCAACTCGTGTAACCCGGGACTCAGCCCTTGACCGAGTCAACCCCAATCAAGTTTGATAACTATGTTTGGTTGAATACGTTGGTTGCTTCAGGCTAGGATTGTGTTTGGATTAATATATAAGTATATACCTTTGACTTTAATCCTAACCTATCAAATTTTAATCAATTATAGGTTTGATTTTTTTTTTCTTATAAAGAAAAGAATTAATTTTTATTAAATCTACACACATTATGAATTACAAACATTTCACAAAATTATGTTAACCTAAAAAAGTATTTATTTATGCTAAAATTGACAATGGCTTAAACTCAAAATTTAATAGAGTAATTTTTTGTCCAAAATTTTGCACACCTCGTGATTTTCAAGAAAACATCATAAAAAAATTGTAGTGACTCTTTTAAAGATTGAAACTTTCTAACATGTAGCAAACCCATGAATTATTTTTTGTATGGAAAAATACCTCGTAAGAGGAAAAAGGTAGAGAGAAATAATTGTTATAATTACATATTTATTACACAATGCCATCATTTCTCTTCTATCCCTATCAATGATTGTAACAGGGAAACCACATGTCTCTATGCAAATCACCCTCACATACAAAGTAAAACTATAGAATAAAATATATAATTTATACAGTAATTTACCTACCCGGCAATGACGTAAAAAAACTTGACACGATCAAAAGATTGATGTCTTATCCCAAATGCAAGAATGTCGAAGTAATAAATAACCTGGTAAGACCGGGTCGAACCACAGGGAGGTGAACTATATAAAATTATAAATAATAAATGAAAATGAGTTGAAGAGAACTTTTGAGATGTGATATTGATGTAAGGATTAAACAAGGATAAAACAAATGTCAAGGTTAGAGGATCTACTAATGGTATTTCAAATTACTCAACTGGAAACCACACACAAAAGAGGTTCCAATTGGATTATAAATTATTACCAAGATTATATTAATTATCTTATTTGAGTAATGCCAATACTTGTAAATGTGGTCAGATATTCATGGTGATAACTTATGTTAAAAACAAATCAAGTTCTTTTCATAACACAAGTGTCGGTTATACCATATAGTAGGCTATAAAAGTGTCAAGTATTTGTAGCACCAAGGGTTTTACAACACAAATCTAGATTAATCATTTAACAAGCAGGGTATTAAGAGTGAGTAAGATAACAAAGACAAAACATGTTAGTATCAAACATTAAAGTCCATGTTGAGTTTATACTATACTTATTCTTACACCATTAGTGTAACCTTTTCACCTTGACAAATACTTGGCTAAACATAATGAAGAAGAGAAACATAAATAAACAAATAAAAACATAATAATGATATACATTAACTAAGTAAAGTAAAGGAAATGAAAAGTATAAACAAGAGATTAATATAACATGAAATAAAATTTGAACATTACAAAATATAAAGAAAGAGAGCAAGAGCAAGATCTTGATCTGAACATCAAGATACCTAAATGTATGGTAAATGCCTCTTTTATAGGCTAAAAAGAACTATTTATTTGGTAATTAACCATTGAATTAGTGGCCAATTAATGACTTGGTGGACTTGGTGGTTTAGGTATGGATTTGTTTTTGGACAAAATGGCATTGCTACGATCAGAATTTGACAAAGTGGTCTCCTGAAAGTTATAGGAATTTGTCTCAGCTTTCCACCAAAAGAACAATGAGCTCATTTGGACTTCTAGAACTCGAATATGGATTGAACGTTGAACAGTGTCTGGGCTACAAGACAAATTCCAACTTCTCTTTTGATGCTAAGATTTGAACTTAAAAAAACGACGGAATTGAGTCTTGGACTCCTCATGAATGTTTTAGGTCTATGTCTTAGCTTTCCATCAAGATAAACCAGACCTAAATCCAAGGTCTGCAGCTCCAATAACCGAATGTTGTTCTAGTAAAAACAGCATCTCTTCTCTAAGTTTAGTCCTTTCTTTGTCCTTTCACTTTCAATAGTTAATCACATCAATCAATCATTTGAATTGTGAGATATGTCTGCACAAAATAAGTATTTACCATAAATTAAAGCTATCTTATACTATCAGACTTGTTATTATAAAATATGCTTAAGTTAGAGAATTTAATGATACTTTAAGTGCAATATGATGATATAAAACCTTAATGAGAATGCACTTTTAAGTACTAATCACTAGCGACCTTGCATTTTTTTTAGGTTGTTAGAATTCACATAGAAAATAAATATCAATGAGCAACATTAAAAAAAACTTTTTTTTCTTGTGATAGAAAAGCCAAATAAATAAATAAATAAGGGATTGATATAAAGCATGTTGTCTTTTAGCAATGCTTAGGAAATTAATTGAAGGACATATTAAAATGAATGAGAAACTAAGAGGCGAAATGCTTTAATTAAGCAGTAAAAAAACATTGTATAGGTGAGTGACAAAAGTTCTAAAATGCTTTGCTTTGCACACCCTGAAAGTATTGAATCTAAGTTGAAAACTGAAGCTTTGCCAAGTTTGGTAATCATTAGAGGCGTGACAACAAAAGAATTGCTGATTTTTTGTCATAAACATAATGATGTGCAGACAATCAAAAAAGGAAACACACCATGATTTATTTTTTTAAAGATGATGCGTGTTAAATTATAATGTAACACACCATGGAATCGGTAATGAGGCAATGACATCATGTTCCATGCATATTTTGTCATAACAAATGATACGATCCAGTAAAGGTCAAATTCAGATTTTGACGTAAAATGTGCAACTATCCAGTTTACAGCAACAGTCATAATTCTCAATCCGATCGTTGGATCGAGCTGCAATTTTACCTGCAATTTCAGGTCAATCGGTGTTCGAGAAGGCATCGAAACACGGTCAACAGAGGCTATACGAATTTTGTTATTTACTTCCTTTTGACTTGTGGACTTCCTATTTGTCTAGGATTCTTTTCCTAAAAGGATGTGGCAGCTTATTTTGGAAATCTACTAATTCTACAAAGATATTTAATGGGCTGCTGCAACATAGTTTCTAAGTGTGGCAAGGATTCATAATTATTTTCAGAATCCTTTTCTTACAAGGATTCCTTATTCATCCTAGCTACAAAAAGGAAAGAAGACTTCAGAATAATTCTACCTTCAGATCAGATTTCCTGGTCTATTTGTGACTTTTTAGTGGTGACAAATCTGATTATAGCTTTACGGGAATTGGTGTCTTTGCGTGTGGGTTACGTGACCACACGTGATCACAAGGTTTGCATCAAGAAACTTATAGCATTTAAGAAAAATTGATTTATTCTTTTAAAGATGATGCTTGTTAAATTATAATGTAACACACCATGGAATCAATAATGAGGCAATGGCATCATGTTCAATGCATATGTAATTTTTTTTCCAGATCCATTAATTTTCTTATTGCATTTTGGACAACTTGGATACCACCATCTTTTTATAAATCAAAATTAACAATCGATGCACAACAAGTGAAACTTGTATCCTGAAAAAAAAAAGAATGTTTAATATTCCATAATGAGAAATCAAAGGCATTGTGATGCGAACCTCGTGATCACATGGTCACGCAACCCACACACAAAGACACCAATTCCCGGAAAGCCAAGTAAATCAGGTTTTATAGGAGTGTGACACAAAGATAACTTGTACCTAGGCACCAGCACTATTAGAAACGAAGACCCCCACTCAACGAATATTGATTCACAAACGAGATGTATAAGGATGACGCCACGAAGACAGTTGTTCTTCGATAAGTCGTTTTCAGTTCTTTAGAGAACCAAGGAAGGGAGATTATCCCCACAACAATAAGTGCAGCAAAGAAATTTATTGATCTGAAAATTGCGTAACCTTACATGTTTGGTTATGCCTTTATTTATACTGACTCTAGATTTAAAGAAACCCTAATGGACCCCCTTAGGGGGACTTATATGAAGCCCACTTACAATTGACCCAAATAAGTAATAATAACCCAAAAACTAAGAAGAAAATAATAAAAATAATAAAATTCCGAAAATTATTATGCTAAATATGCTAGAATCAGATTTGTCACCCTTAAGAAGTCCCAAATAAACTAGGAGAAATCTGATTTGGAAAATTTATGTTGCTGCCCCCCTTGATGTCCTTGATTAGCTTGGATTTCCTTGTTTAACTTGGACAAATAAGAAAACAAATTTCCTCTTTGTTGCTGATTTAATTACTTTCCTTCCTAAGTTAGGAAAAGCATTAAATAGTCCTCCTCTCTTTAGGAATAAGATATGGCCAACTTCCTTATTAATTAGGAGGATAAATTGCTGACTTTTTATCCTTGTAGCATTAGGAAAACAAGCCTAACAAGGCTGGTATTGGGCCGGACACATCAACCCCTTGTTCCACACGAATTGGGCTCTTCTTGGACCTGAACTAGATGAATTAAAGGCTGCCCTTCATGCTCCTTAAATGTCCCAAGCCCCTCTAGGTCCATTTTGCTCCATATGTTCTGAACAAGCCCATTCAATGCTTCTTTAAGCTTCTTTGCCCTAGCTCTTGTGATTGGCCCAATTGGCACCTCCAATGGGTCGTTGGCATGATTACGCTTGGTGTTGGGCTGATCCGCATCATCCCCTCTCTCTTCAAAAGGATTCGACCTCGAATCATCACCTACATCAAACAGAGTAAGATCAGAAACATTAAAGGTAGCACTAACACCATACTCACCTGGCAAATCAACTTTATAAGCATTGTCATTGATCCTCTCAAGGATCTGAAATGGCCCATCTCCTCGTGGTTGTAGCTTTGATTTCCTATGGGCCGGAAATCTCTCCTTGCGCATATGCACCCAAACCCAATCGCCGGGCTGAAAGACAACATGTTTGCGCCCCTTATTGGCTTTGGTCGCATACACACGATTCCTCTTTTCAATCTTGTTGCCGCACACTCTCATGAAGTGTTTTCACCACCTGTGCTTTACGATTACCATCCAGACTAACCCTTTCATCAATTGGCAAAGGAATCAAATCCATTGGAGTTAAAGGGTTAAATCCATACACAATTTCAAATGGTGAAAATTCAGTAGTAGAGTGCACACTACGATTATATGCAAACTCTATAAATGGCAAACAATCTTCCCAATTCTTTAAGTTCTTTTGAATGACAGCACGCAGAAGTTGTGTTAAGGTCTATTAACTACTTCGGTTTGTCCATCTGTTTGGGGGTGACAAGTAGTTGAAAACAACAGTTTAGTACCCAATTTTCCCCATAACACCTTCCAAAAATAGCTAAGGAACTTAACATCTCTATCAGAAACAATGCTCTTAGGGACCCCGTGAAGCCGTACTATCTCCCTAAAGAACAAATCAGCAATGTTAGTTGCATCATCAGTTTTATGACATGGAATGAAGTGTGCCATCTTTGAAAACCTATCAACAACTACAAAGATGGAATCCCTACCCCGTTTTGACCTAGGTAAACCTAAGACGAAGTCCATCGAAATGTCTACCCATGGTTCTTTCGGTACAGGCAAAGGGGTATACAAGCCATGTGGTTGAGTCCTAGACTTTGCTTTTCTACACGTTATGCATTTATCACATATGCGTTGCACATCTTTTTTCATTTTAGGCCAATAAAAATGCTCATGCAACACATCCAAAGTCTTAACAACACCAAAATGCCCCATCAACCCGCCTCCATGTGCTTCACGTACAAGCAATTCACGCATAGAACTTAATGGAACACACAAACGATTCTCTTTAAACAAATATCCATCAAGTCTATAAAACTTTCCAAAAGCCAAAGTTTCGCAAGCATCGTAAACATTAGCAAAATCACTATCATCTTTGTACAATTCTTTTATGTGTTCAAATCCTAGAAATCTAGCATCCAAAGTAGATAAAAGAACATACCTGCGCGAAAGTGCATCAGCCACAATGTTTTCTTTCCCTTGCTTATACTTGATCACATACGGAAAGGTTTCAATAAATTCAACCCATTTGGCATGTCTCCTACTCAACTTACCTTGCCCTTTCAAGTGCTTCAATGATTCATGATCAGAATGTATCACAAACTCCTTGGGCCACAGGTAATGTTGCCACGTCTCTAAAGTTCTTACCAAGGCATAGAGCTCCTTGTCATATGTAGGGTAATTCAAGGCTGCCCCATTAAGTTTTTCGCTGAAATACGCAATGGGCCTCCTATCCTGCATTAACACAGCTCCTATACCAATACCTGACGCATCACATTCAACTTCAAAAGCTCTCGTAAAGTCTGGCAAAGCTAAAACAGGTGCCGAACAAAGTTTATCTTTCAACAAATTAAAAGCCTCATCCTGTTCATCATTCCATTTGAATCCAACAGACTTTTTCACAATTTCAGTTAAAGGTGCAGCAATAGAACTAAAATCCTTCACAAACCTTCTATAAAAACTAGCAAGTCCATGAAAACTCCTTACCTCACTTACCGATTTTGGTGTAGGCCAATCCCGGATGGCCTTAACTTTCTCCTCGTCCATCTCGATACCCTGCGCAGTTACGACATAGCCAAGAAACACAATTTTTTCCATGCAAAAGGTACACTTCTTAAGATTAGCATATAATTGCTCACTACGCAACACACTAAGTACATTACGCAAATGATCAAGATGCTCATTTAAGTTCTTGCTATAGATCAAAATGTCATCAAAAAACACAACAACAAACTTACCTATAAACGTACGCAATACATGATTCATTAAACGCATAAACGTGCTAGGTGCATTTGTAAGTCCAAACGGCATGACTAACCATTCATACAAACCATGCTTAGTCTTAAATGCAGTTTTCCACTCATCACCCTCTTTCATCCTAATTTGATGGTACCCACTTTTTAAGTCAATCTTAGAGAAAATACATGATCCATGTAACTCATCTAACATGTCATCAAGCCTAGGAATAGGATGTCGATACTTTATCGTTATGTTATTGACAGCACGACAATCGACACACATCCTCCATGTACCATCCTTTTTAGGCACAAGTAGCACTGGCACAGCACAAGGACTCATACTCTCACGAATGTACCCCTTCATCATCAACTCATCTACTTGCCTTTGTAGCTCCTTTGTCTCCTCGGGGTTGCTTCTATAGGCTGGACGGTTAGGAATTGAAGCTCCGGGCACAAGATCAATTTGATGTTCAATCCCCCTTAATGGTGGTAATCCATTAGGTATGTCTTCAGGGAATACATCATCAAACTCCTGCATCAAAGAAACAGCCACACTAGGAATAGCAGAATCAAGATCGTTAGTGTTCAAATAAGTCTCCTTATACACAAGTAAGATCATTGGCTTATTAGTGAAAAATGCAGATCTGATTTCAGATCCTTTTGCATAAAAATTAGGTTGTTTCTTTAATTTTTCCACACTATTATCATCACACAAGCTTACTTTCTTCACTCCTCTCGGTTTTTACCTCCACTCTCAACCGGTTTAATTAATGATTTAGGTTTAGCCGAATCTGATGGTTTTCTCTCACCATTGTCCTCACGTGAATTTTCACTCTTCCCATCCTCACATTCCTTTTTTAATTTCATTTGATCATCATACACTTGTTTTGGAGAAAGAGGTACAAGAGTGATGGTTTTACCATCCTTTACAATAGTGAACCTATTTCTAAACCCATCATGAATCGCTTTCCGATCAAACTGCCATGGACGCCCCAAAAGTAAGTGACTAGCATGCATTGGGACTACATCACACAAAATCTCATCGTACTTCCCAATAGCAAACGCAATCAAAACCTGCTTAGTAACCCTCACTTCACCACAATCATTCAACCATTGCAATCTATAAGGCCTAGGATGCTTAATACAACTCAGATTCAATTTCTTCACAAGAGTATCACTAGCAACATTAGCACAACTACCTCCATCAATTATCATGCTACATACCTTGTTTGGATGTGACATCGAGTGTGAAATATATTTTCCCGTTGCTGATCTACATCATCTTCTTTGATTTGCATGTTCAGCGCACGCCTTATAACCAAGGCCTCCCCCTCAACAGGATATGCAATCTCCTCATCACTACAATCCACCAAAGGTGGCATCTCTTCACTTTCAGATTCACCTCCCCATTGTCTCTTGTAAGCATAACTCTTCGGTTTGGACACTGAGATGCAATGTGCCCCTTCCCTAAACACTTAAAGCATTTAATATCTCTATCACGAGTAGGTTGAGATTCAGATTTACCTTTCCCATCCGTATGAGTATCCTTTTTGGCATTAGGTGGTTCGGCCTTTGCATAAGGCTTTGGTTGGACAGCCCCCTCTCTCTTCAAATTCGGCCTCCATGTTAAGGAAGATGAAGCCGAATTGGTCTGAAAACGTGTACTGCCCCTTCTCTTTATTTGCCTCTCCACCTTCGTTGCCATATGGACCATGTCCTCCAATTCCACACAATGTTGTAATTCTACAACATTCGCAATGTCCCTATTCAGCCCATTTAGAAATCTAGCCATAGTAGCTTCCCGATCCTCAATCACATTGGCCCGAATCATGGCAATCTCCATCTCCTTGAAATACTCATCCACGGACCTAGAACCCTGATTCAAACCCTGCAATTTCAGATACAAATCTCTATAATAGTGGTTAGGCACAAATCGCCTTCTCATCAACACTTTCATCTCCTCCCACGACGCTACCACCTCCTCTCCACGCCTCTCTCCACTCCTCCTTCTACTAATAACATTCTGATCCACCAAATCAGTGCATAATCCGTGAATTCGATGACTACTAATTTCACTTTCTTCGCCTCCGAATAGTTATGGCAATCAAAAATCCAATCCACCTTTTTCTCCCACTCCAAATATACCTCGGGATCGTTTTTACCTTGAAAAGAAGGTATTTTCAGTTTGATAGCATCCAAATCACCATCTAAATCAGCATGTCCCCCAACACTACGGAAATTTTCCCTTTGGCCGAATTGGCCCCTAGTTCTATTCCCATAATCCCTTCGGTTTCTAGGCTGCCGAAAACCTTCCCGATGGCCTATGGCCTCATCCTCAAAACCACCATCACCAATATCATCAACAGCCTCCTCAAAATCGTCATAATCAGCCCACCTTGGCCTTTCGGCCCTGCCATTGTTTGCTTTTGGTTCAGCCCCAAGCTTCCTCACATTTTGGGTGCTTGTACCAGCCTCGTTACCACGTTTCTCCACCCCTATCAAGTCTGTCACACACATTTCCCATCACAAAATTCATCCTCTCCATCATCTGCGTCATGGCTTGCATTTGGAACGTAAGTTCTCCCTCGGGATGGGGTGGTGTGTTGTTTTGATCTGACATGATAGTACCTGCAAAAATTGGTTAGTAGTAAAAAAATTATCCTCACGTCGCTCGTGTTTTGCTCAAACACTCTTAATATCCTCAACGCTCACACCTCTCGTCTCACCTTCTTGCGGTTCTTGCGAAACTGAAACCAACACCAAATAGAACCAACTTGCAGCGCAATCCAAATATATATATGACTCAAGAAGCAATAAAAACTAGAAAACAAGCAAAACAAAACTGCGATGATAGTCTCGCAAGTAGCAAGCGAGTCTATCCGAAATATGAACGAAACTGAAGACTCGAATAAAAAAACAGAAACAAAATATGAAAAACAATGAAACAACACCTTGGATATGATGAAAATAAACTGCAAGAAACGAAAACAACAGAAAGAATCTGAATTTTAAAAGTTGACGCAAAACATACTCGTTTACACGAGTTAAGTCGGAATCTGGAACCTAAAGTAAATGATGTCCAATTGCATTAAAATTTCATATATAGTGCGCTATCAACCCAAATAGACAGAATATTAATTTGAACAATTTATGATAAGGTTTGATATACTGACGCAAAAACATTATGAATCAGACCTGATTAGACCCGAATTTAAACCCAAAGCAAACGATATCCAATTAACCCCAAATTTGATATGTGGTGTGACTAGGACCCCATTAATTATAGTATCAAATTTGAGCTAATTCCAAGTTGATTTGATCCAATTTTCTCTTGTTTAGTTTTCTGCGGCAGAATCCAATAACATCTTTTTTGAACGATTTTTTTTTTTTTTGCTTTCTCTTTTCTTTTTTTTTTTTGTTTTTGATGCTACTGGTATATTTTGAACAATAACATAATGAAATAACAATTTTTTTTTTATATTTGCCGCAAATTCAAGATGAAATTGGATACTAAGGAATTTTTTTTGCGGAATCAACAAGAAACAAAAATTTCAGAAGGATATAACCTGATTAATGGAGCCAAGCTCTGATACCAAATGATGCGAACCTCGTGATCACATGGTCACGCAACCCACACACAAAGACACCAATTCCCGGAAAGCCAAGTAAATCAGGTTTTATAGGAGTGTGACACAAAGATAACTTGTACCTAGGCACCAGCACTATTGGAAACGCAGACCCCCACCCAACGAATATTGATTCGCGAACGAGAAGTATAAGGATGACGTCACGAAGACAGTTGTTCTTTGATAAGTCGTTTTCAGTTCTTTAGAGAACCAAGGAAGGGAGATTATCCCACCAACACACAATAAGTGCAGCAAAAAGTTTATTGATATGAAAATTGCGTAACATTACATGTTTGGTTATGCCTTTATTTATACTGACTCTAGACTTAAGAAAACCCTAATGGACCCCCTTTAGGTGGACTTATATGAAGCCCACTTACAATTGACCCAAATAAGTAATAATAACCCAAAAACTAAGAAGAAAATAATAAAAATAATAAAATTCCGAAAATTATTATGCTAAATATGCTAGAATCAGATTTGTTACCCTTAAGAAGTCCCAAATAAACTAGGAGAAATCTGATTTGGAAAATTTTGTTGCTGCCCCCCGATATCCTTGATTAGCTTGGATTTCCTTGTTTAACTTCGACAAATAAGAAAACAAATTTCCTCCTTTGTTGCTGATTTAATTACTTTCCTTCCTAAGTTAGGAAAAGCATTAAATAGTCCTCCTCTCTTTAGGAATAAGATATGGCCAACTTCCTTACTTAATTAGAAGGATAAATTGCTGACTTTTTATCCTTGTAGCATTAGGAAAAACAAGCCTAACAAGGCTGGTATTGGGCCGGACAAATCAACCCCTTCTTCCACACGAATTGGGCTCTTCTTGGACCTGAACTAGATGAATCAAAGGCTGCCCTTCATGCTCCTTAAATGTCCCAAGCCCCTCTAGGTCCATTTTGCTCCATATGTTTTGAACAAGCCCATTCAATGTTTCTTTAAGCTTCTTTGCCCTAGCTCTTGTGATTGGCCCAATTGGCACCTCTAATGGGTCGTTGGCATGATTACGCTTGGTGTTGGGCTGATCCGCATCACATTGTAGTCAAATTGTGAAGGTTGTGGTTTCTTGTAAGAATTTCAAGAAGGCTTCACATAAATTAGTAAAAATTAATTGATGTGCCGTGAATGATTCAGAAATCGACAACAATGAATTTGACGAAAATGGATGAAGGATGGGTCTGGATGTGTTGTCTTTCTTCTGGTATTTAGGTTGGATTATAGTGATTTTCAGGTAAATAAGACTAGAATGATACTTTGATAAGTCGATCTGGACACCACAAAGATTAATCTAGGATTTCGACGCCACACTCTTTGTGATTGACGAGTGATAAGTCAGGTAAGGTTCTTCACAAAATCAATTTGAAGGAACAACTCTTAATTCTGTGAATTAAGTCTCAAATCTTGGCCAAAAGTCCTTTATTACATATTCTGATACTATATTTATAATTGGAATATCCCTCCAAAGTTAGGAAAATTTCAACATGGCAGATGTCAAGCCCAAAAAACAGACTTTGACAAACTAACCTAGACAAATTAACTAGCACATGTTTTTTGACCTTTCTAACCTAAACAGACCAAATTTAAAACAACTATAACTTCTTACACAAAAGTCCAATGCAATCATGGTTGGACAATCTAGAAAGAACACGTTCTGAACTTGAAATCCATCTAGATTAGTCTTGTTTTCACATGCAATGGATGACTTCAAATTCGGGTTCAAATTCATTTGCTGTTCTGACCATAAACAGCATCAATTCCTTCACTTATTTGCATATCAATCCAAATTCAAGTAACAAAGAAGATAAAGTTTGTTTTTACTACTCAGTTTGTCCATCAGTTTGTGGATGACATGCCGTACTGAAAAGTAACTTCGTTCCAAGCTTCCTCCAAAGAGTCTTCCAAAAGTGGCTTAAGAACTTTGTATCACGATCAGAGACAATGCTTTTAGGAACTCCATGCAAACAAATAATCTCTTGAAAGAACAAATCAGCAACGTGTACTGCATCGTCAGTTTTGTTGCAAGGAATGAAATGAGACATTTTGGAGAATCAATCAACCACGACCATGCTAACTAACATCCATCCATGGTTGCTCTGGAATAGGCAATGGCATATACAGTCCATATGCATTCTCTTTACCCTTAGCTTTCTTGCAAATAGCACATCTCTCAATCACCTTGTGCACATCCCGTAACATGCTAGGCCAAAACAAATGTTCTTTCAGCAGCTCATAAGTCTTCTTCTCCCCAAAATGACCATTAAGACCACCACCATGAGCCTCTCGCACAAGCAACTCCCGTAAGGAACCTGAAGGAATACACATTCTGCCCATTTTGACATAACAAGTAACCTTCATGCATAAAGAACCCATCACAAGCTCCCTTTACACATTCGGCAACCACATTAACAAAGTAGGAATCATTAGCATACTGTTCCTTCACTTGTTCAAAAATCATCAGCCTTGCATTCAACATAGAGATCACTGCAAACCTCCTAGAAAGAGCATCAACAACCACATTAACTTGCCCTTTCTTGTACTTTATGACATAAGAAAATGACTCTATAAACTCCACCCATTTAGCATGTCTGCGATTCAGCTTGCTTTGCCCCTTAAGATACTTCAAGGATTCATGATCAGTATGTATAACAAATTCTTTAGGCAACAAGTAGTGCTGCCATACTTCTAGAGCCCGAATCAAAGCATAGAACTCCTTGTCGTAAATAGAGTAGTTCAAACGTGCTCTATTTAACTTTTCACTGAAGAATGCAAGCGGCCTCTTTTCTTGCAGCAAGACAACCCTAATTCCAACTCCGGAAGCATCGCACTCTATTTTGAATGTTTTAGCAAAGTCTAGAAGTGCTAAAACTGGAGCAGTACACAACTTTTCCTTAATTAGCTCAAAAGCTTTCTGCGCATCTTCACTCCATCTAAACTCGTTCCCTTTTTTCAAGCATTCTGTCATAGGAGCAACAATAGAGCTGAAGTCTTTCACAAATCGCCTATAGAAAGAAGCTAAATCATGGAAACTCCTCACATCAGCGATACTAGCAAGTTTTGGCCAGTCCCGAATTGCCTCAATTTTCTCCTCATCAACCTTAACTCCCCCCTAGAGATAATATATCCAAAAAACACGACACTTTCTTTACAGAAGTAACACTTTGTGAGTTTCCCATACAACTTAGAATCCTGCAAAGTTTCAAACACAACTCAAAGATGCTTAACATGATCATCAAAGGTTTTGCTATATACCAGGATATCGTCAAAATACTACAACAAACAGCCCAATATACTTCCTCAAAACATGATTCATAAGCCTCATAAATGTACTAGGTGCATTAGATAACCCAAACGGCATTACCATCCATTTATATAACCCCTGTTTAATTTTAAATGTTGTTTTCCATTCATCTCCCTTTTTCATTCTAATTTGGTGATAACCACTCATCAAATCGACTTTAGAAAACAATGCAGCACCATGCAACTCATCAAGCAAATCATCAAGTCTAGGTGTAGGAAATCGATACTTAACTATTATTTTGTTGATAGCGCGGCTGTCCATACACATCCTCATTGTACCATCTTTCTTTGGTACAAGCAATGTAGGTACGGAACATGGACTAAGTGATTCTCGCACATAGCCCTTCTCTAAGAGCTCACTAACCTGCCTTTGAATCTCTTTTGCTTCCTCTGGATTACATCTATATGTTGGTCTATTAGGAAATGAAGCTCCCAGCACCAAATGAATTTGATGCTCAATTCCACGAATAGGCGGTAACCCTTTAGGTAATTCATTTGGAAATACATCTTTAAATTTTTCAAGCAATTCCTTAATCTGTCTTGGCAAGTCCAATACTTCTACTTATAGTAATTGCTTTGCCCAGATCATGAAAACAGCCCTCGCCGAAGCTAATGCTTGTTTGATGTCTCCTTTTTTGGCTAACAAGTCCCTTACGTGATTTCACCTCCTTTTGTTGGCTTCATAACTGATCCTCTCTAACCTGTTGAGAACTCAATGTTAACAAGTTCACCTTCTTTCCATTCAGCATAAAAGAATAAGTGTTCTTTCATCCATTGTAGGTCACATCCTTATCAAACTGCTATAGACGACCCAACAACAAATGGCTAGCTGCCATCGGCGTAACGTCACACAAAACCTCGTCATGATAGGTTTTAATGGAAAAAGGTACACGGACTTGCTTTGTCATCCGAATCTCCCCATTGTCATTCAGCCATCGCAAACTATACGGCCTGGGATGTGGAAGGGTAGTTAAACCCAATTTCTCCACCAAGGTAGTTGACGTCACATTAGTGCAACTTCCATTATCAATGATCATCCCACACACCTTATCTCGAATCTGACATCGAGTATGAAAGATGTTCGCGCTTCATCACTAACGTTAATTTGTGCATTCAGAACCCGTTGCACAACCAACAAATCTCCAGCCATAATTAAGTTTATCAACCTCAATTCCAGCAAGCCTTTCTTCTCTTTTTGGCTCCTGCCTCAGCTCGCAACTAATGCTCTAATACCAGATGATGTGCCGTGAATGATTCGGAAATCGACAACAATGAATTTGACGAAAGTGGATGAAGGATGGGTCTGGTTGTGTTGTCTTTCTTCTGGTATTTAGGTTGGATTATAGTGATTTTAAGGTAAATAAGACTAGAATGATACTTTGATAAGTCGTTCTGGATGCCACAAAGATCAATCTAGGATTTCGACGCCACACTCTTTGTGATTGAAGAGTGATAAGTCAGGTAAGGTTCTTCACAAAATCAATTTGGAAGAACAACTCTTAATTCTGTGAATTAAGTCTCAAATCTTGGCCAAAAGTCCTTTATTACATATTCTGATACTATATTTATAATTGGAATATCCCTCCAAAGTTAGGAAAATTTCAACATGGCAGAAGTCAAGCCCAAAAACAGACTTTGACAAACTAACCTAGACAAATTAACTAGCACATGTTTTTGACCTTTCTAACCTAAACAGACCAAATTTAAAACAACTATAACTTCTTCCACAAAAGTCCAATGCAATCATGGTTGGACAATCTAGAAAGAACACGTTCTGAACTTGAAATCCACCTAGATTAGTCTTGTTTTGACATGCAATGGATGACTTCAAATTCGGGTTCAAATTCATTTGCTGTTCTGACCATAAACAGCATCAATTCCTTCACTTATTTGCATATCAATCCAAATTCAAGTAGCCCAGCATCAAAAGAACCATTAAGGGCTTTTTCCCATCTCCACGTTCCAATTGTAGGCAAATAAACATCCTTGAACCAATTTCAAACTGATTGTTAATTTTTAACTCCAACGCAGCTTCAATCATTACAATTTGACTCGTCAAGGCCCTTTGTAGTTGTTTCGCTCTCGCTCTTGTCATTGGACCATCTGAATCCTCTTGCATATTAGATTTAGCTTTACAAGATGGATTATAATTCCCATGATGCACATCATTAATCATATAGAATCTGAATTAAATTAGCAAAGCAAGACCTTGTGTTCATAAAGAATCTTTAATTGTCTTGCTATTTTCATTGATCTGGTCTTCCATAGACAATATACATCATTCATTTGAAGATGATGGAATGTGATAGATTTCAATAGGGCTGACTAAAAATGTACCATAGCATTGGAAAAATTATAAGTAAAACAAAAAATATTTTTAAATGGTGCGTTGAAAGAAAATTTTGTAAAGAAAGAAAGACATACTAATGTTTGTATGCCAACACCTCAGTATGCCAGCATTAAAGTACCAAAGTGAAGCAGCGATAGAACTTAAGTTTGGCTGACTTGGTTTAACACAAAAGTATCATAAATTTTTTTTAGCTAAAAAAACAAAAAATAGTATAACAGATATAATAAACTACAAAGAGAAATTGATGCTTTGAGTTTTTTTTTTTGTTATTCTTAAAAGTAAGAAAGTTTTCACCTTAAAACTAAGAAACATGGAATCCTGCAAAAACAGCAACAATTGGAGATTGGAGCTCATGCAGAGCAACAACATCGAAGCTTTTAGCAAAGTCACTCCAAAGAGTAACACACATCTCATAACCGCTGAAACATAGGTTAAAAATTTATTATGAAATGAAAAAAACATTTAACAAAGTTAATGAGTTGTGAATGCTAACTATATATTTTCTAGAATTATATCCTTCTTTATTCTCGAGGCTCTGGCCAAGCACCAGGATCTGCTTTAGTGGCTGTTTTGCCTTGATTTTTCCAAGAACATCTAATAAGCAATAAAAGTAATATATTTTTTTTCCAAACAAACATAAAAAACAAAGAGTCGACTTGTAGAAAATAATCGACAGTGGTTTCAAAACCCTATGAGAATTTTTTTATCCCTTTCTTTTTGAAAGAACACGAGAGAAGTCAATAAGCTTGAAGTAATGTCTTGGCACCGATATGGCAATTGCAAAAACAGTAGAAATTTTTGTGTCAGATTTTAGATCAACAATGATGTTGTTCTCAAGCACCATGTTCATTAATTTGTTCTCATAAGTGTAAAATCCTTGGCTTTTGTTGAAAAGTGGAATATCCCTTAGTTTTGTTGATCCTTGGATTGCCCCACCCTGTATCAAATTTTCAAATAAACTTAACCAATAAAAGCAATGCCACAAATGAAAATTTAAAAGTTATACACACAAAACAAACCTGATTATCCAAAAATATGCAATTAAAACTGGTGGGTTTCCCATCAAATCTAGCTATTCAAGTTTGACAAACTCTTTAATGTTTTGAATAAGGGTTGCCATGAACCTAGATAAAAAATAAAAACATGATTAAATGCTTTCTTCTCTCCAATGTAATTTAGAACGACATCATACAGTGGCCAAAAACACAACAACAATCTAATGTAGGAAAACATGACGCAGTTAAATAGATGATATATCTGAGAATCTAGAAAGGAATTAAGATAAAGCAAGAAAAAACAAACACATTAAAGGATTAAGGGTATCTAAACCTCTAAAAGGGTCATTAAACAGAGCAACCAATTTTGTAGTGGGCATGTCCAACGTTTTGAATTGTAAACAAAGTGTCAGAAGAGCATCATCAAGATAAAGAATCTATGACATCTTTATAAACAATACTCTTTGCATAATTAGAAGGTTTTCCTTCATTGTCATATGTGATTATTTTTAAGTCCATTCTTTGATGTGACTCATGAGAAAGCAACATATAATTGACCATGTGTAAAAGCTTGTTATTTAGGAACACTCCAATGACTTTTAATGATTGTTCCTGGCTTTTATTGATTATCATAGTATAAAATGGTTTAACATGAAATTGCCTTCGTTTGATTGTGAATGGGTATTTTTCATTATTTATAGGAAACACAATCCTTGGAATGAGCACATGGCTTCCAATGTTAAACCCTGTTATAATCCGTGTCTCTATCACATTTTCTACAAGTTGCATGGCAATAAGCCTTGTTCCATTAAAAGAGTAGCAGAAAGATTTATGTTATGAAATAACATAATTGGTGTTCCTATTTTCAAAGATAATGCATGGGATGGCACACCATTAAAGTCAAGATGGTTGATAAACTCAATAGGGTATAGCATATCAGCATTGTTGATGTCACCAAAAGATTTGCAGACGGTTTCAGCGCTTAGGTAAAGGCATTTAACTCCTAGTAAACAATCAAGGATGAAATTGTTAATCTCATTAACTATAGCATTCTAGGGGAGATGAAGCAAGAACTTGATGTGTTAACGGCAGCACTCAATGCCCAGCAAGCTATAGAAAAAGAGGAGAAAAAACGCTTCAATGATGATATACAAAATAGAACGGCTACTACTTTCATCCAAAGTTGTTGGCGATGATTGTTGACAAGAAAAGAACTCCAAAGGCTTCAAAAAGAGGCTAAGGAATTGTCCATTCAACTTGTTAGTGATTCGAGGACGAATCATCTTGAAAAGAGAGGAAATAATACGATCCAGGCAACGTCAAATTCAGATTTCGACGTAAAATGTGCAACTATCCAGTTTTACAGCAACATTCACAATTCTCAATCCGACTGTTGGATCGAGCTGAAAGGTTATGTGGAGTCTCTTGACATGTTGTCCTACCTTGGTTTACAATTTCATGTCAATCGGAGTTCGAGAAGGCATCAAAACACGGGTCAATAGAGGCTGTACGAATTTTGTTATTTACTTCCTTTTGACTTGTGGACTTCCTATTTGGCTAGGATTCTTTTTCTAAAAAAATGTGACAGCTTATTTTGGGAATCTCCTAATTCTCTAAAGATCTTTAATGGGCTGCAACATAGTCTCAATGTGTGGCAAGGATTCATAAATGTTCAGCATCCTTTTCTTACAAGGATTCCGTATTCATCCTAGCTACAAAAAGAAAAGAAGACTTCAGAATAAATTCTACCTTCAAATCAGATTTCCTAGTTTATTTGGGACTTTTTAATGGTGACATATCTGATTCTAGCATATTTAGGATGGTAATTTTCGGATTTGTATTATTTGTATTATTTTTTCTTAGTCTTTGGGTTATTATTACTTATTTGGTTCAATTGTAAGTGGGCTTCATATAAGTCCACCTAAGAGGGGTCTATTAGGTTTTATTTAATTCTAGAGTGAGTATAAATAAAGGCATAACCAGACATGTAAGTTAGACAATTCAGATTAATAAACTTCTTGTTTGTCACTCTTTTGTGTATGTGTGTGTTGGTGAGATAATCTCCCTTCCATGGTTCTCTAAAGAACTAAAAAACGACTTATCGAAGAACAACTGTCTTCGTGGCGTCATCCTTATACTTCTCGTTCGCGAATCAATATTCGTTGGGCGGGGGTCTCCGTTTCAAATAGTGCTGGTGCCTAGGTACATTTATCTTTGTGTTACACTCCTATCAAACCTGATTTACTTGGCTTTCCGGGAAATTGGTGCCTTTGCGTGTGGGTTGCGTGGCCACGTAATCACGAGGTTCATATCATTTGGTACCAGAGCTTGGCTCCATTAATCAGGTTATATCTTTCTGAAATTTTTTTTTTGTTGATTTCGCAAAAATTTCTTAGTATCCAATTTCTTCTTCACCTTGAATTTGCGGCATATAAAAAAAAATGTTATTTCATTCTGATATTGTTCAAAATATATCAGTAGCATAAAAACAAAAAAAAAACAGAGAGAAAAGAGAAAAGCAAAAAAACAATTGTTCAAAAAGACGTTTAGGATTCTGCCGTAGAAAAACTAAACAAGAGAAAATTGGATAAATCAACTCAGAATTAGTTTAAATTTGATACTCTAATTACTGGGGTCCTAGTCGCACCACATATCAAATTTGGGGTCAATTCGATATCGTTTTCTTTGGGTTTCAAATTCGGGTCTAATGAGGTCTAATTCATAACGTTTTTGCTTCAGTATATCAAACCTTGTCGTGAATTGCTCAAACTTTATATTCTTTCTATTTGGGTTGATAACGCAATATATCTGAAAGTTTAACTCAATTGGACTTCATTTACTTTAGGTTCCAGATTCGGACTTAACTCGTCGTAAACGAGTCTGTTTTGCAACTTTTGAAATTCGCTTGCTTTATGTTGTTTTCGTTTCTTGCAGTTTATTTTCATCATACCCATCATGTTTTGGTGTTGTTTCATGATTTTGCATATTTTTTGTTTATGTTTTTATTCGAGTCTTCAGTTTCGTTCATATTTCAGATAGACTCGCTTGCTACTCGCGAGACTATCATCGCAGTTTCATTTTGCTTGTTTTCTAGTTTTTATTGCTTCTTGAGTCATATATATATTTGGATTGCGCTGCCAAGTTGGTTCTATTTGGTATTGGTTTCAGTTTCGGAATAACCGCAAGAAGGTGAGACGAGAGGTGTGAGCGTGTGAGGATATTAAGAGTGTTTGAGTGAAACACGAGCGACGTGAGGATAATTTTTTTACCACTAACCAATTTTTGCAAGTACTATTACGTTTCAAATGCAAGCCGAAACGTGTGTGATAGATGAATTTTGTGATGGGAAATGTGTGTGATAGACTTGATAAGGTGGAGAAACGTGGTAACGAGGCTGGTACAAGCACCCAAATGTGAGGAAGCTTGGGGCTGAACCGAAAGCAAACAATGGCAGTAGGGGCCGAAAGGCCAAGGTGGGCTGATTATGAGGATTTTGAGGTGGACATTGATGATATTGTTGATGGTGGTTTTCA